>RXPK01000053.1:1794844-2153260 GCA_004143645.1 Protaetia brevitarsis | reverse complement strand
GTTTATGGGCACGTATAGGGGATGGCGAAGTGGGTCATAGGGTGTACCAGGAAGAATTAAGGAGGATGTGTTTTTTGGGCTCTGAGGGTGCGTTAGACATCTGGTGTTGCAGAAGTTTTAAGATGGGGAAGGAATAGCTACGTTTCAGAGAAGAATTTGGTGGTGTCCAAGATCTTGAGCGAGAACCTGAGTGGGCAAGGCTCTGCCACTTGCCAGAAAAACACGGCTTTATTCTATTGGTGCCAAGAAGCTCAGTTGGCAGCCAAGCGACCGGAGATGTGGGAAAGCTGATGGAGTTTAAGAGAAGCAAGAGCTGTATGGAGCGGAGATCATAAGTATCAGGGGTGCAAATAATTAGAGCTGTGTGGATTGGATGATGCTTGGACTGGAGGGTCGTAAGGACATGCTCGAAGAAATTTTTTCCGATTACTGAAAAGTTCCTAGTGATGCAGCTCAACCGCGGCAACAGAAGGGAGGCGACGGACGGTAGCGTGCTATTTTCTTCGGACCTGTCGTGTAGGAATGGAGAGAACTGTTCGTATTTTCATGGAGGTGATAGTTCTGTTCCGGGAGCGGAACAGATTAAGGAGGGAGCAGGTAACGAGCGCCAACTTTTCAACTGGCGGTTCCGATAGGCGCCTAGATGGGCTGGCATAGCGGAAGAAGAACTAACCTACGACGAATAAAGAGGGCAGCACCGGGTGGACGGGTCGAAGATTCGAGCATATTTCAGAATCTTCGAGGACGTTCTAAAGGCCCCGACATCTGGAAGTTCGCCAGCTATAAATAGCGTCGGTTGGCAGGAGCAGTCATCGATACGAGTTGATAGTGCGGTCGCGATTGAATTAGTAATTGTAATAAATAGTTTAACAAATAGAAGAATTATGTGTAAGTGATATAGTTTAATCATTTTAATAGATTTTAATTACGTAATAGTGTTAATAGAATAGTGAATTTAAATATATCGTGTGTGTTTTTCTAAAACTCGCAAAAGTTTTAAAGAACGAAAAAAGTTAAATATCTTTAGAAAAATAGTCTCTGGTAATGATGAGGATTTTGTAGAGTGGACTGTAGAGCTCTCTGTACTCTAGGGGCGTCAAATAGCCATAGAATTTACAAGAAGAATATAATTTATGTATGACGTTTTAATTAAAAAATTATTATTGTTTTATGCAAAAACGTAGGAAAATTAACTCATAGAAAGCATCTCTGGTAAAAGAATATCGTGAAATAGATAAGTAAAAATGCAATGAATTTGCCGCATAATTAAGTAGTAATTGCATATTAATTTTATACAATACGATCGAGTGTTAAATATAATAGAAAATGACAAAAACAAAATGATAACAGTTTGTAATCACTCCCCACCTTTTTCATTATTTTTATAAGTACATAATACAATTTATCCTTTATTCATTATAGAATCTTCAGCCAAAGAACATACAAACAAGAACGGACAGCTGATAATGTTTTAATTGGGGCGGAATGACTTAATTTTGAGTCTCATTCTAGACATGACGGAAGCGAATGATCGGTTCTTGTCAAAACAGTCCCTAACAAACATTTTGACAGTTTTAGAGATTTTTATAAATGATAAATCATGCATTCAAGCAAGTAACAGCTGTCAATGGAACATATCATACTAACAGCTAGCAAATTTTAAATGAGCGCGTGCAATCGCCATCTTTTTTGAGTTCCTTCTAGCCAATAGCAGTCAATAAGCTGACTGAAGGCGACGAATGTTTGCCCCTTGAGATCAAAGGTGCGTTCTTGTTGAAATGTTTCTTATTTCAACCTTTTTTCTTGAAAGTGGTATATAAATTTATGGCAAGTGGTTGGGTCATTGTATACCTAACTTTTAGCTCTAAAATACCAGTAAGTTGATACAGATCCTAATATCAATCTCGTTACAGAGTGGTAAATACGCGATCTCTACGATACTGCTGTTTTGACATTGCTGTTGATATTCCATTTACAGAGTTTTCATATTGGACACCATTGGTGACCTTTACAATGATGCAAACAAAAAAACGTGGTTATAATGATTATGATGTTATGAATTGTCAAAGTCGTACTTGACAGCATCAGACATCGAAATAAAATATAAATTGAAATATGCAAAGTTAAGTACAGAATTAACAGTAGGAAAGCATGATCCAAGGAAATCAGATCACCAAGCAAATAATAGCTTTCCGGTGGTATTATGAAAACTAATACTATTATCATTTAATCGCAACATGTTTGTCGATTCACTGCGCAGTTTTCAAATTTACCCTCAAACAATCACGTTTATTTAGGCTGCAATGAATTTTTGAGTTTAAGTAGATTTCCCCAAAAAAGTTTTTCATCACATTCTAATAATAAAAAGTTTTCGGTATGTTGCAGGTTTACAAGTCATGTAACATCACAAAACATTTTAATATCCGCTAAAAACAGTCTTTGCGATATAACTGACAGTAAAAAGGAAAAAGGGGGATATTTAATTTTGTATGTAAAATGTCATTTGTGCGTGCAATATCTGGAATTAGCAGGCGCGTTTAAAATGGAAATGGGAAATATCATAACCACACCCAATGGAAATATTTCATATGAAGCGCTTTTATCTTGATATGCACGTCATATAATATTGCCCCAGAAATTATTTAATTACAACGTTAATACTAACATTTATATTCAAACAGAAAAGGCAATGCACCCTTTTCTTTAAATGTTTATATTTAAATAATTTAGGGATTTTTGAAGGAAGTTTATAAAACTACTCAGATGCGAAAGGAAAAGGAACCAAGTTGTAAACAAAGCATTTTTTAATATCCTTACGATTTTTATTTATGCACAGCTTTTCCATCTTAACATATTTGTTTGAATTATAATCTCAATTCCTTCAATCGCATTCGCCTGCTGCCCAAATAGAAAATTTATGTAGTATTATGGCATTTATATACCTGCTTATTTCATATTAAACAGATTTTGGATAATCACAAGTTGGAGTACGACATCTAAATATTTGTGATTTCGTTTCCGTTACCTAGTCGGATGTTTGTATTTTAACTTTCCAGACCTTGTTTTGCTTAGCGTTCCGCGTTTCTATTTTAATGAATCGGGTAATTTATGCATTCCTAGTATATTATTCAATTAGTATTAGGCAATTATTTTCACTTATGCACAAGAAACGTTATAACGAACATGGCTGGATCGCTTTACAATAATAAAAAAGTAGGTATCTTAAAACCCTGTTTTAAAAAATACTTTTTTTTCACATTTTATTTATACAACACCAGTTTTAAAATATTCTAGTTCTGTTAGTTCGAAAAATTGTCAACATAGATTATACATCAAGTAGGTACAAGATGAAGCAAAACGGTTTTGTTTCACAACTAATGAAACATAGAAACATGATAAATAAAAGATTATACTATAGATAGTATAAACACTGTAACTATAATAAAAAGAAAAAAATCAAATGAGCCGTCAATTCGGTGGGATACAACGTATAAATCAAATTTTGTTAACAAAAATTTGAACATCCTATGATATCAAAAAGTCTCCAGGTTCGGCAAATAACCTACCATATACAATGAACCCTTGACAGCCTTTTAGAGTTACATTCTCGGTATTAAAAGCAGGGTAAGGTCACCGGTGACCTGGTATTATATCTATTTAAGGTTAAATGTTCGTAATTGTAGCTGATAGTCCACTTTAGGGTAAAAAGCTTTTATTATTATAGTAATGATACACATTCAACATACCGAAACTACCGATGACATTATCTGGAGTAGCAGTGAGAAATGTAGTTTTTATTTCATAGTTCGAAATGACATTTTAGGTGAAAATTTAACAAAGCAATTTCTATATAATTGCTTTAGAAGTATAAGATTCCTTTTTATTAAAATCACTATCAAATCAATATCTGTAACTTTTTTTTTATTTTACCAGCCGAATTACATACTGAAGCTTTAATATCGCTTGCAACACGTCTGTCGAGTTAAGATGGGAATTTTGTAGACATGCCACTAGGAATGGGAAATCCAGTTAAGCAGTTAGTTTAGTTGTCTTAAGACAGTGTTTTTTAAAACAAAAAAACTTTTACAACTAAAAAAACATTTTCCTAAAACATTTCTTAGAAGAAAAGGAAAGAAAAACAGTTATTACATAACGCTGACAGTAATAAATTTACATACGTTGCTACTAGCATTAATACCACAACTACCACATCAATCTGTTATGTACTAAATTAAAAAATCCATAATGTGTTTTTGTTCTTGCTGTTAACATTCGCAAATACTTCATTAGCTTTGTCTACTTTCTTATTTTTGTTTTAGACAAAATATGAATGTTTTATTTAATTATTATATATGTTTATCAGACATGTGCAGTGGCCGCATAAAATACCTGAACGGTGCAAGCCAGAGAGTAGCTATCTATTGCCATTCCCTTTAGTATTTATTTAGTAGAGACTAGTTTATTAGATATTTGGAAATAAGAAACAAACTAGTGCTTGTCGTTGTTGGAGGCTGTTTTCGCTATTAGTGATAATAATAATTTATGCCTTGGCATCCCCCAACAACTTTCGCCAATTACAGGGGGCATCGCCCCAGGCATAAGCATAAGTGATGACGTAAGTAAAGTAAGAAAGCGACTATTTTGGTTCTAAACTAAATTTAATGATCCAATTTTCAGGATAATCTAAACTTCAAGAGACGGAAGTGAAAACACCTTTGATAATATGCTTAGAAGTAGGTATTAATAAAAATATATTTGTGTCATATATGTTTTTTACATTTGCTTTTCTGTTTTAGGAAATGTTATGTCACATTATTTAATGAGCGAACGACAGTTGTTGTACCACATGAATTCGTTTAGATCAGTATTACAACAAAGGATGGCGATTTTAATTTTAATTTGGAATACGCCAAAGAGGCACCGAATACGTTAAAGGTTTTCTTTAAATATTTATTAATGTATTTTGTTAATTAAAATTTAATTTGTTAATTTAATGCAACAATTCTCAGCAACTATTGGCTTTTCTTATCCACCTTTTCTGCAATATTCTTACTTTTTGAAACAATGCTTATTCTCGCAGCATTTATTAAAATTCTTGTAAACCCTCTGCAATCTAACTAATTAATATATCTTTCAGATTTAACTTTAGTATTAATATAGTATATCTTAAATACTTAAGTGGAGAACTGTCTTAAGTTCTAAATGAAATAAACATGTTATTGGATAATTAAAACTTAATACTTTTGTATAATAAAATAATCTAATAATCACATGTTTGTAATTTATTTTTTGTTATTCTAATTTATATACTAAGCTCATTATTACTAAACAACTTTATTATCCAGTAAGACACTTATGTCATTTTCTTTTTAAAAAATGCTTGTTACCCTAAAGATAGGAGGCAACTGGGCTACCTCCTATTTCTACGGTAAATTTACATCTAATGGTTTATTTCACATGCTTGTGGAATATTACATGCCCATAGTAAAATTCCTTGAAGGTGTGGTAAATCTACCTGAAACTATTACATTTCATTTGCGAATGTTGCTTTAGAGGTGTAATTTTCCTGGCAAACTTACAGCTCTAAAGTAATATTTACGAAACCTTAAGGAATATTCCATAAGCATGTGAAAAATTCCCTATAGGTGTAAATTTACCCCAAAAATAAGAGATAGCCCAGTTGCCTCCTATTTTTAGGGTAATTTTATCCCAATTTTTTTTTAGGGTGTAGATCATAAGGTCAAAAATGTATAATTTCTCTGCTGGAAATAAACATTATTGGATGTCTATTCATTACTCTGCCAGAAGCAAATAACATTAATTTTATACGTTATGGATGTTATGAATGATTTATCTGCCAAATTAAAACGATATATGTTGCAAATATTATTCTAAAATGCTAATACCATTCAAATCCTAAATGTAAGATAATAAATATTATTATTAAATGTTAGATATCTATTGAAAAAATAAGCACAATTTGTTATTTGATTTTTTTTTTGTCGTTGTATATGTTACCTACATCCAAAACATATTATAGTAAATAAAAACAATTCTGAACACTTTTTTCTGTTTCTTGACTTTTATAAGCGACTTTATATGTTGTCCATAATATAATTTTGATTAGAATTATTCACGTACTCACGTAGCACAGATTGTGAAACATTTTATTCTCAACTAATTCATAAAATTAGTTGATTTCTACATGATTGGCTGCATTAAGTAAACTGACACGGATGCAAAGTGTTGCAGTTATTATTATTATTTATGGATATGGTATTTCTACCAGGTCCAGCAATGCAAAAATTCATTCACCCATTTGGGAAAAGACAAAGGAACACACGGTACTCGCCCAGCGGTTTATCAGGGCATTAAAATATCACAAAACAACACTGAACCATCGAAAAGTATGAAGGGTTTGTACAATTTATTGGATAATGAGAGAGTTATCATACCTACTAGGGTATGTGCTAACTTGATAAGTTATTGCCAACAATTTACTGTTTTTAAAAAAGTCTTACACAACACTAGATAAATGTGTTTTTAGGTACAGATATTTTTATAATTACTTGGTTTAATGACAAATGCTGGTATTGTTTCCATATTAGGTAATTGTTAAATTTATCATTACACAGTATGAATTTCAATGTACTCCGCATATACCTACATATTTTCACCAGACATATTTTTTCAAACACTGGAAAAAGTATTTACAAAATATGTATGTAATGTTCGAGAAAACAGCATGCGAGCTCGTGTACAAGCGCATGAATCCATATACAGCTTCGCAAACGTAGCATTTATTCTATGCGGTTGACCTTGACTTATTCAGGAATGCACTGATAAATACGTACATACAGAGAATCGAACTAGAGGCGTGCAATGTAATAAAAGCGTAATTTAATCTAGCTATCGCATAACAAACAACAATGACGTTTTCGACAACTGTGATGAAAAATATTCTAAATTGAAAGCAGATTCATTTCCATGGTAAACCACTCTGAAAATAAAACATAAGTAGTTCACTTTGCTACATTTTTTGCTGTGTTGCAATTAGAGATACAAAATATTCTTTTTATATAATATATGATTAAATTAAGAAACCTTTTGCGGCTTCTTCAACAATTATTTTTTTTCAAATTTTCTTCTGAGCTAAAATCCATAGATCTAAATAAAAATATGGCACTGACCTATACACTTACTCAATACTGTTGGTAACTTTTAAAGATTAATTAGATAAAGTGCTTGATATGTTCTTATATATGCAGGCTGTCCCACCGAACTGGGTCACTAGAATTTTTCGAACCTCTAGTAGGAATTTGATTTTGAAACTTACAGAGTAGTCATGGCCAACTATGATCTATTTAAAGAAAATATTTTCAGCCTTATAGCAGCACTTTTGGTATACAGAGTGTGAATATTAACTGTCTATTTTAAATGGAATAGTTCAATTTTTATGGGCTTAGTGTATTGCTCGCATCATTTGTGAAGAGTTTGTATTAATGTTTCCTATTCCTGAAGCTAATCGTTTTTGAGATATTTGTAATTTTGTTAAAAATTGTGACGTTTGCACTCTTTTCAATAAAACTAAATATCTCATAGATTATTAGACATTAAGATATTTTGCTGATGTGGATGCAAGTAGTGGTTATAGGTATTGGCTATGACAACGATAACTACAATATCCTATACAGGCTGTTCAGAAACTTATGTCCAATATGGATATTTTTAAAGTAAAAAACTTGGTTTTTTCAAATGGAACTTGGTATTTCTCAATGCAGCATTGAATGCAGCGCAAGATTCTACATCGATCAGTAATAATGTTGAGTGTACTTATTTCTGACAGTTTTTGAAATATTCGCAGTTATTTCATAAGACCGGCAAGAATATACCAAATTTAAACTATAAAGCTAAGTCATTCGGAACACTCTGTATAGCATTTTTCAAAATGATGCATCCTCTCTTCTTGCATTCATTTGTAATAATATTTAAAACGTTTATTGCGACTAGTTTCCTCATTATTAGTAAAATTAATTTAAAGACCAACAATAATTGAAGATACGAGTGGATGAAGGTGCTATGTCGCATTTTAAAAACTGTCTTTTTTGCATGAATCAAAGTGTTTTGTACCCATCTTTCGCATAATACCATCGAAAATTCCAGAAATTCAAGAACACTAGAGTCTTGTGAATGTATGAAGGGGTTATGTTACAAAAAGTTTTGAGAAAAATTACATAAAAAAACCTAATTTCTGAAAAAGTTTGATTTTGTAACATAACACCTTCATCCACTCGTGTCTTCAATTATTAGATATTAGACTTATTTCACATTAATGAGTGTTTACATCGTTTGGCATTTAATTTTCTAGAGAGTAAAGTACTACAAATAAAGCAAAACAAAAAACACTTCTATCAAAACGTTTGTTTTTACATGAATATGGATAAATTTACACCGCGTTTACTTGTCATTTCTTTTTTAATTTACAGCGCTTGTTTGCAAATGTGAATATATAATAACGTGAACAATGTGTTCGTTTGTTACTCTGTAATGAACATGACTAAATACGTGTATGTTCCGCACGATTAAATGAATGCATCAAGAAGAGATAATGCATCATTTTCAAAGATGCTTGCTTCACGGTAGGAAGTTTGGCATACTTTTGCCGGTTTTATGAAATAATTGTGAATATTTCAGAAACTATCAGAAATAGATATCCTAAACCTCAATACTAATCGATGTAGAATTTTGCGCTGCATTCAATGCTGCACTGAAAAATACAACGTTCCATTTGAAAAAAAGTTTTTTACTTTAAAGATATCTATGTTGGACATGGGTTTCTAAACACCCTGTATAGGATATTGCAGTTATTGCTGTCGTAGTCAATGCCTATGACCGTGTACTTGTATCCACATCAGTAGAATATCTTAATGTCTAATAGCCTATGAGATATTTAATTTTATTGGAGAGAGCAAACGTCAAAATTTTGACAAAATTGCAAATATCTCAAAAACGGTTAGTTTTAGGAATAGGAAAAAATAATACAAACTTATCATGCAAAATGATGCGAGCAATACACTGGATCCGTAAAAATTGCACAATTCCATTTAAAATGAGAAAGTTGATCGACACCCGGTAGGTATACCAAAAGTGATATAAGGTTGAAAATATTTTCCTTAAATAGATCATAGTCGGCCATGACCACTCTGCAAGTTTCAAAACTAAATTTCTACTATTAGAAGTCCTGTGTATTCGTATTAAAATTTTAGTTTATAAGTTTGTTCGCGTCGCATGAACTATTTGCACTATTATGCACTTTTGCACGCGAAAGTTCTTAAAGTGCATAATAGTGCAAATAGTTCATGCGACGCGAACAAACTTAATAAGTAGAGTAGGCAAACTTCTTTTTTCAATTATGTTCAGTTGTTTTCAAAAGCAGTTAAGTAGACTTTGGCATATAAATATTTATCGCATTAATCCAAGAGTCGAAAAATATTACAGCCTTGAACAACCAACAACGATTTTTCATGCCAAAATCTATGCCATTGAAAGATGAACCAAAGAAATGAATAAAAATGAATCTATAAAAAATTTCGGGGGTAGTCAGGCTATGTTAAAAGCGAACAGCAACGCATAAATGCATGCATTTCAAGCTGAACTGTATTAGGAGAAAAATGTTTCAATAAATTGCCATCATTTTTTTACAATATACGAGTACATGTGAACAGAAATACTACTATATTAGAACTTTTGTTTCATCTAACAAGGAGAGGCCGTGAGATGTTAACCTCAATTTTTGTTCTGGTTTTATCAGATGGTAGTAGGGACTACTTAGAGTATTTCTGTAAAATATTGACTATAGAGCTAGCCATTTATCTTCTAAATCCTAAATTGTTTAGTGTTTTTGTGATAATATAATGTAATTTGTAAATTTTAAAAATGGGTTTCCAAGATGTTGTTAACTCCTGTTTCGAATTTTCTTACCTTTTCATTAGATAACTTTTCGCCAACCGTAAGGAAATAAATTGCATATTGCTGTGATTACAATTGATGAGTTGATCAGCTGTTTGAGACAAAAATAGAGTACATTTTATTTCATTTTTTCTTTTAAATTTTAAACGGGGTCTAGAGCATTAGAGTCCGTAAAATTATGATTTGACGTAAACTAGAGAAAACTTTCCTTTCTATTCTTACTATGTAAATACAACAAATACATGCTGAATAATTAACTTAAAGATCAATAATCTTCTTTTTTTTTCTAAAATGAAGTAAACGAGTAAAAATCAACTAAATCTTGTTTATTGATTATTTCTTTTCGATGTATTTTTTAAAGGTACGTAGATTGTATAGGCTTTATCTGTTCTTTGCCAGAATCAGAACAATCCTTCGGAAACAGCTGCTCTCGATTCTCTCTAGCCGGAATCAGGGATATTTCTGTCTCTTGGGAATCTGGAATCGGATCTGGTGCTGATGGGGTTTCGGAATTTGGGCGGTTTCGGCAAAATTAAGGTGATTGGCTTTTCAGAGAACGGAATGGGGTCTGGTGTTGATAGAAATTGTTTGGGAGTCTGAGAATTCTTCTGAGATTTTTACTCCTTAATTTATGCTCCAATTTAGAGATCTTGATAATTCAGATTAAATTTTTGATATTTTTTTTATTTAAAATTAATTTTGAAGTAGCTAACTCTAATCACCTCCTAGGTCTAACTTCGATGATGGTTTGTTGGTATCTGTCGGCATAAAACGCACTTACTCTGCGTTGTCTGTGTTTCAAAGCGTCCTTGCAAGTTTTTTGTCCCTTCAATCCGCTATTGAAGTTTAAGTAACGAGTTCCGACAAATGAAAGTTCACTACGTCTCCGGATGTAGGGTGTCATTTCAAGATTCAATTGCAATATTTCCGAATTGACGCAAAGGAGAAATTTTAACTGTTGTCTCATTGCTCATACATTTTGTTTAGAAATTGACATTAAATTAATGTTGTTCTTAAATTTTTGACAATTGTATATTTCTTTTGATGTATCACTGTTATGTGGTTTGGCTGAATTCTCATCGATGGCGCTTTTTGACATTTATATATATTTTTTACAGTAATTTGCTTTTTATTTTTATTGATTTAGAACATATTTTTGACTGATTTTGATGTTTATTTTACAGAGTATGAATTTAATTTTGATATTTGCTATTTATTTGGACTTTCTGAGTATTAATTTTGATAAATAAACTGTTTTTTTGCCTATTTCTTTTGAATTGAGTTGTTTTGTTTAATGTTTTGTAAGAAATATATGAGACAACGGAATATCTCTAAAACACTGCATCAAATCAAAAAAAGATGTTAATAAGATTTAAGATGTAGGGGGCTCACTGAATGGTGCCGAACTCGCCGGTCGACTGCCCCCCAGAGTGAGAGGACCGACAACTATGAAATCTTAAATGGGAATCTCCATTTTGTATTGCCGATTCGGATTCTACGCCATCAAGTATGTAGTGTGAAACTTTTTTTTCGATTTGTAACAGATTGCGCTGTAATCGCAAAAAAAACATGATTGTGAACGTCTAGAAAAAATACACAAAAAATTTTAACATTAAATAACATTTCAAAAAGCCGTTACGGTATTTTATATTGCGTAATGTTATAGCCTCTATTACTGTTCAAATATTTAACAACTAACTGAATTTGTATCTGATTAATTATTATATTATCTAATTAATAATCTAAATGGGGATCGGACAATGTGTAAGTATTCACAGCTTGTCAAGTACATACTGAATAAAGTACGGTTTTGTTTCGAAGTCCAGAGGCACAGTTTTGAATACATGGCTTTTTGAAATGTTAGTTTATGTTAAAACAATAAAAAAAATAATGACGCCACCAACTTTCCAACTCATATGCTTTAAATTACGATAGGTGGGCATAGAAAAGAAAAGAAAAGTAAAGACTACACATGTACGATCTATCAATTAAGTAATTAAGATCATATAAAAAGTAATATTGTAGTAGTAGTAGTATAGTTATGGAAAAATTGTTATAATATGTAGGTAATTTTACTAAAGTAGATGAAATAAGCTGTGGATAATTTGAGTTTCGAAAGAAGTTAAACTACAGTTAAATATATCAGGAGAGTTGGAAATATTGAGTTGCTCGTTGTAAGGGGAGAGTTCTGAAAGGAGTTGGTATGACATCAAGGCAAGTGAAACAAAACAACGTTACAAGTAGTATAACGAAAAAGTACACGAAAGGAAATCAAGGAAATCCCGTTAGGGCAGTCAATGCTGTTATTAAGTAGTTTGTGCAATAATACTAAGTGCGATAGTAACCTGCGCTTACTCACTGGCAGAATGCCAAAATCCCTACATGCGACGAAGTAATTATCAAAAAATTGGCCTAACTTGTGAGATATAAATATAATAAACTTTCGCTGGACGGATTCAAGTCTGTTAATATAGACAGCATACTGGAGACTCCACACAACAGACGCATAAGATATAACTGAGTTTATACATATGTATATGCTAAATAGAGAGACCGGAGGCATACAGAGGAAGACAAATTTCTGGGAGTTCTTATAATAAAACCAAATGATTTGGTACAATTCCTATGTATGTATCCCATTCTCTAAACTATTTAGGTCTCTAGAAAATAAGTGGCTCTATCGCTAATAGTTTACAGAAGTATAATAGAAGACGTTCCTGTAAAGTCAGGACCAAAACTGAGAAGAACATTTAGTGGCCTCTTCTAGTAAGTAGAATTAATTTGTTTTCATGGGACGTATAATTTTTACAAATGGGCCGATCTTAGGATGAGTGATGGTAGTCCAAATTTAAAGCAAAGTGCGGCATTTGTACTTAACTTTCTTTATACCGTCAGCGGTTCAAATATTTTGAAACCTTTTTCGACAAATCTAATCTTTTATTTATAGCTGAAGCAGTGGGGCACCACATAAAACAATTAAATATTTTAATTGCATATTTTGTAGGTTATCGTAATTCTTTATCTACTATCATTATTTGATAAAGCTTAAGAGATAAGCTTAAAGATTTACGCAGTTATTAGGCATTATTGTACAAATTCTTAATTGATGTACTTTTAAAGGACCCATATGTGGTAATTATGGTATGTATAGAGACATTCTATAAGCTTGACATACTTGATTTTGTTGTAACAAATAATTAGTTATTTACAGCGCCACAATTCAGTTTCAAGCAGGAGCCGGTTACCTGATGAGTTGGATTGGTGTAAACCATGAAAAATAATTAGAAACTACTACTATTAAAAAAAAAGTCAATGTAGAAAAGACGGTAGATGTGGATTGGTACAGCTAGAGAAAAAAGTTTCCGCGTAGCTCGGTAATAAAGAAAAATATGACATGAACACAATTTTTACGGGATATATTAGCCGTATTCTTTTTACCGCCTGACTTAGCTTGTTTAGTTTTGCTACGAGTTAAGCTACGAGCTACTCATTACGAATGATCAAATCAGCCGACTAACTCCGTTTCTAGAGAGTAGCTCGTAGCTTAATTCACAAAACTAAGACAAGGTAAGTCAGACGGTAAAAAGAATACAGCTATTGTAACATCCGGTTCTACTCAATAAATATATGAAAAGAATTTGGATATTTGTTTTCGGCTGCCGGCAATAGACACCGCCAGCTGTTATGTTTGTTTGCGGTTTTGAGATAAGACCGTAAGCAGATGTAAACACTCCACTATGCAAATGTTAAAATATATCTATTTACCGCTACTTGTTCCAAATATTTTTACATTCTGGATTATTAAGTATTAAGTTAAGTTACCTATATAAAGAAGAGGAAAAGAAAACAAATAAAAAGTCAGATTCTTCACAAATTCTTAACTATAATTTGATCAAGATTGTCATAAATTCAAATAAAGTTTAATTGTTGTGTTTAAATATCTACAACAGGAAAAAAATGTTCTAAAATCAATTCCTCACTGTCATTAACTATTAGTAAAAAGACACGCTTTCAACATATTTCATTAAAAATATAATAATAGTAATCTTTACGGGACATATTAAAAATATTTACTCTATTGAATATGGGATAAAAGGTTCTACTTTTGATGGATAAATTCAAATAGAAGTAGGCAAGACGGACAGCGTAATAAAACCGGAATTATCAGCAAATATTATGTCTGTATTTAATATCTATAATTTCAATTAGAAGAGAGTAATTGAATTATTAGTATTGTTATCAATATATCACTATATTTAGCAGTGAGTAGTGAGTTTGCCGCGTTGTGTAAAATATTTCCAAAATTATCCAATGAAAAAGTTTATAATTCCTCTATAAACACATAAACACTAATGGAATACTTTTCATTCTCATTTAATATTCGTACATTTAACTATTGAATAGTTAAGTTTCATACAAGGTTTTTCGAAAGTTTATCTTTTTACTAATACTGTCCTTATCGATAAATTTATATCTTTATTAATTTTTATAGAAACATTTTTTTTTCCTGTTGTAGATATTTAAATTAAAAGTAAAGTTATTTAAGTAATCACGATCAAGATTTATGATAATCTTAATTCGCCAAATTATGTGTAACAAATTTGTGAATCAGACCCTTGTTTATAAATATACCCATATTTAAGGTACCTACGTTATTAATTAAAGTATTACATATGCATGTGTATCTATGATATATACATATTTGTATATCTGATACTATTAAAATATTTATCTGTAATTCTGTGCTACTGGTAGAAATTTTCACTTTCTGTTATTAAAACGATGAATATTACAGTGTTTATTTTTTTAAATAAATTACTCTATGTTTTGGTATACACATATTGAAGGTTAAATAACTAGATGATGACAAATTCCTATATCTCTGTTCTATATATATATAAAACACATAATCTCTTGGCAATTGAAGCGATAAGCGGAACTACAATCCTACGTATTGTGCGCTAAGTAGGAAATATTATATACCAAATATTAGATTTCGTTCGCATTGTTAAGGATTTACTTCCATACGTGCGAAAATCCACATTTATTAAATTTAGGCATCAGAGGTACTTAGTTTTAATCTTAAAAACTATTTTTTTTGTTTAATTGCACTTATTATATTACATAAAACTGATTTATATTCATACATAGAAGTGCACAACTAAAAGTAACTTCATTGCTTTTACGTATGACAGCAAAAAAAAAAACTAAAAAAATGAAAGCATAGAAAATACATACTTCAATACATACATAAATCCTCAATATAAGCTACTTTATTTTGAATACAAAAAAATGACATCTCCTTAAGACTTTATTTGTTACGGCTGCCGAATTAGTATGAATATGCAAAATGAATACCTACAAATTGTAACGTTTTTGGGATTCAAATAACCACATACAGGTGATAGATATATTCAATAAAAAGTATTTGGGTATTTTTAGTCTTAAGCTATAACTTGATCATGTTTTTTGCGATTACAGCGCAATCTGTTACGAATCGAAAAAAAAAATTTCAAACAAAAACTACATACTTGATGGCGTAGAATCCGAATCTGCATTACAAAGTGGGGGTTCCCATTTAAAACTTCAAAGTTGTCCCCCTCCCACTCTGGGGGGGGGGGGGGGAATCGAGTTCGGCACCATTCAGTGAGCCCCCTACATTATAACAAATCTTATTAAGATCTTTTTTTGATTTGATGCAGTATTTTAGAGATATTCCGTTGTCTCAAGATAAAAAAACTCACCTGTATATATTAACATACGTCTAGCGTATTGTATAAAATAACTGATAAAATAATGTATCTTGTAAGCTTGTAGACCGCAGGAGTTTTTTTTCTTTTCTTTTCTTAAAATTAACTCTAAAGAACCTATTCTTTTTTTACATTTTTTCCAAGATCTACAATTAGTCAAGAGTCGATTTAATGAAAAAAAAAAAAAAAAAAAAAAAACGATTAGGGTACTTCTGCGCATACACTCGAGACACAAGGAAGCAATTTTCCTGACACTGGCTAATAGCTAAAATCATATTAGTTCTTTCTTGCAACGAGTATGCTCCCATGGTGCTAACGGGATACACGTCAAATTGACACATTCAAAAAAATCACCAGCTACCTAGATAAAATTAAGATAAGGTAATGACAATTTACTTAAACCACCTAAAAAAACCCAAAAAACTTATTATTTGTAAATTGTCTTCTAATCCACCTACCCATAATTCTATATACAATATTTCAAAATTGTTACCATTTGACCACCAAGACACGGCGTTAACCGCTGTTAACACCTGTTATCTGGTATATATGTTGACAACAAATTGTGTATCACACTAGGGTTGGAACTAGGGTAGCCAGTTTTTTATATCGAAATATACCGAATAATGTGTCGGATAGAGATAGTGTAATAAAAAGAAAGTAATAGCAGTATAATTAGGCCGTCCAACAAACATAGTGTTGCGCGATATTTGCTTACATTTTTCGCGGTGTTGTTATTTACTTCTCTCATTCGTGTTTTGCGTAACTTTTCCACTTATCTACATTGATGTTGTTTGTTTTATGTCATCATATTAGCCTTTATGAATGATATTTGACAAGATTTTGTTGTGTTTTGGGATAAATAATATTGAAATCTAATGTATGGAGAGCTAAAATCGAACTAAAATTCATATGGTGCTTGAACTTCAAAGGAGCCGAAAGTGTTTCCACAAGAAGCTCCTGAAATAGTGTGAAATATTTCCAACCACTATAAAAAGCAATGTGCAGAGAAATACTGTATAAGTAATGTTAATGTGTACAATGTTTTTTTTTAACCTACATAGGTAATTCGATAAATAGTATTGTCGAGTATGTTACATTTAAATAGTTAAATTGGATGATGTAGAGTAGCTAACAGGAATTTACTGAATAGAATGGCAACATTCGAACATATGAATGATCAAATATATGTCGACATACCATTCTAACTGAACACATCTAACGCATGTAACACTTCTGGGACGAATTTTATCAATATTGGTAACGACTCCTGTAATGATGATTTTTCAATTCTTTTAGATGGTGATTAATTATTATAGTTTTTATTATTCCTTTGCAATTTATAATATCGTATATAGTTCTATACATATTCATATTTCTAATACAGTATATAATAAATATTTTTTCCTTCATGTTCTTTCATTTTAGATGTTATTTATTAAGCTCATATCTGATGCAAAAATAATTAAGCCCAGCGAGTAGTTGTAAGCAAATCTGATGCCTTAATATTCTCAGATATTGCATTATGCCACTATTTTAAATTGAAAGGTAAAAAAAACTCGCCAGCCTTTCTTGTCTTTTTTAATGTTTAAGTCTTGCTTTTGATAATTAAGAGATCAGTACATAATAAAATATGTTTCGATAATACTCAATTACTATTTTATAGTTTGACAATCAATTTTAAGAATAAGTAGAAGCCATAATTTACAAAAAATGGATCTAGACAGCACCGAAAACTGAAACAAGCTTTTATTTGATGTTTGACGTTTTGTTACAAGGTAGGGTTGGTTCACTGTATGATCAAAGTCATGTGATAATGAACATATGAAAGAAAATAAGGCGTAAATTACATATTGTGGCATGTTCAAATGCCAAGCGATTGCCATCGAACATTTAAAAACAGAGGGAAACCTTTTTAGTAAAAATCATGTAGTATAATTTCTAACTTTTGAATTAGTCCTTCATGTGCATTATTTTTTTGGTTGGATAATAGTTTGTGAACACTTTCGCGCAGCTTACATCCATCCAATTTGGCGAGTACTCTATAACAATTTAACACAAAGTCGTGTTTTATTTATTAACATTATAGAGTTTGCATTTAAATTGATTGTTACTTAGAATTTCTAGATTTTTCTAGAAGAGCTATTAAGCAAAATCGTACACATACGTGTATGAATGCTTTGTCTACTGTTTAATAATGTAATTTAGTCTAACATGATTGCGAATAAAGTAGTATATATTATCGGTGGAAATTTCATTCTATCTGACTCAATTAACGTCCACTATACCTCCACTGTAATGAAACATTTTCCACCTCGCATGTAATATACTATAACTAGCTCGAAGTCTCACACGCAATAATCATAAGTTAAATATTAAGAAAAATAGGACAATTGTTGTGCTACATTATCATAACTTTTCAATTTAAAATAAACAATATAGGAAAAAAGTAAAAAAAAAACAACAAATGCAATTTAACATGTAGCAGAAACTACAACAGATTCAACATTCACACCTAGTGTTTGCGGTATAGACTATGGGACACTTGGCATACGCTTAGGTAGAAATCAGGCTGCTTCGAAAGCTGGTTTTTCTAGGGTACCATGGTGTGTTGTGATTATCTTACACCTGCGGATTATATACCTACATATTTAAGGTTAATTATACGATGACAGGTGGATTGTTATAAAGAACTTGAAGCAAATGAGCACTGTCGATTATACAGTCGTTTGTTGCGGCAGATGTTTTGCAAAGTCATATTTGTTGGTATGCATAAAAGCTTAATTAATGTAAAACTTTTGAGGTTTATAGGATATAGGTGAAAATTATCGTAAGAATTGGTGTAGGAGCAGGTTATTCTATTGTCTAATAAAGTTGAACCCTCTTTAAGGTTTTTTTTTTTATACGCAAAATGCCCATCTGTCTACTTAATAAGTTACAGAGCATATTGTTGAAAATATGTTTGGGAAAAATACTGCACAACTGGAATGGGCAGCTACTGAAAAGTGCCTCTGATGGTATCAAATTCAATATGGCCTATGCAAAATTTCAGTCCTCTGCAACTTATAGGGGGGGTTGGCAGAAGCAATTAAGCACCGAACGACTTTATTTTTTTTATCTTTGTCTTATTTAAAAAATTTAGCGCCGCTGTGACAATTTAAATAGTTAAAAAAATATATATATATTTTGAATCCGCAGAAAGGGGGCCATCCTTCCGGGTCGTTGGAGCCAATTTTGTTATTTTATCTGTATGATACTTCTTAACATGTCTTCTCAAATAACTGGTATTACTGAATTTCCTTGGATATTCAGCACAGACATTCTTGTGCTTATAGTTATCTATATTAATTGCCTGCGATAAAATAATATAATAGTAAATTTTAAATTATATGTTTATTTTACCACTATCACACCCCTGCGTTTGACAGGAGCTCGATTTGCACCATTTTCGCGCAAAATTAATTCATTAATCCCCACTAGATATCTTTAGTTTCAAGATCATTTATTGCAGCTGATGACTAGACGCTAGTTTAATTTAGCACCTTGAGAAAATACACTCTGATACATCTAACTCTTCCTAACATCATGTTGATAAAAGATCTCTCCTGTTGTGTTAACACTAGAGATCATTAGACAACAACTTGCCACACATCGCGTGCAACGTTAATGTTTTGCGTGAAAATCCTGTAGTGGCCGCATTTAACACCATTAGGTTTCTTTTTATGGATTTTTTTTTAAAAAGTTGAATCTACGCAAAAACTATACGTCAAACATGCCCTAAGAAACATCCGCCATGTTATAGCCAGGATGGCCTCGAAAATTGCCTATAATCATATCTCGAGAGAATTAATTGCTACAGTTATGATGTGCAATCCAGAGGTAGACATTTAAGTGATATAATTTTCCATATTAATGAATTATACCATATATACGATTAACTATATTTATTATATACTAAAAAAAAAATTATTACTTTGTTTTTTTTTTTTAAATAAAAGTCAGGAAACTAGAATTGGACCAGAATGATAAAATGAAATCCATTAACGTTTATTATAATTATTAAACTTCTCATTACCAAAATAAGATATTGTTGTAGTTATATTTTAATTTTTATAGTAACGTGGTCTTATACATGATCCAAACAAGGCAAAAATATTTATAAACGTTTTAACATATTTTTTTTGTATGTTGAGCTGTTAATTTTGTACCGTAATTATATATTTAGTACACCTCCAACCAACAAATAAAAATCCCAATAAATAATTTGTAGAATACATTAATGAAAACGTTTATTTAATTAATATTCTAATTTTATTTTACTACGTTATATCCTCCGTAATGAGTTTTAATTTGATGTTGTGGTAAAGGGCAACATATAAAACGACACTATTGAAATATCTATGTACTTATATTTTTGGCTTACTTTGGGGACATCTAGGATTATCAAAAAAACTAGATATAATATAGAGATTTTTGTAAATATAAATCGGGAATGTGATTATGATTCTAAGATTATTCGTTACGCCACAGCAATTAATCCGCGATTTATTTCTCGTTTTCCAATGAAGCTGATTTGTTTACTTCTGTGCACAGTGGTCGAAATTTGTGGACACTCAGCAGTTCCCCTTTAGAAGCAAAGCTTTGCAAGTTTGTTTGTGGGATGCTAGAAAATCAGGAATGTTTAAGGTCGGTTTCAGATCGTTTTAATCAGGACGTAAGTGCCGGGTATTTACAGAGGGTGTGATGTGCTAATTGCAAATATAAAACAATTTATAAAATGACGCAGCACTCAAGAAATGACTGCAAGCTGATGTTTTCTTAAGTATGCTAATTTAATTCGAACGGCCATATTTTATGAATATAAAAAGACATTCTTTGGTCCTTATTGTCCCACCATCTGCACTTGGACAATCTTAAAATCTTTAAATCTTGGGCAAACATAAACAAAGTTATAAAACATAGGTACTTATTTTGCTTTTTTGAATTTTCTAATTTTTTAAAATTTTTGTATTCGATTGGCCCCATGTGTTGCTTCAGCATCCATCGTATAGTCCTGACCTTGCACCGTCCGATTATATTTCTTCTGCCCGGTAAAGAAATTGTTGGCCGGCAAATATTTCACTTCCGGTGACGTGACGAAGTCAAATCGATTGTCTGCAAATAGCTCTACTGACAAAAGACGGACTTCTATGCCGGGCGGAAATACAAACAAATACCCTCTTTTGCGCAACCTTGTACCACGATGGGAGAAATGTGTTGCGAGACTTGGAAAAAATAACGTAAAGGTGTACCTGTATTTTGTATGTATCCTGCATACCTATGTTATCTATTACAGAATACAGATCGAGTTAACTCGTTTAAATTCATTTTTGCATTATGTCTCAAATACGAGTTAATCGTTTACACTAGTTAAAGGGTTAAAGAGGGAATAAGCACTAACGCATTGAAAAATGCAGTACATTTTCTATTTGATAACACTGTGTATAACGAGCACATTAAATATTATTATAATTCATGAGATTTCCATGATCCATGAGAATTACTTTATTCAAAAGCTGCATTTTTTTATCAAATGAATTGAAAAAAAATCGAGACGTTTCAAATTAAATATGCTCATCAATAAGTTTGTTTTATGTCTAGTATATTCTTGTTTTAGCTATTCTCAGACGATTTTTCATCCTTAAAAAACTTTCTTAATAAAAATATTAAAAAAAAAAATAGCCAAAAGCTTTCGTCGTGTTTAGTATTTAGTACTCTCTACGGACACTGTGTAATTTTTATTACAAAGAAACACGTTGCTATGAAAGATCCAACCATCACCGGATACATTACTGGTTAGATCTTATTGTCCGTATCACATAAATCTCAGCTATGCTTTACTATACTTAAAGAATTAACCGTTTAGAATTAAATTCAATTCAGCTATTCTGTGTACAATATACATAGTACAATATTCAAGTCTACATTATCAATTGGTTAATTAAATCATCGGAGTTTTTATGAGCCAAAAATCGCCCTTCCACTAAATCATCAATACGATTGTTACTAAACGTAACATACAATATTCATTTTGTTCGGAACGCTCCTATTATTGAATGTGAGAGTCTGAAAGATGGAAACGATATTCTAGAAGTCATTGAACTGCGTCCGGCTACTCGACTACGATGTTCATTAAAAATTAAAAGGCCTGGTAACGCAACGGAGACTCACAGAAGTTATGTATATGCACACTCTACAAATAGTATCACGTCTATACATACATTACGTTTTCTATTGCACTTCCCTATTTGCGGTTGGTTTACATAAGAATCCTTCGCATCAACGAATGTAACAACCGCCGATGCATGGCGTTATAGAATTCCACATCGCCATGTACGGATCATTTAAATATGGAACGTAAGAATGCTGCCACGTAACAAATATGCATTGCGATAATACTGAT
Source organism: Protaetia brevitarsis (assembly GCA_004143645.1). NCBI lineage: Eukaryota > Metazoa > Arthropoda > Insecta > Coleoptera > Scarabaeidae > Protaetia > Protaetia brevitarsis. The sequence continues at coordinate 2,131,099 of RXPK01000053.1, read as the reverse complement.
GTGCATGACTCTATGTTCGTACAAATTTATTTACGGTATACGAATATCGACGTTTCTACGGCACAGGCGAATACTTTCTTTTTTTTAGTAATCGCAAGCTATAAATCGTAGATTTGAGCTAGATAAGTTTATTTAGTGCTTTCTGTGTAACTTAACCGCAAAAAAATATTGTTGTTTGCGTACAACCACAAATAGAAATCATCTCGACTAAAGATAGATAATTACATACATAGTTATACATAAGGATATTTCAAATCGCTCCTCCACTGCCATTTTATTGCTATCTACTGCAGCTACAAATATTTTTAGCTTTCGGAAACGACTTCTGGAAGTCGATAGTAACTTCCTTAAGTTAAATGGAATGATATATAGGGCGATTCACGGGACTTATCCATTAAAAATTCTTGGCTTTGCAATGATATCTCGATATTGAAACTTTGGGGTAAGCATGGTTAGCTATGATCTAGTTAGAAAAAATTACTTCATCCAGGTTGCACTTCCGGTTACATCGAAAGTCATGGGAAACTATAATATTATAAATAATCTATATTTTTTAGTGCATTTTTAGGTTCTTCATTTTAAAGCCAATTTTATAAAGCATCTACTGACCTATCGGTTACCGTTTCAGAGTTATTTGATTTTTGTAAAAAAAAGAATAAAAAAATATGGTGTACTGAATACGTTTACAACTATACAGGCTGTCCCACCGAACTGCGACATTAGATTTTTTTGAACTTTTAGTAGAAATTTGATTTTGAAACTTGCAGTGTAGTTATGGCCTAACTACGATCTATTTAAGGAAAATATTTTCAACTTTATAGCACTTTCGGTATACAGGGTGTTGATATCAACTTTTTTATTTTAAATGGAATGGTATAATTTTTTATTGTCTAATGAATTGGCGAGTCATTTGCACTAGTTTATATGAAGGTTCCCTATCCCTAAACTCGACCGTTCTTAAGGTATTTTCATTTTCGTTGATTTTTTGACATTTGCACTATTTCAAATAAAATCAAAAATTTCATGAGATAGCAGATATTTAGTGGTTCTACCAAAGTCGATGTAAGTACAAGGACGTAGCTATAAGGTGTTATAGCAATAATGACTTGAATCACACATACGGGTGTTCAAAAACGCGCCTCCATGTGGATACCTTAAGCTAACAAAACTTTTTTCTTTCAAATGGAACATGCGTATTTTTTACTACAGCATTGAGTGCAGCGCAAAATTCTACATCGATTGATATTAGGGTTTGGTATACCTATTCTTAATAGTTTTTGAAGTATTAGCATTTTTTACAAAAAATTGCTGAAAATATGCCTAAATTCCAAGTTTCAAACAAATGAAATGAGTTTTTTTCTATAAAACACTCTGTACATTATTTGCTTACCTTATTTAAATATTTATGTTTCAGATATCTAACGTTCACTAGTTTCTTACTAATAGTAATGTCTTTTAGTCATAGAGAACGTACATTAATTATTAGATATTAGTAGGCCATGAGATGTGCTAACAAACAAGTGATATCCATTGTTGGTAATTTACCAAATTGGGCACTGATAAATTTATGCAGTATTAACAAGTCATATCTTTTATAGTAAGTCCTAATGCTGTCAACTCCTTCACACATTTTCTTCTAACAAGTAAAATATTGTAAATCGAAAGAAATAAGAAAAACATTGAAAGTTACGTTATGTCTTGAATCCTTTTTATATTTTAAATTTGAAGTCTTTGCCTAAAATTAGAAGACCCGTATTTTTTCCTAAAGCTCTACAGTATCTATTTACAAAGATATTTGCGAACAAGTTTGCAAAATCGATAAAATAGTCGCACAAGTAATATGTTTGGTTATGCATAAATTAAAACATTAAAGCAAAATGAATATAAATCATGCGTGTATTCTAAAGTTCAACTACACAGTTTCATTTAATAATGCCTAAATTAGATTGTACTTCATTATGACCCCTTTTTCTCCTGTTTAATAAAATAACGTCTTTTTCTTTATTTTACCGCGAATTAATGAAAAAATATCATAATATTATTTAAGCTATGTTCTACAAGAAATAGAAGTATTTGAAAATGGAGAACCTACGGGTATTCTATAAAAAAAATAAATTCATACAGTACTATACGTTACCTTACGATATATCACAATGTACGTAGAGTAGTGCAGGTTCTCCATTTTCAAATACTTCTATTCTTGTTAGAACATAGCTTAAAGGATATTATGATATTTTTTCAAAAATTTAATTTCGCGGTAAACATAGAGAAAAAAGATATTATTTTACTAAACAGGAGAAAAAGGGGGTCATAATGAAGTACAATCTAATTTAGGCATTATTAAATGAAACTGTGTAGTTTGAACTTTAGAATACACCATAATTTATATGCATTTTGGCTTTAATGTTTTAATTTATGCATAATCAAACAATATTATTCTGCGATTATTTTATCGATTTGCAAACTTTGTTCGCAAATTCTTTGTAATAGATACTGGTATAGCTTTAGAAAAAATACGGGTTTTCTAATTTTAGGCAAAGACTTCAAATTTAAAATATAAAAAGAATCCAAGACATCAAATTTTTTAGGTGTTCCGGTTGATATGGAATGACCCATATACAAACAACATTTTAGACTTATTCTACATTCATGAAGAATGTAACAATGATTAGATACCTACACTTATTTGCAATGAATAAGAACCTCAAAAAAAAAAAATACAAAGGGAAATTAAAGCAGATATCCTTAATACACCCATAATGTTTCAAATATTGTTCGCTTGCTAGACTAGGTATTTTCTTTGTAGGGGAGCCGTCTGACAGGGAGTCTCCGAAAACAATGCAGCCTCTTGGCTTTTTGTATTAATCTAGGTATTAAGCGATACAGAGAGATAACATAAATCAGGAACAAACTATTAAAAGTCTCCGAAAATGCCCAATATAAATTTGCTAATAATTGGAAAACTTCCAATGATAAATATCTCAGGTATGAAACCAAACAATGCAAAAAAGATAACGTATCATTCTAAAAAATAATATGCAGTGTTTTTAGGAAAAAAAAAAATTGTTTACTCGAAAATTGGAAATTAGTCATATTTTAGGCAATTAATTAATATTTAATTATCTTTAATTATCTATTTAATTTCACTTGAAACAGTGCAAACGTCACAAAATCAACAAAATTGCAAATATCTCAAAAACGGTTGAGTTCAGGGATAGGGAACCCTCATGTAAACTAATTGCAAATGACTCAATACATTCATTGTACCGATAAAAATTGTACTATTCCATTTAAAATAAGAAAGTTGATATCAACACCCTGTATACCGAAAGTGCTATGAAGTTGAAAATATTTTCCTTAAATAGATCGTAGTAGGCCATAACTACACTGCAAGTTTCAAAATCAAATTTCTACTAGAAGTTCAAAAAAATCTAATGGCCCAGTTGGGTGGGACATCCTGTATAGTTGTAAACGTATTCAGTACACCATATTTTTTTAATCTAAAAAAAAAAAATCTAATGACCCAGTTCGGTGGGACAGCCTGTATAGTAAAAGGTAGAGAATTTTTATGTTGAATGTGGAGGGTGAATTTACTAACACCAATAATAACAATACAACTGTTAACAGGTAATAAGAACCCTGCCGGTATTTAAAACGTCTAGTTATTTTACATTTAAGTCTTTTAAAAGTACAATGCTGATTGCTTACACATAGTAAAAATGTAAAAATAAAACAAAAAGTTATGTTGCTTGCTTCATAAAAGCTGTCACTCTAACTTTCATAATAGATTTAACTTAGGACGAATCAAATGTAGTATCAACGCAATGAAACTCACCTGTGCACTAGGTATGGATGTATAACTTCAGCGACGTCGTGCATTTGTATATACATGCACACTAGCTGCGGCAGATAAAAGTCCACCTCGCTATCTTCAAAACTGAACATTTTATTCGCAATGTAGCTTTGCACGCCAGGTTCCTTGCTCTTAAAGAGATAATGCATGGCCATGGGCACGTCGAAGACTTTGCTCTCCAGCAGTCGTAGTAGTCCGAAATTTTGCTGTGACGATTGGCACTTACTCGCAGCACTCACTTGTGTAATCCGTTCCTTGTCCTTGTCATTCTGATGGTCACGCACTGCATCATTTTCCACACCACAATCACTAGCGTCGATGTCTATCGCCCTGTTCTTATCGCCAGGACACGCCACGTATTCCACCTTCTCGGAGGTGTCTGATGCCGCATCCAGGCTCTCCTGACTCTGGTTGTTGGTGCTGGATAGATATTCGACGCTGGACTCTCTGGTGGTATTGGTGTCGCTTGAACCGCTGTCAGAGCCGCACAGGATTCCCGAATCATCGGAACCTAGGCTCGCGAGTTCGTCTCTCTGGGTTTTCGCGACCGCAGCGGTAGTTTTGCAGGGATGCGCTTCGGTCAAGATCGTTGTTACGGTTTCACATTCCGGACTGGGTGTTACGTCTACCTCTGGTATCCTTTGCAGGGCAGAGTCTAAGCTACGATTTCTGTGGTGCAATGTCAAGTGGTTGTTGGCAACGGTCGTTACCTGAGCAACTGGAGGTAATAATATTCCCATTGATCTGTAACGTAGAAATGGATATTTTATTTTAACGGCTATTAAGTGTGCTATGCGTAGAATGTATTTTTAATAGTGCGCTTTAGATATACTACATAAGTAATACATAGAATTGCTGCTTAAAGTAAATAGAGATTAAGATAAAATACAAGTATAAGTACTAATTACAAAATATATTATTACGCCGTAGTTTTTTCTTTATTACATATCGTCGGCTTACTACCAAAACAAGATAAGTATAATTGTTGAGTTTTTTAGTTAAGTGAATTTGTTTACGTAAATTTGAATAAAATTTGAATTGAATATCCTTGCAAAGCCGGAAAAGCTGAGTAGATAAAAATTAAGTCAGGTAGTCAGCCAAAATAAGACGAATACCTATATCTCAAAAATGTTAAAATGTAACTTATCTGGCTTTGAGAGCAAGCTGAAATACGTAGATTTTGTAACATTCCGATTGTTTCTAGAAGGTAGTTCATCCTTATCACTTTTAAAGAATTTACAGTGACCGGCATAAATGTTATATATGACAATTTTTTTTATTGTTAAAATATGGTAAATTTTCTGTGGGTGGAGAAGTAATGAATAATTAACAATTAATAAGTAACAGATTTGGAGGACTGCATGAGGAGGAAAATAAGTATAATGACTGACAGTCAGGCTGCTATCAAGGCAGTCTCGAATCCTGTAACTAGGTTCAAAAAAAGTTAGAGACTGCAAACAATCCCTTGATACACTGGCACGAGACTGCACGGTCTCACTGATTTGGGTGCCAGGACATGAGGATATAAAGGGCAATATAATAGTCGACGAACTTGCCAAGGAGGGCTCCAAAACATACTCACAAAAAATATGCAACATTGTTATTATCTGGTTGCACTTTTAAGGTATTTTCCTCAATTTTGTTTTTATCCAAGTGTACAAGTACAAGTACGGTAGCATCAGATCATATAAGCTTTTGTCGCTCTTGAACTTTTTCTGTTTCGTTGTTTGTAGAATCAATATAGAAAATATAATTGTTGGACATTATATTATTGTACATTCCAACAAAAAAATGATAAAAAATAGAAAAAAAAGGAAAGAATTAGCAAAATTCAAATTTCTCGCATTTATTTCTAGGAAAGATTTTCATTTTTTTTTTCGTTCGCTGCTTTTAGGAATCCAGATTGCTTTTGGAAATGAGACATATACTAGAAAATTTTATAGTATGCAACCCAGCGCAAATGCAGAGTTTTGTATAAATCATGCAAATGCTTTTTATAATATTAAAAAAAATCATCGATTATGGTATATCTCTGTTTAGTACGTTAATTAAATAGCGATAAAGTACAATCGATGGATTCATAGAGGACAACTTCCAAACATACATTCATTCTATAAAATAACATGGATAAATATAAACCGCAGAACTAACACATCCGATCCTCAGACCATCCACTTATTTATATGCCAGGGGGTAGAATTCAAATTTGCCGCGATTATTTATAGTTACTGGTCAAGATCGTATTGTAATACAAAATCGTTGGTAATTCATACTTGAATGTTTTAAGTTACTAAAAATTATGATGCGAAATTTGAATTTTGCCAATAGGAATAGATTTTCTGAATTACCCACAGCTGTAATACTCAAGTCTTCGCATATCAAGTACATAGTTCACTTGGCCCATTGCCTATTTTCGTACGTCCTTGCCTCGCTGCTTTTTAACTCCCACCGCAGAGAAACTGCAGTGGCGCCACTCTATATTACCCCAGCGGAACTACACATCTTTGACCATATGTATATTAATATAACATTTGCTTAAGACGAATGCTTATTGAGTGTCGAATTTTAACACAAACAATGGAGTTACCAAAGATTGGGCCCTTAGATTTCGCCCCAGAGTTAACCATGGGGTTTTCTGCAAATGTTGATAAGGATTCCAAATCGTTATTAATTTTTTATCAATCAACTTCAGTCAGCAGGTGCTAAAGATACATAGCGTATCTTTTTTTTATATTTTTTATATTCGGTTTGAAACGCTAAAAATTTGATTTTTAGATTTTAATTTATTTACTTCAAACGGGAATAAGGTGGCGTGCCGAGTAACTCATTACATTACATTAATATTGTTTTGATACCCTACAATAAGATAATTCATTTTACATAGAATAAATAGAATTGCTATACACATAAAATAAATAGAGGTTATCTTTAAGATAAGAGCATTATTCAGGTATTTTTCCATTTCTTACTAGGCATATACTTTTATATAGCAACAGTATTCAAAACAATTGCAGTATACCAATAAATAAATGAAAAAGCTATAATATTCATTTTTAATGAATTTTCTAATTGCTCTTAAGTATATAATATGTCAATATTTTGTATTAATTTATAAACCCACATATACTCATAAAGTCGTAGTTTAGGTCGTAGGTTTGTTCGTTTTAGCGCAGCCGTAAGCATTTCTGTTCGATTTGATGGCAAAACGAACAGCAATCAGAAAATCTAAAGCCGGAGTCAATCCAGCGTTTTACAGCCACAGCTTGCGTTGAAAAACTTTACGCGGCATCACGCGGTTAGATTTTCGAGTTACCACGCGGAGTGCCAAAACGAACAAACCTATTATTATAATTCTTATTTATCTATACTTGCAGAATCCACGTATATAGTTACTAATTTAGCCTTGCAGTCATATTTGTATGTAAACCAAATCAAATCGTAAACTTTTTTTTATCATATTCAAAGATAATTGCCAATAACTAAGTAAGAAATTACAAGCTTCCTTTTATTATTACATGAACAAATTTTCATAATGTTGACAGTTACATTTTGAATTAAGTGCTACATTCACCAGGGAAAACATCAAGAATAAATCAACATTAGATTTAACAAAAAAAAAAAAACAATGAAGTAAGATTTCTTTAAAATTATTAAAGAAACACGTTGCGCCATCTATAAACTCATAGTCGTTATACAATACCAGACAGGAACTTGTTTACAGTTCATACATAGTAGGTTTGCTCTGGTTTTGGCACAGCATAAGAGCATTTCTGTTCGATTTGTTGGCAAAACGAACAGCAATCAGAAAATCTAAAGCTGGAGTCAATCTAGCGTTTAACGGCTACAGCTTGCGTTGAAAAACTTTACGCGGCCACGCGGCTATCTATTATTTAATCTATTATTTTGATACATACGCGCTACACACCATATTATGGTGCAATTAGTATTTATTACGTACTTTTTTGTGTCAAAACGTAAAATAATGCGGTAGGGGAAAGGAGCTACCTTACAGTCTTATACCTACATAGGAAACAATGCACCATATTTGCAGTATATAAAGTGATCAATCAAATTTTTCCATGTTACAGATATATTCTTTAAGGTTTTCTCCCTTTTTCAATATTTAATTTAGTTTGTAAGGGATAAAAACTACTTGCCAAAAATTTGACATCTCTAACTTCACCGATGTCTGTGATATATGTATAATACAACAACTTTCTACTTCGTCTCAAGTTCTTCACAAATATTGTAACACTGTACCCTTATAGCTGGGAAGTGTTACAAATATCATAATTATTGTTTTATATCAACACGTGCTATCATACACATGAAAATACGGCAAGATGAATGGTAATGACGCAGATGGTGCACAAACAAAAGAAAAAGGTGCGAGCACAAAGAATGACATCAGCACCGAATGGTCAAGTAAAGTTAAAAAACAAAAGTGTTATAAGGAGAATGTGCGAAAAAGAGAAAAGATAAAAAAGTGGTGGTAAAAGGAAGTGAAAGCGGACCTAAGTGCGGTAGGGATAAACAAGTTGAAAGAAACATCAAAATTCCTGAAAAGTGGAAACAAATACTAAACAAAGTAGAATTTAGATGATGAAATGATTTTAAACCTAAATATTTTTTTCATCTGAATGCGATATTTATAACATTCTAGTCGACGTTTAATTAGTTCCAATCAGTTTTATCATAACAAATTATATTTTTATTCTAATAGGTTATATTTCTGGTATCCCAAGCAAATCTGCCTTGGGCATCAGAAACACCGGCTAATCCCCTCGTAGCTTCCGAACGTATACTATGTATGTATTGTAAATAGGTGTCTATATAAAGCTTCACAACTAGCCCTTAACAAGCACGCCCCAGCTAGTAAGTAGCTCCTTGAGACTTCTCTGTTGAAATTATCACCCTCCATCTCTATATAAGCTCAAGAAAAACACAATGGCAGTTCTCGTTAAAAATGAGAAGTGCGTATATAATTCCATTTTATTATTTAATATATAACTGGTAACTAAGGCTTATCATATTAAATAGGTTTATACACGTAAAATGCAGGTTTACTACGTATTGTATTGTAGCTATTCCCGTAATTATACAGTAAGCCAGTTCTGAATAAAACGCCTATTTCAGATTTCATATTTTTATCATTAAGCAGCCATCGTCAAATTTATCTCTAACGATATTGCAAGTTAGAAATGTAAAGGTTATTTTTAGTGATAAATAGATAAACACTAATATGGTAAATACCTTGTTAGAAGCGAAAAAACTAGCTAATATATTGTGTTCAATGGAGATTTACGCTAATTGACAATGTCTATTATCTAATTAAATCATGATTCATGAGTGTATATGCGTACACAGGTACATACATACCTAAGTTTGTGTTATTTTTTTATGGAATGTATTTATTTTCAATAGGTAAGCACTGAAATACAAATTAAAGTGCGCAAAACATGTACAGAATATTTTTAAATAGAGATAGGTGACATGCACAAATAAAAAAAAATATTAGTAATGGGCCTTCGCTGCTACACAAAAAACAATTGCACCTTACTTGGGCGTGAAGAACGTCACACCTCGGGCAGGTTTCGGTGACGTAATGCATCTTTTTTCCATTGAAACATAAGGTGTATTTATTCGACAGTTTAGCAAGCTCCGGGCAGATCCGTAGCGATACGGTAACTTGACAAGTAGTTTCTTGAAGTAAACTCATTGTCAGCTTCACTACATATAAGTTTATTTTCAATACATTTTCGTATAACACAAGACATGATTAGAAAAAGTCAGTAAAAGAGAATAAAGAAATATTACAAAAAAAAAAATCGGAAATAACAAATTCATCACATGAATAACAACTTAAATGTAGCAAATAAGTGTTAACCCACATTCTAAAGCTAGAATAGTTTGCAATATATTTAATTTCAACTGGAAGTTTATCGTATAACTTGCAGCCCCAAAAAAAAAAAAAAACAAATTCTTTTGAAAAAAAAGATGGGACTGGGTGATGGTGGTAGCAAAAGAGTATTGCTCTCCACTGAAGAAGTGAATACTCGTTGGGTATCAGAAGAATTGAGTGAAAGAAAAGAGTGAATAAGCTCATATTTCATTCTAGAATAAAAAAAGGGAAAAATAAAAGGTTTTTAGGACATTATTGACATAAATACTACAAGAGCTACGCAAATTAAATATAATATCATACGCTAGAAAGAGGATTACATACATTATCAACATGGGTGTTCTACCTGAAATTTGAGTCAAAAGTAATTCCTAAAAGCTTAGCCGAGAATACAAATGTGGAGAAAGTGGTGTTTAAACACAAACTATTGAAGACACAGTGGGGTTGAAATGCTATGGTTTTCTTTTCGCCTTTTTTTTTAAAACTGCGTTTTTTGCAAGTGAAATTTTATGGCCCTTGGTAATTACTAGCCGCACCACGACTTTGATGGATCTAATTTGAGAAAAAATTTCTTCTTCGCCCTCTGCACGATTCTATAATAGTTTACTGTTGCGGCCGGACATTTCTTTTCCCACGATGTCTGGTCAGAGAATCATATAAGTATAATCCAATTTTAATACACTGAAGAAGACAATTACTACCATATGTAGAAGCTAGTAGCCAAAACTATTTGATCCTATAGTATAGTATAGTATAATTGAATTTCTTTATCTATTTTTATTTTGTGTCCACTCTCTTTCATAACTCATGAGTCGCCACTGAATAAATGGAGTCATCTTCTTCCTCTATTAAATCATCAAAATATTGCCTGTAAGAAGTTAATTAAATATTATAATCGTTCCTAAGTCCGACTTTTACATATAGGTACATATGAGAATTAAAATTTAAAAGTGTTTCATCTTGCAATATTTGCTTTGTTAAAATTTACAATTAACATTAATCATTTGTAGTTAACAAATAATAGATATTGTTATGTATACGTAAAAAGAGCTAAAATACCGAATCACAGGTATGTGGATTTGTGGAATAAAAAAATAAAATGAAACATTGACAATAATGTTTTAAACGGAACTAAAACTAAATTCCAAGTTTCTCTGTTAACATGGTTAACAAGCAGGTCACTTGTAAATGTCAGTATTATTCTTTCTAGGTAAATACGTAAGGCACGCAAAATATTTTTTTAGCTTTAAATATATGCAGAATATTAGGTAGTAGGTAGATTAGTTACACTCTCTCCATGCATTTATCATATGTTTCAAGGTGTGCTGGTAGAACAAGGACAGTTTAAATGCTGTTAATAAAGCCGGCTTGGGATTTCTTTTTGATTTTTAATTGCTGATTTCTTTTTATATATGTATATATTATTTTCAAGTCGGCGCGAACATCATGTCAATAATCTCTAATAATAAAAAGAATGTTATTATTATTATATTAATTTTTTAATTGCAATATACAAACATTTTTTCAATTTTTTCTAATTTGACTTACGATCAGCCAAGGGTTCTCCCAATATATTTTTTTTAGTAAATTCTTAAAAATATAGACACAATACATTTACTACACTACTATACTATTTCCATACATTTAGCTATCAAAGCAGGCCGCTATTCTTTTTGCGTACCCTATGCATTGCCTTTTCTTTTTGTTTGGAGATAGTAATTGCAATATTCTTTAGCAGTATTTCCATTTTTAAAAATTGTTACATCGCCAACAAACAAACATCCTCTATAGGGAACGCAAAAATAGTCTATCAACAAATCAATTTTATTTATTTCCTTTCTCAAGAGTATTACTGCGATTAAAACAAAGTGTTTTATAGTTAACTAATTAAGTTAAGGTGGTAACACTAAATAAAGGTGACAAAAACTTAGAAAAGAGACACATATGGGGTCGGAGTTAGATTAATTTTACCGAAAAAACAACGCACAAAAATTAAAAATTATTAAAATTACAGTTTCTTAAAAAATTACAGATATGCACGTGTGCGTCATACGCACCAAAAATTTATTTAGATAAACTAACAGCTAAAGATAATTTAGATAGATAAAAGTGGGTTTTACCTTTATCCGTGCGTCATAGATAAAAGTATCTTCTATCTTTATCCGTGGATGATAAACAGAATGTACCTATCTTTTATCTTTATCCGTAACCGATAAACCAAATTATCTTTATCCGTTAGCGCGGTATAAATCTATTTACAGTTGACGTATCCGTGACCAGTGATTTTTTTAAGGAATAGATATTTGTAAGTTTTTATAAAAGAAGGGTTAAAATGAGTGAAGTTTACAAAGTTTTTTAATAATAAACAGTGCTTAAGTGAAAAAAGCGTTATTGATGTATTTAATAGTAAATATAAATATTTAGAAAATAAACAAAAAATCAATACATAATACACATGATAAATATAATTTACAAATTTTAAAAACAAAAAAAGAACTTTTCAAGACAAATCACCGACTACCTTAAAAAAATGCAAGTACTTCGAGTGTTATAATTATCGGTAAGAGAAGGATATGCGCTACTTGGTATAAAATCATCTTTAACAATGAGTAAACACAGTTATAATTAAAATTATCTATAGTTGAAATTATCTAGATAAAACTATTTGTAGTAAAAATCATATTAGTTAAAATTATCTATGAATAATTTTCCAATATTTATCTATAAATAATTTTATCTTTGAATAAATTATCTAGATGTTTTATTTATTTAAATGATCATCTTGAACAATTGTATTCGAACAATAACTAACTCTGATCAGTACACAATTCTGAATACCGTATACAAAATTGTGTACCCGAACTTGAGACCTTCAGCCGAGTACTCGAAATCGAGCTTTATCAGAAATCGGGTATGACCATAGGTGAAAATTTCGGGCACTCGAACATCCGGGTAACTGGTTTCGAGCCCCAATAAAAACCAGTGCGCTATCATAAGAAACACGTTTGTTAATGTATTATAACACACGCAAGGAGCGTGCGATATTGTCAACTTTCGGAGATAGGTACTCGATTGTACAATAAATGACACTTTCGCTTTTCGTTGTAGGAATTCGGGATGGATACACATTTATCGTTACTTACATGTTATTTATTTGAACATACGTAAGTGGATCATTTGTAAAGTAGATTATTATAATTGTATACTAAGATTTAAAATATTTTACGTCATGGAGAATTCTGAGAATACAAGGTTTACATATCTATAATACAAACTTAAGAAGCATTAAATTAAATACACACCGCGATTACTTTAAATATTACAGTTTATACATTCTACATAAAACTGAAATTACTTAATAAAGTATTATTAAGTAGTATTGATACAAAACAGAATAACTTTTTCCATAAACAAAAAAGGTATAAAGGCATGCGACGAAAGATAAGCTTGACAAATCATTACGTTTCATGTAATGTAATGCCTGGTTACCGCTTAATGGAATGTACTATATGATTTAAAAATGAATTGAATTTTGTTACAAGGACACTATGATTCCTCCAAGCATTTATATGAGCAATCAGGCAATTGTTTAGAGAGCCTTGTATGTACAAGCAACAATCGTCGATCCTCATATAATAAGAGTCCCCGTCTACGCAATTGTTGCTATTCAAGGGCAATCGTTCCGCAAAATGTAGTGTTGTTCTGTTTTACTTACCTGTACAGACAGAAAAACACATTCTTACACTATTCATTTGTATATATCCAGCCGATAATTATCTTTAACATAATATGTTTTAAAGTTGAAAATTAATACAACAACAATTACCTAAGTAAATGTATTTTACATTTGCTTAGATAATTGTATATTTGCAAAAAAAAAAACTATTCCAGATTAACGAATGAAGGTGAAATTATTAGTTATTCTTAGTTAAAATTATTAAATCTGTTTTTCCACGTGAATAAATTAATATGTGTGGTATATTTTACTCTATATAATAATAAAATAAACCCAATCCACTAGTATTCAACAATATAATTTTGAATGTATAGTTGCATTGTGTCTTTAGTGAATCGGCGCTCTTTCTTTAGGTAAAATTTTCATATATCAAATCCTAAAAATACTGTAACGTTTTTCCGTTCTAAAAGTTATTGTCGGGGTTTTTTAGAAACAACAACAGGCGATATATTTAGATTCACTTATTCTATTAACACAATTACGGGGTAATTAAAATCTATTAAAAATGCTTATTAACTATATCACTTAACCCATAATGTCTTTATTTATGTAAACGATATTTATATTACATGTACTAGTTCAATCGCGACCGCACTATCGAACTCGTATCGATTTGACTGCCTCCTGGCCAACCCGACGCTTATTTATAGCTGGCGCGAACGTCAGATTGTTCGAGGGCCTCTCTAAACGTCCTCGAAGATTCTGGAGAATATTCTCGAATCTTCGACCGTGCTGCCCTTTTGTTATTCGTCGTAGGTAGTTCTTTCTTCCGCTATGCCAGCGCCATCTAGGACGCCTATCGGAACCGCCAGTTTGAAAAGTTGGCGCTCGTTACACTGCCTCCCTCCTAATCTGTTCCGTCCCGGAACAGGAACTATCACCTCCATGAAGATACGAACAGTTCTCTCCATTCTTACACGACGAGGTCCGGAAGAAATAGCACGCTACCGTCCGTCGCCTCCCTTCTGCTGACGCGGTTGTAGCTGCATACTAGGAACTCTATTCCAGTATATCGGAAAATTTCTTCGAGCATGTTCCTTACGACCCTCCAGTCCAAGCCATCCAATCACAGCCTATTTTTGCACCCTGATCTTATGATCTCCAGCTCCAACAGCTGCTCTCTTAAACTTATCAGGCTGTCCCACATCGCTCGGTTAGTTGGCTTGCCAACTGAGGCTTCTTTGGTCACAAGTAGATAAAGGCCGTTTCTTTCCTGGCAAGTGCAGAGCCTTGCCCACCTCAGGGTTCAGGCTTCGGAGATCTTGGACACACCAAATTTCTTCTTGAATACGGTAGCTATCCCCTGCCCATTCTTAGATCTTTGGCAACACAAATGTGCTAACGCGCACCTTCAGGAGCCAAAAACAAATCCTCCTGAATCTCCTTGTACACCATGACGCACTTGCGGCCTTCCCATACTTGTCCATGAACTCCTCATAGCTGAGTTCTTCTTCGGGGAGTCTACAAACTCGACCATCTTGTCGTCCTCTTGATGTCTCCAGATAAGGAGCTAGGCGATTAAATGCACACTCTTGCTTTACCATTGGGTTTCTTCTGATGCGATAGATGACGTCATTAATTCGCTTTATTACTTCGTAAGGCCCGTCCACGATCGTTGCAGCTTAGGTGAGAAGCCTCGACGTCGCTGAGGATTGAACAGCCAGACCAGGTCTCCAGGCTGATATCCGCCTTCATTCGCTCTGATGTCGTAGTGTTCCTTCATGCGGTCGCTTGCTTCATGGAATATTCGCCCTCACCCGATCGTGAATATCATCCATTCGCCTCCGCAAGTTCGAAAACATAGTCATCCAACTACTTCTTCATTTGGTTTAAAGCCGAACTTAAGATCGCATGGTAAGCGCAGCTCTCGGTCCAAAAGCACACTAGATGGACTTTGGCCAGTGGTTCGTGGACCGATGCTCTATACCGCAGCAAGAATAGATGTAGCTGCTGGTCCCAATCTCGCTTGTGGTCTGCGACAACTTTTGATAGATACTTATAACTGTCCTGTTCATGCGCTCCACCATGCCATCTGATTGCGGGTGCAAGGCAGTTGTTCGGTCTTGCGAATACCCAATATTTGCACACCTCTTGAAACACTGCTGATTCAAAATTCCGTCCCTGGTCGGAGTGAAGTTCAAGCGGCACACAAACCGACTGAAAAGTTCTTTAACTAAAGTCTCAGCCACTGTAACAGCTTCCTGATTTGTATGCGTAAGCTTCCACCCATTGCTGAAGTAGTCCACTGCAACCAAGATGTATTATTCCAAATTCCGTCGTGGGAATGGTCCGGCAACATCAATCGCAATCCTTTCAAAAAGGACTGCCAACGTGTATTGCTTCATAGGGCCCTCTCCTTTGGGAAGGTCCATTGGCAGCGGCGCAAGTTGTACATCTCCGGCACCAGTCTTTCACGTCATTCTTGCAATTAACCCAATAGAATCGCTCTCTGACCTTCTCTATAGTCTTCCGGACTCCAAGATGCCCTCCGATGTTCCATCATGAAGAAATTTTAAAACTTCGGGAATTCTTGCTTTCGGAACCACAATCTGAAGTCTGCTATTGGTCCCAGCTTCGTCTCTAAACACTCGTCTGAGAAGACCATTTTTTTCCAAAGAGCCCCACTGAGCCCAATACGATTTTAGCTCTCGCGATATGGTGCTACGTGTTCCCAGTTAGGCCGCGCTTCTTGCATCTTCCACTCCATCACACGCTTCAAAACTTCGTCAGACTCCTGGTCAGCTCGGATTTGGTCTTCAGTCCATCTATCATCTATGACAGTAGTCCTTAAGCAGGTTGCTTCATTTTTCTCTTCGGCACGACAGCAGTGCGTACAATCCTTGGAACAGGGTCTCCTCGATAGTGCGTCAGCTTTCGATGACTGGTTCCAGGCCGATGTTCCGAATCAAAGTCATACTCTTCAAGACGCTCTATCCATCTGGCAACCTGCCCTTCCGGATTCTTGAAGCGTAGCAACCACATCAATGCCGCATGGTCGGTTCTTAACAAGAACTTCCTGCCATAGAGATATTTATGAAAGTGCTCTATAGACTTAACTACGGCCAACAGCTCTCTCCTGGTCACACATAGTTGCGTTCCGGTTTCGACAGCACTTTGCTGAAGTAACCGAGCACTTTTCGTGCCATCTTGAACTTGGACAACACGCCTCCGATGCCCACATTGCTGGCATCAGTATCCAAAATGAATTTTCCTTCAGCCTGTGGATAGCACAAGATGGGCGCAGTGTCAGCATCTGTTTCAATTTTCAAGCATCCTGGCAGCTCTTCTCCAGACGTAGTCTCTGCCCTCTTCAGTTAGTCTCGTGAGAGCTTGGCGATGTTAGCAAATCCAGAACGAATCGTCGGTAATAAGTGCATAGCCCAAGAAAACTTCTTATTCATGCTTGTCCTTCGGAACCGGCCAAGACTTGACCGCTTCTATCTTCCCTGGGTCAACCGACACTCCATCCTCTGATACTACGTGGCCGAGGTAGTGCACTTGCTTCTGGAACAGGTTGCACTTTTTGGGGTTAAGCTTCAAATTCGCTCCTTTCAATCGCTGAAATACTTGCTCCAAGTTCTTCAAATGGTCCTCAAAAGATTTTCCTAAGACAATTATATCGTCGAGGTATACCAAGCAAGTTTCCCAGGATAGTCCTCTCAGTACATTTTCCATCAATCTTTTCAAACGTCGCGGGAGCATTACATAAAACCAAATGGCATGACGTTAAATTGCCCACAATCCTGTCCCGATCGTAAACGCCGTCTTCTCCTTATCCTTTGCCTCTACTTCGACCTGCCAATAACCACTCTTCAGGTCAAGGGTCGAAAATACCTTACACCCACCTAGGGTATCCAAGGTGTCATCGATTCTGGGCAAAGGATAACTGTCCTTCTTGGTTACGTTATTTAGTTGTCGATAATCCACGCAGAACCTAGTTGAACCATCCTTCTTCTTCACCAGTACCACTGGAGAAGCCCATGGACTGTTCGATGGTTCAATTACTCCATCCCGCTCCATATCCTGTATAATTTGTTCTGCTTCGGCTCGTTTCGCCAATGGCAATCTTCTGGGGGCTTGGCGGATCGGCTGGGCATCTCCAGTGTCTATTCGATGTCGTACAACATTAGTCCTGCCCCTCGTGTTCGGTCTTCTGCTTGGAAAAGATCTTGGTAGCGTGCAAGCAGCTGTTTTACGGTATGGCGTTGTTGTGTTGTCAAATCCTTGCAAGACAAGTCAATGAAGTTATTCAACCATCTAGGAAGCGGATCTGGAGTTGTTGTTACGCCATCCTCTTTGTTGACAATCGACGACACACTAGCACAATTTCCAAAGGTACGCCCTTCTTCAGTTTACTGGATACCTATTGACGTTCATCAGTCGAACGGGTAGTTTTTCTCCAGCTTGTATCACTGCCTTAGCAACCAGTATTCCACGACCTTGACCGCTAATCGCTCCCGGTTCCAGCATTAAAACTTGCCCTTTGGGATATCTCCATTGGTGCTCGCTTCCACAATGGTTTCACTGCGGCTCGCCACAGTTACTTCTTCTGCCAACACTATGCAGGCCGACATATTCTTGCTATGGTTGAGAATAACTTCTTCTTTGCCAACCTTCAACACTCCTGCTTGCAAGTCCAGTTTAAAACCAAATTCTGTCATTATGTCCATTCGAGGATTACGTCTTGTTCTATATCTGCAACTACTACACGATACTGGCATGCAGTATCACCAATACGGAAGTGGGCTATCGTCTCCCCCAACACGTTGACTGATTGCCCAGTTGCCGTACGTAGCGTCCACCTGGTTGGATGTATCCGGTTCTTCTTTCCCACTGCTTCCGGCGAAGAATTGTCATTGTTGCACCAGTATCTAGCAGTAAATCTCTCGGTTCCCATTTACATGCCCATACACGACGAGGCTGCTAGGTCTACATCCCACTGAAGCAACAATCACTGGTGTTACTGGGCATCAGCTACATAGGTCGACGATCGCCCCTTCCCGTCGGCCATTTTAGTTTCCGTCGGGCTTTGGTTTTCGTGGATCGGACAACGACTACGTACGTGCCCCATCCTTCCACAATTCCAGCATCGTCTTCCTGGTTGCCTAGTTTGCACGGATTCCCTTTTCGTCATCAATTCCGTCATCTTTTCGTAATCATTTCATCTAATTTCGCCATAATTCCTTCTAATGCTCTTCTTCCTCGTGACTCCTAGAACACGGACGCGAGCAGGTCCTTTGACCGATTGCTTCACGGCTTCAAAATCTAGTGCTTGAGCTAAAGCCTGGTTCAACGTTTGCGGCCGAGCGAGCTTTACTGCCTGTTGAGTAATCCTTATCGAGCAGGCCATCCAGGAATTTTTCCACAGCGAGACTCTCGCACACATCTTCCGGTACGTTGGGTACGCACTCTTAATTAGACGAACGACGTCAGCTTCATACTCCTGTAGAGTCTCGTTCGACCTCTGACAGCGATTTTTCAACTGCGAGCGATATACTTGCTGCAGATGTTTGTTCACCGAAACGCATCTCCAATTGATTAAGTAGCGTTTGGTAATTTTGTCGCTCCGTCGAAGGAATAACCTGGAGTACCTTCAAAGCATCGCCGCGCAGAGCTACTGATAACATGGCTGCTTGGTAGCTTCCGTCCAGCATATACCGTAGCTGTGGTATCCAGCAGCGTCAAATAGTCTTCCAAGGGAGTCTTCCCGTCGAATGTAGGCAGGTCCATTTATTTTGAACCGTACAGATGGGCACTGAATTTCTTGTTCCATCTGAGTGCTTTCCGTATGGTAGAATTTCCAGTTTCTTCCGTGTTTCGTATGGTTCCAGAATGAATTTGTTCTTCTAGAACCTTCATGCGATCGTCCAATTCTTCAATCATTCTAGATTTTTCGTCGATTCTGTTCATTAATTCGTGTTTTACATTATTAGAACTTTCTATAACTTTCTCTTCTATGTTTTCAATCTTTTTTCTAATTTTCTAGAATTTTCTATATTTTTCTCGTCCATGTTTTCAATTTTTCTAGAACTTTCTCTTCTAAATTGCGAGAATTTTCCATAACTTTCTCTTCCAGTTTTCTAGAATTTCTATATTCTTCTCGTCCAAGTTTTCAATTTTTCTAGACTTTCTCTTCTAAATTGCGAGAATTTCCGTAAGTTCTTTTAGAAGTTCGCCATTACACCAGACACTTCAACAAATATGTCTCAGGATCTTCACCAGCTGCTTCTATTCTCTTCGTAATCTCGACTGAAGCTCGGCCTTCCTTCCACTCGTATCTTTCCCTTTCTTCTAATTCCCGTTTGAGATCTACCACTTTCAAGTCACTAATTTACAGTATTTCGCCGCCATTGTTTCTAATTAACACTATTAGTCCACTAATATATCGCCAATACCCCACACCTGACACCAATTGTAACGTTTTTCGTTCTTAAAACGTTGTCGGGGTTTTAGAAAAACACACAGGCGATATATTAGATTCACTTATTCTATTAACACAATTACGGTAATTAAAATCTATTAAAAATGCTTATTAACTATATCACTTAACCACTAATGTCTTTATTTATGTAAACGATATTTATATTACATGTACTAGTTCAATCGCGACCGCACTATCGAACTCGTATCGATTGACTGCCTCCTGGCCAACCCGACGCGTTATTTATAGCTGGCGCGAACGTCCAGATTGTTCGAGGGCCTTCTAGAACGTCCTCGAAGATTCTGGAGAATATTCTCGAATCTTCGACCCGGTGCTGCCCTCTGTTATTCGTCGTAGGTAGTTCTTCTTTCCGCTATGCCAGCGCCATCTAGGGACGCCTATCGGAACCGCCAGTTGAAAAGTTGGCGCTCGTTACAATACATACTTAGGGCCGATTTCTTCAGCCAAGGATAAAAGTCCCGTATTTGTATCTATTGGATAGCGTTATTTATAAGATATGAAAAAAAAATAGATTTCTTCAAATAACTGCCAGCAATTTTATCCGCGGGATAGAAATCGACAAGATGGCATTTGACAACGCTGTAAAAATACGAGCTGTTAATCTCAGCTAGGAAAATAATACACGGTTACTGCACAAGTGTGTACGAATCATTTGGCATAACTAGAAAACGAAGTATTTTAGTTAAGGTACGGTTAGCGTAAATGAGTTTAGGATAAGTAATATTTTTTTTTGATTTACTGGATTTGAAATGGACGTAGTAGCCTATATGTTTTTATTTTTACAATATATAGAATTTATATACCATACATGGCTACATGCACATATTTATAATGCATAAAATTTATGAGTTAAATTTTCATTTGTTTCCATTAATAAATCCATTTTACGTTTCCCATTCCCAAAGTTTTCTCGCGTGCCTTTCCACCATTATAAATTAAAGTAACGAGGTTATGTTAATGCAATACATACCCATTAACTTGAGGATAATAATTTATCGGTAGGGTCGAGTAACAGATAACTTTTGCGCCACATATCTGAAGGATAACATTTATCAATGGGTGAAGAAAATAAATATTATCACTTATCTGTCATTAAAGTTATCATATAGTTATCCTTGAGTGAAGAAATCGGCCCTTAGATATTAACAGAAAATTCATTCCATTTATACAAAAGAGTATTTTCATTATTTAAAAAAAAAAACCAGGCGCCATGTCACCAATTCCCATGAAATTTTGCTCAGGAAAATTTTGCGATGAGAAAAGACTTTTCCCCTGAGATTGACCTGGTTTCTTCATCTGCAGTTCCAGTGGGATTTTTTTTAAATTTTATTGCATTCCCTGTATAGTATCCACTGCGAAGGTTGGGAAACCAGAAGGCTACTTGACACCAAAAGCTAAGAAAGCATCTGGTTTGTGGCACCAAAGATCACAACGGATACAAGAGGAAAAAGCATTACTTTATATTTCTAAATGGAACCCATCTACACGTAAGAGAAGAAAAGAAACTGCAATTATAAAGTTATAAGTTAATAATAGTGTAAGACAATTAGATACCAGATAATGATAGATTATTATTTTAAGACTATATTGAAAAACGCGATCTTGTCACATTTGAATCTCTTGAAAGAATATAAAACATACCTATAGCTTGCAAAGTTTCTATTTATTCTTCCACAAATTTTTGTTTATTTCCGGTATCTTGAAATCCGTTATCGCATTCACATATAGCTTCTAGGAATTTTTTAAATCGTTAACCTCTCTGCAAACTTCTGCTAGACCCCTCACACTGGACGTACGTTTCAATAGCAAACAAGATCAGTGTTTCTATAGATGATGATAGATGATACGTTTCTTTCTTTAATTAAAAGATTATGAACAAACCTACTCAATCTGAAGCAAAAGTCTTTTCTCAAAGAACAAAATGTCATCGGGTTTGGTGATTTATCGGCGCGCCTGTTTTTTAAAAAATAATGAACATACTTAAAAGTTCTAAATTATTCATGAAATTCTACATTGTGACACACATCGTGAATGTTACTTTCAAAGATATACATAAATATACTAGTTTCTATAAAATCAGGCAGTTTAGGCATTTACATACGAAACTCTCGGACCGCATCATTGATATGTTACTTCTTGTAATTTTATTCATTACTATATACTTACAATTAGCATAAAATAGTCGTATAAATAATTTAATTAAAACACTTTTGTGAAAAATTAGAGGAGGTTTCAAATGATTCAAGTTTTTATTTTTACTATTCATGAGGAATTCCAAACATTGGTAAATTATTCTCTTTATCTTTTGAATAACAATTGTTACTAAGATTGCTGCTCGAAAGCGGGTACCCGGGCATACGGGTACCCGAAATTTTTGGCTACGGGCTACTCGGATAAAGCTCGATTTCGGGTCAAGCACAATGTTGGGTAATACCCGGTTTCGGGCAAAGCTCGATATCGGGTAAAGCTCAACACTCGAGTAACTCGGAACCAGGTAGTGCACGAAACGGGTACCCGAAAGACACGGGTTTGGACAGCCCTAATTGTTACATATAGGTACAACATGATTCACCTTTAAGGTCTATCATAAGTCTATTAAAATTATTATAATAATTAAACACTGTAACAACAGCTTCGCACAACTAATAAATCAAGGCTATCTTATATTGGCGGCAACGGATATAAGTTTATAATAGGGCTGTTGAAACCCGCCTTTTTCAGGAGTCTGGTACCCGTTTAGTGCACTATCCGGTTCCGGGTTACCCGGGTATCGAATTTTACCCGAAATCGAGCTTTACCTGAAACCGGGTATTACCCAACATCGTGCTTGACCCGAATCCGGATATTACCCGAAATCGAGCTTTATCCGAGCCAGGTATTACGCGAAATCGGGTATTATCCGAACCGGTATTACTCGAAATCGAGCTTTACCCGGGTACCCGAAACCGGGTAGCCCGTAGGCAAAAATTTCGGGTACCCGGTTTTGAGCAACAGCCCATACTATATATGTAACTATAATGCACTTACCTATCCATTTACGATAACGAAGTAACTATGCTTTTATCTCTTTTTGTGGCACTGGTAAACTGATTTATTTGAGATAATTTATTTGGTTATGGTTACTAAATAGTGGAGTTAAATATGGGCGAACAAATATTCGTTTACTAGACCCAAATTACTTGGTAATCATATTTTGATTAAATGCATCCATTGATAGCATAACTACACGAAATGTTTCCATGATATAAATCATACGATCGTATGCCATATTATAACCAACATTTTATTCAAATTAACCAAATCATTTCAATGAATTCAAATATATGCTTCACCTTATCAAATTTCGAATATTTCATTTAAATGGATACTTAATTTAACGAATCTTTCTTTGTTTTAACAAAGAATGCGTTTGAGCGAATGGCTAGAACTATTTTGCGTTAAATAAACAAACTCCGTTAATTTAACAAAATCCCATGATTATTTTTGGTTGAAATAAAAATGTATTGGTAATTAAAAAAAAAAATCTATATCCCATATCTATCACATATGATGGACATGTTGTAAACGCCAAGCGTTTGCTTCGCGTATTGCGGAGTTTGATCGCAGGGATCCCTCCGCCTCCGTAGTATGCAACTAAGGGAGTTGTCCATTCAATGATCATGGCACCTATTGGATGTATATCTCAGAAATATAACAGATTAATATGTTACAATCGTATTTGTCACATTTTTTTTGTGTTAAATATGTTGTTCCTGGAATGAAAAACGAAAAACGACATCTGTGCGATAATTTTTGTACAACACATAAGTATTTTAGTTATTTACAGTACTATATATGGGAAAAACTGCTATAGAAAGTTCTTCTCAGCGACGTCTAAAATATTTAGTTAAAACAACAAAAATGATAGGAGTATTATAGTAACAGTCTTTACTAAATACTAAGTAATTTAATTGAGATGATTAAATCTTTTGACTAAGTATTTTTATTGCTGCAACATTGGGTTTAAGCTTAGTTTATTTAATTTTATTGAATTATCTTAAGTTTTTCTTGACAAAATATATTTTGTTGCCGCAAACAAATCGGTTTTTCTGTGTGTGAGGGACAACATCGAAAATTCTATGAAATTTAGGTGGATTACCTTTGAAATGTAAAAATGAGATATGATCGATGATCCAGCCTTTTCTGGGAACGTGTATTGTTTTATATTAACATTTTATAACATCTTATTATTCTCATTTGCCTAACACAGCTTCTAAATAGAGTGTTGGATGATGAGAACTATTTTAATTTAGCTTTAAAAACCTAATATTATTTAGTCAATCAATTCTGCATATGTTGTATTTATTTCTGCAGTAATTCGTGTTGACTTATTTCTGCTGGATCATTGATATGGGAACCACGTACTCCACTTGTTGATTGTGATCTATTCGACACAGCCTGTCTAACCATCTGTTTGCGAAAAACAATCGGTTGTGGGTTCTTTGAAACATAAATGTTTATTTTAACTTTATATGACGCAACCATATACGTAACGCAGCAGATTCCTACATATACTACCCACCTAAGTAGAAGTTAGCATTCTTATTTGTCCATATTGAAAGTTTTTGCTGACCGCACGGTGACAAAAAAATATTTTTTAATTTGAAATTAGTTCCAATAAATTCAATTATGACATCCGACGTTATTGTAATTTACCAACACCATTGTGTCGTTGAAATTTAAAATTACTTTTCGTGTGAACACGATCTCACAGCGGCAGCCTTTGAAATAGTAATGAATGGTTGTTTAAAATAGAATAGAATAGTCATCTCTAATATGTCTACGTACACACAGTTAACTTGATATAAACGATTATACACACATACCGTGCATTCAATAAGTTTGGAAACGTCCAAATAAGAACGTTGAGGAAAATGGTAAAATTTTAACGAATATCTTGAAAAAGAAATTCCTACATCACAAAAGGTCATTTTTGCAACAACCTTAAAAACTGGTGACATTTCTTGTTATAGTGTAATGTAACACTTCTGCTTTTTCTTTGTCTGAATAAGAAGTTTTGTAATTTCCTAAATGACAATTAAGGCGAATCTGGACGGCCTTTTAATGAGATTCTCTTCCAGTAGATGGCACGGATCTTTTTCCGCTGTTTTAGACATACTAATCAAAATATTTTAAATTTGATAAAGAGATTGTTTTGAAACCAGTATTTAAAATTGCGCCAACGTTTTATTTTCTAAATTTTCTTTTTTTAAATTTTTTGTTTGGTTCTATTTGGCTTCCAAAAAGGAAAAATAAAAAAGTGGTCTAGGGCGACGGTTCAGCGATCCTTACTAATACTAAAACATTTTTTTTTTTATTTCTTTCTGATAGCAAATAGCGTCCGAAAGAGAGAAATGCGTTTTCTCTTTGATCTCGTCCGCTGGGACAACCATAACTAGGACGGTAGCACACTCGTCGAATTGAGTGCGCTACAGAAATGATACTGGTTCGAGTAACCAGATCTTTTCAAAACATTAGTTAGCCTGTCAAATGAACTTGAATGTATAGGGTAACACTATTTCATATGGTTCTTTTAGAAAAATCAAAATTAAAATGCAAATTAATAAGATACTATCAGTAATTTTATTTGATTTACTAGGCTACAAAGAATACTATTAATTCAGAAATACATAATTATAGCACTGATAATATAATCCGTACTATGAATCAGTAGAATCAGTGACTTATTTTGTAAATTGAGTAACTACTGTTTTCAGAAAACTGAATTATCTCGAGGTATGCACATATGTGAAGAGCATTTGTAGAACACGTGATTGCAGGAATAAACCTCAAGCGATAGTCAGATCGAGAAGAAAGATACCTCTTGTCTTTTTGGATGCTATGAATTGTTTGCCTTCTATATTACATGTGCCCAAAATAAATTGCTAAGATTGTCTAGAGTATTCGCTACGTTTCATTGAGTGTTATTCTATACCTGTATCTGATTTTATTATACAACTTCCTATAGGGTAACTTGTGATAAATGAGTCAGGGTGCCACACACTATCACAAACAGACAAACCTCACTCAACACACACACAAACATCGCACACCTGTAGTCAAGTACCTCTAAAGTTTTTTCTCTGGAACTGACTTAGCACTGCAGTTATTGTATGAAGAATATTTACTTTCTTACAAGCAGCAAATCGCATTATCTAAAAATGGATAAAAGATACTCGTCAAAAGGCGAAAGCATCTTCGTACCAGCGCGAAAAGAAAAAAGGCTTGATCTAAGATTTAATATTCTATTGTTCAAAATGTAAGGTCCATATCTACTTACCTAGACATTTTATTACTTTGTCATTGCGTCTTTCAGTGCGCCAAACCCAAAAATAATTCTAGGGCGGTCAATATAAATGACTATGATACAAGGTATGTAATCTAAGCAGATATAAAAGAAATTGTAATTTATAGGTAAATTTTATCCAGTCGAAAAAAATGGCTGTGTGAATTTTTTATTTGCATTTTATTGATGTTCTGTTTCGTAATACCATTGGCATCAAGGAAATTATTGAAGTGGTTTAGTATTTATAATTATGACTCGTTACTAAAAAGTAGATACGTTATCTATTATTAACATTTACACATTTTAAGAATTTCCCACTTATTTAAAACATAGGTAGGAAGTAGGTTGGGTTGTGTAAAATACACAAAAAGACAGTACTGAAAGCAGAATTGAATATCCTATTTATGCCTTACGTGATGCCATAGCAGACCATCTGTACGTAGATACGTCCTCAAAACAAACATCAGTCTGCGCGTTAGGTTACGATAGAAGCCGGCGGCCTGTGGGCATTTGATGGAAAAAAGCAAAATGAATATTTCTGTTTCGGGCGTTATAATTAGTCCAAATTCAAAAATTAAAAAAGCTTTGTCATTGAGACATTGGTCTTCAAATGCGCCGCTGAGCCGATTTTAGAAATTGTTTTTAATAACAAACTTACAACATTTAAAAATTTAAATACATAGAAAATAAAAAAAATTAAAATGTTGGCGCAATTTCAAATATTATTTTAAGACAAATACAGTTTAAAATTTCAAAATCGATCGTACCGTTTTCCCAAAAAGCGCGGAATACTTTTCCGATATATTTATCTCTGTCGCACACTTGGACGTCCAGATTCGCCTTAAAAAAAATGTTAGTATCTTATAAAAAAAAGCTCAATATACTACACTATTATAAATATGCAAGGCATTCGACGGAATTAGCTAGTAGTAGGAATTTTCGAGTTTAATGAAATGTTTCAGTTTTTAAAATATTTTCAAGTTTTCTACACTTCCGGTTAACCGAAAATGGCCGTAAACTTTGTCATGTTAAATGGAAGGCCCTACTTATTATTACATTTTTGAATTCAGCAGGAATTTCTATGACGATGACAACTAGGGTTTGCTATTTATACCTACCTATCTATCTATCCGTTACAGATATTACAATTTTTGTGAAAATTATAATAATTGATTAATTTAAAACAACCAACTACTAACATTGTTTCAGCAGAATGTAGTAAAAAGTTCCGCTCGTATCGAACAGGATGTCTAAAAATTAGTGACATATCAAAGTATTTTGAAAGCTGCAAAACTTAATTTTTCGAAATAAAACAACCTGTATGTTCTTACATTGTTGATTAATATTTGTTCTAACATCTAAATTGTGTGTGAAAAATCAACGATCTATATAAAACACTGGAACGCGCGCTGTGTACTTAAAGAAAAGGTCCGCTTAACAACTGGCCGCCATCTTTGAATGTGGCAAAATTCCAACGACAGGATTGCATTTATATGGAATTTTGCTTTTCACATCTGTTATTTCCTGTTTTTAGTAAGAAATAGCTCACAATGCGTTCTTATATTTCCTATAGTTAATAATGTTCTGCAAATAGTACTTCCAAATCGCAATTAATCCATCATTTTCTATTGTTATTAAGCCACAATAAGAAGATAAAGCCTGTTAAAACCATTAAGGTTTGTGTAATTTTCAACCTTATATCTGCAAAAAGAATTGGTTTTAAGAGCTTAATTATTTTAAATGCATTAATTTTATGTAAATATTTATTGAAATGGCTCATTTTATCATTCAATAGTATTACAGAATAATGTGAAAAATGAAAGTGTCAAACGAGGTATATGAACATACCAGAACTGCTATCTGCTAGCGCAAAGCTTGCAATTTGAATGGATGCATGTTTCGTTCCTCGAGACATGCAATAAGACATGTATACGATGATTCTAATTCAAAACCTTAATATATAAAAATATGACATTTACTCCTTTTGACAGTCTGTACGTCAGTTTGCCACATTCAAATATGGCGGAAACCAGACCGTTTTTCAGTTACTGCGTGCATGCAAAAGTGCGTTCCAATATTTTATCTAGTTCGTTGGTGTAAATAAATTTATTAATGCTTTCAAATAGCCCAATAACTTTCATAATCATTTTTGTCAGTAAAATTGTTATAATCATTATTTTCTGCAAGCTTATTGAAGAGAAAAAGACTCAGAAAGGTACATATTATGGTGCAACTTACAAACCAGATAAGGAAAAATATCGTCACGAGTTTATTTGATGTAGATATCTTAAATTTATTCTATATTCATGGGGAATGTTAATAAATTGTAGGATGGACTTGTGGAGAATTCAATCAACAATGTCCCCACTTGCCGTCAATAAATATAAAAAATAAAAGTAAAAAACCAAACACTTTTTGTAAGAACTGATGTAGTGTTAAGAATGAAACTTTCATTATCATTCATGGCAGATCGTACGCTTCATGATAGGACTTGAAGCAGTGTATTTCATTCATTGCAGTGCTTGTGCATGATCTTTTACATTGCCTTCACGACAGTAGCGTGGAGCAACGTGTTGGCATGCAAACAATTTACTCTTTATCTTATCAATAAGCTATTGCTTAAAAATTAAAAATATAACCTATTACAAAAGGCATGCCGTGAACGAAGCTAATTGTTCCCATCTTTAAACAAAAAATATATCCGCTGTCCGCTGATGTCATGAAAGCAACCTTGGACATTCGTTTCATTCATTCTCTGGCCTACCACTGCAATATTCATTCATATTTACATACAGGTGAATAAAACTACATTCATTCCAACACTAATCTGATGATAATGTTATCAAGAATACACTGAAATAAACCAGTTTCAGGTACATAATGAGGGAAATGGGATTAATATGTTAGAGCATTTCTCCGTAGTTCAACACCTGATGTACTTGAAGATCTCGGCCCTTCGAAAACATCTGTCCATAGAATTTTCAAATACAATAAGATCTATTTTTGGAAATTCTCATAAAGCATCTTTCTGTAAAAAACAATATATACAGACTGTCAACCTGGTAATTGAATGACCTTGGTATGTATTCCATTATAGAGCCATATAGTTCACCAACGTTTTGTTACCACGCGGACATGGCGTATACAACAATAATATTTACTGACAACAGTAACTTACTGTAATGTCAATGGCATAGCCTACCAATAATTTGTTTTGGCAGTTTAAAAGCGTTAATAAATGAGTAATTTAAAAGACAACTATTGAAGGGTATAAGGAAATGTTACTACGCCCACTAATGTAAAAATATACAGGCCAAGTGTTTTGCAGCTTTCCAAACACTTCGATATGTCACTAATTTGTAGACAGTCTGTATAATACAACTACCGTTTGGTGAAATAATGTTAACACTTGGTAGCTTTAACTGGGAGATCTTTGACACTTAAAGAGAGTCAAACGTGACGATGGAATGGCTGTGAGTATGAACATTTGTTGCTAAAAATAATATATAGTTTCAAACTGGTTGGAGATAGTATAATCCATATCATACAGCGTACACCATACTTTTTTGCTAAAACTATAAGCTTGATAAAATCTCACTCTTTGACAATTATTGTTATAACAATTGATATGAGAAGCTCTATGAATCAATTTCTTTGATTAGTTTTTTCTCAATGTAGACAATCTAATTACCATTTATAGATTATACTTGATTAGTATCCAGAACAAAATGCCCGATACACAAAATTTCCATTCTAAACTTGACAAATGCGAAACAATAGCACGTGATTTTCATATTCGCTGCGAACTATTTAAAAGAGAGTATAAATCATCAAGGAAACTTATTAAGAGCATGTACAATCACGACCTCCGTTCTAATATAAATTTACTTTCACATCTGTGTACTGCAGTGAATGGTACCACAAAATTAATTAAAACAAAAGACCTCAAGATGTAGGTAGACATCTCTTCGTTGATTACGTAAACTCATGTTCAATTAATTTCATATCAACTACACACAATTATATTTTGGTTGAATATTCAAATAAATGCACACCGGTTACAATAATCAATATAAAATGACCCTTGAATATTTTACAACACACACTACAAGATCTATTTAAATATCAAATATCCTGGAGGAAAGGGTAAGTAAAAAAAAAAAGGTTACAAGGCCGTCTAGACTTAGACCGACAACTGAAGCACAACATAAATTGTGAAGGTAATTTGAGTCGAGTGTAGTTTGAACAGAAGTTGAAATTGTGAAAGAAGTTTTCGGCCGGAATTTAACAAGAATCAAATTATTGGCTGTTTGGCATAAAAAAACGTAGGCGAAACTTTAAGCAAAGGATGAAATTTGATGAAGCAAATTCTAAACGCTTTCACAAAAGATACAGTTTGCGCATAATAATAAAACCAATCACAAAGTTATCGGAATATTAATTGCGATTGACCTCAGATACCAGAAAGATTCAAGTTCAATATGATCACTTAATAGTTGATAAATTTCATTTGTGACGGACTTGTTACATTGCTAAAGCATTAGGCATTTTACGTATGTTACATATGCATATTTATTCACATGTAGTGTACGCGTATAGTGTATAGTTTTATTCTGTTAGTGCTACCCAAAGCATTTTTTTTCATCGTGAACTTTCTAGCAAGTACAACAATTAAGAGTTTGAATACTACACAGCTCTACAAGAACATAATCCGCGTTTTAGAAAAAACACACATTCATTTCGATGTGCTATTATGGGCTGCTTTGTTCTGTAACTAACAAGATTGAATAAATCTCTTGAATAAGATGCAATCTTCGCTCTTTTTTATCATACATATATGTAAGCACAATTAGTGCTGTATCTTTATTATTCAACATTTGGTGCGGTTTGTGCATGGCAATAGAGTGACGCAACCGTTTAGTCATTCAGATTACTTAATACGAAATACCTGTTTCAATCTCTCACAAGATAAACCAGTCCGTCATGTGGCTTGTACGAAGGAAATAGCATTTCCTTTGTACACACGCAATAGAATTAATTAAAAACGGCTTTGTTGTGCAAGAGGGAGTAAACCAGTGTAACTCTTGACTGTTAATTTACTATAAAATCGTCCTGGTTCCAGAAAACTGAATGGACAACATACACATATCTCACATGCTATAACCTCTATACTCGCACCTAAATGATCTCTATAACAAATAGGAATTAGTAATATGAAACGAAGTTCACAGAATTTAGTAGCATAGTAGTGCAAGTTCTATCCAAATTTTAGTATTCTGCTAATGGTAAACAGAAATATAAACACCTATACGATTATACTTAGATATTCTCTGTTTCAGTGCTTATATCATAATATTCTTATTTTGAGTTTAATTTCAACAAGTTCTATTTGGCCATAACAATTCTTAATGGAAAATTTTGTAGGGCTAGATTGCTTCTTTCATCGGTCTTTATTACTTGTTGATACCTAAATTTTACTAATATGTTAGTAATGTGTTACATGTAATATGTATTCTGCTCACAATAATTGTAAGATAAATTATTTTGACTCTTTTACTGCCGCTCAGAATTAGAGTTTTTGTATGTAGGTAGGCTCAGATGTGTGTATAAGTGTTTAAAATCATTGAATCAGTTAAAATTGTCGAATAGCAATAAATAAATACTCTTTAAACAATAGACTAAATAAGGCTATTTTCCAGTTTAAATATAAGTATTCTTCTTAATAATGTATTTCCAAAATTTATTACGTAGGGTACATACCTAAAATCAAGACTTAAATTTCGTTGATGGTTACTGAGTCTAGTTCTTGCAGTAGTTGGAGTGTATCCTCTCCCATGAACCGATGGCACGTTATCCCTGAGTGCATACACCTTCTGCCTCTTCATCGTAGCCATGTCTTTAAGAGCCCCAGAAGGGGCAACTTCTTCCATTATTTATATCAATGTAATTTTCTCATGACAGCGCTGATATGGTACTATTATGGAAATCCAGGGATACACAGTATAAATCAAAACACAACATTAATTTGTTTGAGAAGTGATCCTCTTAATATCATTAAGTTATTAGCATTCTTCTTTGGGAAAAAAACCGTTTTATTAGTCAAATTGACAAATGTCACAAGTGAATGTCAGAAAGCGTATTATAAATCCTTTGCCGCAGAGATGAAAAATATTGTAGTCTGACTGTAGTATAAAAAACTTCGACACACAAACAGTTATGGGCGTGCCTGATATAGCGTAAAATTTTGTAAATTCTTGATACATATGCACTTTCCACTTACATACCGTGAACGAACTTAAAGGCCACAAAAACTCCCATTTTTTCCTATGACTCGAGTTTCTAAAATAACTATTACTGCTATCATGAACGTTTATTTATAGTCGTTAAGGAGTATTGCATATTGATCTCGGAATTAACAAACATATTTTAACCAGAGTAGGTAATAACAGGGTTTATTTTCACTACAAATATCACGGCACAAATCTAACTTCACTGCTACATACCTCGCAAAACCCAAAACACAACTGCCACACAATGTGGGCGCCATCGTACGCTTTCGGTAATTGGTGGGGACGGCAGCATGACCAACCTTGTATTCAAACTTCCCTAGCGTATTTTGTGGTCATGTAAATAACTGCTCTGTTTAAAATAACCGGCGAGTTGCAACATTACGTATTTATAATTCCTAGTTAGACGTTTATTTGATACTTTTATAACTATCCGTGATAGAATTATTGTTTTAAATTGAAATTCTAGCACCTAAAATGTTTTTAAGTTGTTTTAATCCTTAATAAATTTAATATGATAAATAGGTGAAACAGAAAATTGCACCTTCGGAAGAATGTGTATGTTCTATAAAAAGTTCCGGGTTGTTTTCGATGTAATTACAAATTTATTAAATTCCTGAGATGAAAGTTTTTTTTAACATTCTACACATTTTCCGGTAAATGGAAGAACACTGACCTCGCTTTGTTTGAAAGTTATCCGTAGCACACAATTTTAATTTGTAAAAAATATACCTTTTACAGCTAAATGTTTAAAGTAGGTAACATAATGATTGGGCTTATAGATTTTATTTTAACTATACGCGTAATGTCTTAAAATCTAATAGGAGAAAAGAGCCCACTTTAATGGCATGTATATGTAAGTGGGCCGCTTAAATTTAACAGCTCTCGAATTAGTTTTATAAAAGAGCCCATAAAATGACACTTTCGTAGTTGCTTCAACCACATTTAACATATCCTGTTAACGTCAATATTAAGCAGCTGTATACAAGTATTACATATGTATTTTCTGAAAGAGAGTTCAAGTAGGAATAAAAATATATAATTCGGTGAATGGATGAGTTTTAACCGACAAAAGTTTGGGCTAATTGAAAATCTAAGTTTTCTCACTTTCTTCTTCAAAAATTGCTCTCTTTTTTCGCCTATAAATTAGTTGTGTCGCATTTCATCGTAAAAACATTATTTGCCGATTATAGAAAAAAAATCCTACAAATTTGATACCTCAGCCTTTTTTGTACAATGAACAGCAACAGAGCTATGTATCTCCTAAAAAGAATATAATTACAGACGTATTTGACAAAATTTTCAGTTCTCATTTCAGTTCAGTTTTTATTTGCAGTTTCTTTGCAATTTAATTTTGTATAACACTCGATTTTAACATGATAGCCTGTAAGCTAGTATATCCATAACGCAACAATTTGTAGAAAATATTATTCCATAATACAGTACAATATGTTTTATTAATAAAAAAATTTAATTGACAATTATGTTATAAAAAAATCTCTTTATAACAAATTGTCATTAACGTTTTATTTTTTTTTAATTCTAATTACCGATATAATGTTACTGTTTAGCCAGTTAAAGATTTTAATTAATTGAGTAAATGGCTATACGAATATTATTTTTCTGGTGTTCCTTTCATTATAAATTTGAAACTTTTAACAAACATTGTACTCTTCAGGATATAGTAGTAAAGTAGATATTGTAATGCTGTTCAGATTACATTGTTTATGTTAAAAAAAAATAAATAGAGAAAATATTACGTATTCTATAAATAAATAAATAAATTATTGAGTAAACCGGTGAACTTACCTACGCGTTATCGTGGGTGAGATTATTGCAAAATTTTTAAAATATGATTTATTTATGCTACAACAGTAACTTACATTTTTTTATATTTTTTTAAATGTAATAAACAAAGTTTCTTCGTTATAGAATTTATTTAACATGATAGTCAGTGCAGAACTGATGATTACATGTGATAATTTGACATTATATGCTTACTATATATACATCAAAATTAGTGTCAAATTGATAAATACATAATTGTCAATCATTTGTTTCATGTATTATTTCAGCGTCATCTTTTTTTTTTTAATGAATTGCAGCAACTTCGAAATTTAAATTTATGAACATAAAAATGAATGTGCAAATAATGGAAAATATACGTAATTTATACCCTTAAGCCGGTTTTCCACCAAACGTACAAGTCAAGTTTCTGTTTTGTTCGTGTTTTTTAGAACTTCAAAAACAAATACAACAGAGAGACAAATTAAAAACTCTTGTTTCCATCAAGAGAATTATATTTTGTTTTAGTTTCGTTTTTGTTTTCTATCCATTTCAATCATTGATGGTAGGATATTGCTTGATTGTTTTATTCAATTAATGTCTTTAGAGATAACAACTCTAATGTTTTGTTTGGATTTACTTATTGGGTTTGCGAAAGGAAATATATTGATGAGTATAAAAATCATTATAGTTTGAAAAAAGAAAGCGATCTCAACACAGTATTGCTTTACATCACTTTTATCCAGATAAAAAATGTGAATTGATACAAAATCGACATATGACTATGCTTCTAGTAAAACGAAAACATATTTAAACTAAAAAACACAATACAACTATTTCCACTAGGCAGACATGAGTTCATAAATTTGTCGAAACCTTTTGATGTTACCGATTTCGTTCGGGACACCAAAAATAAAACAGCAACAGTCGCCTAGAACTAGAGTTCCGAAAAAGTTTGTAAAAAGTTGCGGTTTTGTTTTTTTCGACATGTATTTTTGTTTTGTTTCTGTTTTGTCCGTTTAGTGGAAAACCGGTTTTAGATAATGGGAATTGTACAGAAATGTAAAAGAGGATTTTAATGCGCTTACTAAGCTGTTATCGAAAAATTTCAAACTGTAGCAGAAACATATACATCAACTCACATACTCTTTCAGTAATAAATCAAGGTGGTACAAGAAAATAATTATTAGAATTATAATAGGAGAAATTAATGAAGAAATGAAGGTTGTGAAGATACTAATAATATAATTAACTTTTACGTAAACGCAAATATATTAATAGAAGTTACAGAGCTCAACTTAAATACTAACTAAATCATAATTTTAGATATATATTATCTAATTTAAACTAACATTTTAAATAGGTACTTAATATGTTGCATATTTTTTCTATTTTATATTATTAGTCCTATGCACTAAATGTACAAAAGCAAAAATTAAACCTTTATATTTTTATATGATATAAATATTTACAGTAATACAAAGCAAAATATTCTTGCAGAGCTAAGAAAAATATATTGAGAAATCATTTGCAATAAAATATAATTAATGCTATATAACGTGCATATTTGCAAAACTTATTCCTGATATATTTTCTATAATATATATTATATATATCCTGATATATTTTATATGTATATTATGTTAGTATAACTAATATTCAAGAAAGATTTAATATTTTCCAAATTGAAATATTAAATAAATATAGTTGGCTACTGGGGTAGTTTCAATCACTTGCTCCAGTACTTCTAGTGTATGTTTCCAACATACGTCTATTCATTCCCTCATTTCGACGGCATTTAAGGAAAGCTTATTATGATAGAAAAAAAGTTATCGTTTTCAGAAAAAGGTTGAACTTTTTTAGCAGTGTGATATTGGTGCAGAATAGTTTTCTTTACAACTGAAAGAACGGTGGCTTGGGATATTTATTGTAACAGCTAACTGTCTAGTGCTAATTGAGGGGTGCCAGTTTACTAAGTTTAAAATCTGTTCTTCTCCTTCAATGCATCTTCGCCTTGGTCTTTTAGCATTTTGATGACTTAAGGAGGTCGGTGCTTATTGTTATTTAATAGGAAAAACTGTATTCTTTATGTTCCTTTTTCTCAGCTGTTAATTAATGTATTGTCATTTTTCTTTTTTTAATATGTACATAAGCGCATGAGGTTCAATCAAGACTGACAACTTTTAAAAATTTTATTCGGCAAGGCCAGAAAAAAAAAAAATTGAATTTCAAAAAGAAAACATCTATTTTTGTAACTTCTCTTTTTCAAGAGATTTTTTAAATCCTCAGCTATAAGTTACCTTTAGATATCAAATACGGAAAATTTGAATCGATTTGATCGAGTGGTGTCCAAAACAAAGGAACATAAAGAATACAGTTTTTCATAGTAAATAACAATGAGCACCGACCCCCTTAATACAAACAAACTCATTCCCGTAAGACGTTGGTACAAACTTTGAAAGATATTTGTTGTAGGGTATCTCTGGTTTAGGTGGCGAGCTTCCATGCACCATAAACCATGTACTATATGTAGCTGTACTAGCATACTCGAGAAAAAAAAAAAATCCCAAACTAACGAAAGAAAAAAACTAAAACGCTCAAAAACGTACAAGACTGAATAAACACTAAAATTAATAAAGAACGAATTAAGTGACAGAAACCTTACTTTTGATTTAAACTTGCTTAGGTCTTCGAAAAATGAAATCGAGTGTAAATTGTGGATGAATATCAATTGCATAAATTCAACTTTTGGCCAACATTACAATGTGAAAATCTGCGCAATATAAGTTATTGGAGGTTAAAAGAAGAGCATCTTACTATGATTTAGCCTTTTTGGCATATATGAGTTTTATATGTATGTAATTTGTATAATGCCAATAAATTGATATTATTATTATTAATTACTATTTTGAACGACAGAAAAACACGTTCAACATAAATAGCAAAGATAACGCAATTAAATTTGACAGATCGAATTCATTCAACTATTTACGATTTACATTGCTATCTTGAATACTGCATTCACTGTATGTACTACGATTGCATATGTATTTTCAATAAAAATATGTTAACAGAAATGTTAGAAACGAGATTGTTATGCGAAAGGATTTTCAGAATACTACTCTACTTCACCCTTCTGCTTCTTTTATAGCAAGAAGAATTACATGAAAATGCATTTTAAATAACCGAATATTGAAACTTTAGAGACTTCACATAGGATATCAGATAGATTTTTCAATCAAAATGAACAGTTAAGAATTAGGTAGTTCGCAAAGTGGAGATGTTTCGCAAACATCTACGCGTCCTGTAGAAATGATAATAATCATAACAGTACTAAAAAATGTAGTAGAAATGTTAATCGGAATAGACAAAATAATTATAATAATTCTCAAAATACGGTAAACAAATTCAAATTTTAATAAGAGGATAGGTGACCTGATTCACCTATTATAACCATGCATTACCTAATAAAAAATAATTTAAGAAATTAAAATGTATAGATCGAAATAAACCTGCAGAAGAAACGAGTGTGCACTCATTGGCGGCGATGATATATTTCGAAAGCGGTGCTAGTCGGGATTCATACGTGTACGCTGCCGTGTTAAGGATAAAGGCATTTTTGCTATAGATACTGTTTTGTCATATAACTCTAGATAAAACAGTCCTCTATTCTTCTGTTACATTCAAATGGCTTTGTGGATATTTACTGGATATTTAGTTTGCGCGCATTTACAGTTTTTGTTATCTTTTTGCACTAACAAGTCGCCAAAACAGTACTTCCAGAAAAAAAGAACAGATACGACCTTTAGCCATAAATGTCAGGATGGATTGATGACGAATCGATCTCGTACTTTGCTTAATACTTAATAGATTTCTCAACCGATTTCCGATGTTAGAGTACACTAGCACTATTATTAAATACATTGTTTGCAATATCACCATTTTACCTTACTGTGTTTATGTGTGTAGAAGATATGTTAATAACAATCAAGGCTGGTTAAATGCACAACCTGACGTATCATGCAAATTTTTAATCCCGAACCCTACACTACTGCAAAAGCACTCTTTTCTGCAGCACTTGATCGAAAGCACAGAATATCTACAGGAAAAAATAAAAGTGATGAGGATTATAATGCTAAAGAAGCTGTTAGTGTTGATGGTGAGTATGTAGAATTTTAGGCAATGCATGTGTTAGTGAAGAGGAGAAAACAGATTTGGTTAAAATCGATAACGTAGAAATTGATGCTGGTAAGTAAGCAGGTTGAATTGTCGAAGAGGTTAGTGAAATGGATAAATTTGATGATGTTATTTGATAGTACATAAAAATTAACCTTTGAAAAGATAATAGCCATTTCTATAGTTCGCATTTAGTCAGACTTTACTTCATCATCATGAAGCGTCACACGCTGTATAATATATTTTTACTGCCGTCAAACGGGATTAAATGCATCAAAAATATAAATTTTTCGTTAATATTTTTATAACCTTTGAGAAATTATTTTTTTTAAAAAATAATCATTTACTCAACATACTCTGCATTTGTTACTGCTACAGAATAAATATGTTACCAATCTTTGTTGGCCAAAGCGCGATTCGTTTTACCCTATACATTGGCGTAAAGTGAATCATATTATATCCTTTTCACTTTTGGATGGTTCTGGGTAAGAAAACGCGCATGAAAACAGCGTTGAGGGAAAAGAAAGTCGAAAAAAGAGAAAAAAAAATAAACTGAAACTAAAACAATCCTCTTCTCTAATTGCAAGTATATGTAGTTCCCTTTTAAGCGACTTCACCGTTGTGTTTGTACCATTTTGTAAAATTGATACTCTGCGTCAATTTCAGATATTTGGGGATAAACAAAATATCTTTTAGAAGAGGAACTAAAGTCATAAAATAAATATTAAATTAGAATTATTGCGTAATACAAAACGTTAACTTATCGTTAAAATAGCCTTATTACGAAGTTTCAATATCATCAACAACTGATTTGACTAATTTTTAATTCATTTTCGCTTTGATTCATCATTATTCCATAATTTGTCTATGTTTTTAAAAAATAGGAGTTAAGTTTAACATATATAGGCTGTCCCACCGAAATGGGTCATTAGAATTTTTTACTTATAGTAGGAATTTGATTTTGAAACTTGCAGAGTTGTCATGGCCGACTATGATCTGTTTAAAGAAAATATTTTCAGCTCTATAGAACTTTTGGTATATAGGACGTCAATATCAACTTTCTTATTTTAAATGGAATGGTGTAATTTTTATGGGTCTAGTGCACTACTCGCATTATTTGTCATGAGTTTCTATGAAGTTTCCTATTCTTAAAGGTAATCATTTTTGAGATATTTGTAATTTTCAAAGTTTTGACGTTTGCACTCTTCCCAATAAAATGAAATATCTCATAGGCTATTAAACATTAAGATATTCTACTGATGTGGATGTAAGTACACGGTCGTAGCTATTGACTGCGACAGTAGTAACTGCAATATGCTATACAAGGTATTCAGAAACTCAAATCCAATGTGGATATCTTAAAGTAAAAAAAAACTTTTTTTCAAATGGAACGTGACATTTTTCAGTGCAGTATTGGATGCAGCGCAAGATTCTACATCGATTAGTATTGAGGTTTAGGATACCTATTACCTATTTCTGATAGTTTTTGAAATATTCACACTTATTTCATAAAACCGGCAGAAATATGCTAAAGTTCCTACCGTTAAGCATATAGTATTTTTCAAAATGATACATCATCTCTTCTTGCATGCATTTGTATTATGTGCAGTTATCGCTGTCGCAATCTATACCTATGACCATGTTCTTGCATCCACATCAGTAGAATATCTTAATGTCTGATAGTCTATAAGATATTTCATTTTATTGGAAAGAGTGCAAACCTCAAATTTTTGACAAAATTGTAAATATCTCAAAAACGATTAGCTTTAGGAATAGGAAACACTCCATTCCTTTTAAAATAAGAAAGTTGATATCGACACTCTCTACACCAAAAGTGTTATAAGGCGGCAAATATTTTCTTTAAATAGATCATAGTCGGCCATGAATACTCTGAAAGTTTCGAAACCAAAATTCCTACTAGAAGTTCGGAAAATTCTAATAATCTAGTTCGATGGAACACCTCTATAACTGTGACAATATTTTAATAGTGCATATTATTCCTAAAGGGTTAGAGAAGCAATATCTAACAACTGATAGACCGAAAATCATTCTTAATGCTATTTGCATTGAAACGTTTAACCGATTTTTGAATTAACATGTTTAATATATCTGGTTCTTCCATGAAGGAATGAGCAACGCATGCGATACCTAGCCCTATTACTTGGCTGACCAGAAACATATGATAGTAATATTATCGGTACCTTTGTCTCACTGATCGCTGGAGACGCAAAAATTTGCGGTATTCACCGAGCGATTCATTTAACCCGCTGTGATTCACTTAACCGCGTTTGACGGTACTTATCTGTATGTTGTACTTTCATATCTGTTCGACAAAAATGACTTTTACCAATCGAGACGCGGAAAAACATTGCTTCTATAATTTTACTGAAGGATCTGATTACGTATGTACACTCGTATTCATAAAGGAGCCTATTATTATAAGCAAATTTGAGGTTATTTTGACGTTGTAAAAGCAGCTAGCGTGCTTTATAACATTCATAACCTTGTTTATATGTAACTGAATAATGTCACAATTTTTTTTTTAAATTATTAACATTTTGCCACAACATTTTGATGTTTGCCATGTTAGGATTAGGGTTCTCCAAAATTTATAAACAGACAATATTCAGTGTAAGCTTTTTTTATGAATGCAAGTATACACCGCAGAATACCTTAAAGTACAAAGAATAATACACTTCCAGGATTAACTTTTTAGGTGCAGATGAAAACAAACATAAGATATATAACAATCGTAAAGAGCGCCGCTGATGCGTCAGTCTAGGCATAAAGTCCAGAAGTGCGCCTTATCAGTTATAAATTTGTCACAGTAGCTGATTCATTCCGATAATTTTGTTTTCTTATATCATGATATTTCTAATAATTTATGAAGTAAATTAGTGTTGACTAAAGTATTAGCAAAACGTAAAAGAAGATTAGCAATAAAAGCATTATGCATATAATATACATACATAATGAACAATATTAAAATTCTATAATTTATTTTTTTCGTATTAGTGGTTCCAATTTCTTATAGGAAGCACGGTATTTATTATCGATATCCCAATCCAAATCCATACCCATCTTTTAATTTTTAGTTGTAATACGAGTCCAAATCACTGCATTCATTTCTTCAAATTTTAAAATGACATTTTAAATTACTACAACAATCTTCTTTCTTTGTAAATCTAACATGGTTGAATAGTTCAAATCACAATAGAACCATAACAGTTGTTTCGTAATCCATTTAACATTTCAAACTATATGAAATGAAATGGTGTTTGAGCTGTTTTCAACTCATACTCTAATCCATCGTCAAGCAATCTTGTCATGAATTTCAAGCTATACATAGTTTAATCAATTTTTGAGTTATCCACAACAGTTTAATATTATTTTATCTTTTCAATTAATATTACAAGCACATTGCTCACATTTAAAATTAAAAAAAAAGTGTTCATATTACGGTTTTATATTTTTTAATACTTTTTCTTCTCTGGGTGCACTTACATATAATATAATAACAGGTACTGTAAGTAAAATGTAATGTACTTGTATTTTCAATACATAATAGAAGTAGTTATACGTCAACAACCAAAGACGATTTATCAAACAATGCAATTTTAAGTATTTTTTGGCATCAGTGTTTACAATATTGTGGAATATTCCTAGCTATATAAAATTGTGTCTTTCATTTTTCCTTTTGCCGTAATGCTGAGATGTAAGCAAGTTGTGCTTCAGCATAAGTCTTGCTTATGAAGTATTGTATTGTTACTACAAACTTTCACTGTAAGTTTTACGTAGCCATATCTTTTAATTGTATGCTCGAACATGTAGTATTAATGAACATGCATATTCAGTTTGCAACTCCACACTTTGTTATTCAATTTTATCTTGAATGTATTAAGATCTATTGTTTTATCTTTTGACATTTATTGGTATCATCGTTCAATACAATCATCTATATCGAATGTGCGCACATTTGCGTATGATTCGAAAGAAACAGTTGGTTATTATTTAGTAAATAAGAAATGTTTTGAATTCTGTTACAAATACGATAATAATAACTTCAGACGCTTGTATTTTCAATTACATTTGAATGAACTACATTGTAATTGAGAGAATGATATGATTTAAATAAGCAACTGCATTACGCATATATTATGCACTATCGCTATCTTTTGGTACCACTACATGGAAAAACCTATTTGTTCAGGACAACAAAATAATTTCAAACAAATTTTATCATGAAAATTTAGTTAACCCAACAAAATATTTCGTTATTTCAAATAAATAAAGAGTGAAATGAACAAATAATTAGATTGAATTAACCAACTATTTGTTTGCCCATATTTAACTCAATATTTAGTTAACTCAAAACAAAATTTGGTATTATCAAATAAATCGGTTTTTCAGTGTAGTACTATTATCTGAATATGTATGACTAATCTATCCATTTTCATTTTTTAGGGTTTTT
The DNA here is from genome assembly GCA_004143645.1 of Protaetia brevitarsis. Taxonomy (NCBI): domain Eukaryota; kingdom Metazoa; phylum Arthropoda; class Insecta; order Coleoptera; family Scarabaeidae; genus Protaetia; species Protaetia brevitarsis. Next base: position 2,088,122 of record RXPK01000053.1, on the reverse strand, counting down.
TTTTGCAAAATATAAATGAGTAGTAACACCGGAAGTAGTAGAATATAACAAAAACTCACTGACGCTACCAGACATCTGCTAATGTTCCGGAAATATGTATATATATAGTACAGGGAGTGTGAGGATATTTAAAACAAATCGTGAACTAAGGGAACGGGCACAGCAACATAGTTCAGCATGTTAAGGCACAGAGACTGAGATGCTTACGACATGTAAGATGCCAGAATACAGATATTCCAGAAAATTAGATATAGTGGCAGCAGACTAAGCTTTGCAGGTGATGGACTGGAGAAAGTGCGTTACAGAACAAAAGTCAAAGAAGGAATTGTGAAGAACATTGAAGAAGCAGAGTGATAAAATAAGCCATGGTGCTTAAAGGCCTGTAGAACTAGTATGTGATAGTTTCGTATCAAAAATAGAACGATAACATTTGCAAGAAATTTTATTAACATGTAATGCGAAAAAGAAATGTGTTTGGCTACCCCGTAGTTGAGTACACTCCTGTACACCTCTAGGCATGAACAAAATGAGATGACTGTATCTGCTTGTAGCACCTCGTTCTAAGCAACTTCGTAGATTAACTGTGTCGGAGTCTATGAGGGATGGTGCAAAGTGAACAATCTTTTCCGCATGATATCCCACACGTATTCAATGGAGTTTAAATCCAGTGAACGGGGTGGCCACGGCAAAACATTAACGCCTGCTTCTTGGAGAAAGTTCATAGTCCGATGAGCAATATGCGGACGTGTGTTGTCTTGATGACAAAGACGTGTGGGCGGCCATTTAGATAAGGTAGCAAAGTGGGTTGTAGGACATCATCAACATAACGCGCAGCTGTCATACTACCTCGAATAAAGAGAAGTGGTGATCGGCTACCATAAGCTACCGGAATACCACCCCAAACTATTACTCCAACAGTGCTGTGTACGGGGTGATCTAAATTGCTTGTCAGAATAGGGCATCTCGGTAACCGCAAGAGATAGGAAAAAAACAGGTGGCCAAGTCTCGATCTCTTTTTCCCAGATACACTCAATGGGGAAAATTAAAATTAGTTATATTCTTTTGTTTTTTAGTTGTAGCCAAAAACTGATTTTTTTCCAGAGTGCCTAATAACTCGTTTGACTTTAATGATACGAAGAAACTGTTTTAACACTTTTACGAGTAGAATTGCCTAGTTAAATCAGATTTCTAACTTTATGCGTTCATTTTTCGCCTGCGGCGTAAAGTTGATTTTTTTTAATGTAAGCATAGTTGGCAGTGGTATAGTTGGAAAGAGGATTTTTTTCTCATTTCAAAAATATATGGTGTATGGAGTAGATTTCCACCACTTATCTAATATAAATTTAAAAGTAAAAATTATTTACGTTGTTAATTTAGTAGTCCATGACAAACACAAACATGAAATAAACAAACATGTGATCACTGTTTATTAGACAATTGTTTTTTATTCAAGCAGAAATGTAAAATAACTATAGAAATTTGTTACATCAAATGTTCAAACTGCAAAACAGTTAAAACAGTTTCTTCGTACCGTTAAAGTCAAGCGAGTTATTGGGCATTCTGAAAAGACGAAAAAAAACAATTTTTGGCTATAATTCTAAAACAAAAGAAATAGCTAATTTCAGTTTTCGCCATTGAGCATATCAAGAGGGATCGCACTTGGAAGTAATCCACTACTAACCCTCCAACAGCTTACAAAACGAATTCTACAGGGATCGAGGGAAATGCCACAAGAAATTATAAATAACTTAATTCTTTCTATGACAAATAGAGTAAAATCATATATTAATAACAGGGGTGGTAATACGTTACATTAGAATGTTCGAAGATTTTCCGAATTTGGTTATTTGATTTCAGAGTTATAAAATACTTTATTTTTAAAACTTCATTTGTTGACCATGTATATAATTTTGAATTTCCTCTTCTCTTGGTTTTTAGGTCATAAATATTGAAAACATTAATGACTACTACAACGTTTCGCTTTATTTCAAAGTTTTTTCAAGTATATAAATATAAAATGTAAAAAGTGTAAATTATAAATAAAAGGTTTTTGTTTAATAAATGACAAAAAAAAACAATTTGTTATTTATTAAACAAAAACATTTTATTTATAATTTACACTTTTTACATTTTATATTTATATACTTGAAAAAGCTTTGAAATAAAGCGAAACGTTGTCGTATTTATGGCCTAAAAACCAAGAGAAGAAGAAATAAAAAAAAAAATACTTTATAGTGCTAATACACTTTTTGGTTTCTTCAATTAAATTGTTGTGATTAATAGAAACATCTAAGCACTTTAATTTTCTTGATATATTATAGTTTAGAAAATACAACAGGGGTGCAAGACTTTTGCAAGTTTGTGTATGCCGATATATTGTATGTATGTTTTTTATCGGTGTCTATTAAGACCTGTTCATACATATTGCATGGGAATGCAAAACTAACTTATCTACTATTCTGCGCTTAAATTCGTCTGACAGCAAATTGCTTATGAGGAGGGCATATACTATTAATAGTTTTGGAAAAGTGTTACTAAACACGTTAATGGGGTTTCATAATTAGTTACTTATTGCTCCTTAAAGATGACCTATACTGTAGGGTTTATGTTCATACAATAGGTAATTACTAGTAGTCAATAACATGTAGATTCGTGCTGATACACATATAGCTTATGCCATGCTCTGTGTATACAACTAGAATAAAAACAGTAAAACAATACACGTACAAATATGCGCATGTACGGAATGGTACATGTTTGTTAGCAGATCTTGTGACAAATATTATGATTTTAGAAAACATGAAAATGTTTGTTTAGATTATACGCACGTGCTTTTTCAATTTCATGCATATTTCAAATAGTCAAACGTTTTAGTATACGATTTAATGTATGCATTCATTTCGTAATTTATGATGTATTTATGAATTACTGTAAAACTGTTACACAAAGAAAAATGAGTGCAAAAATAACTTGGAAATTTGTACATTTGACTTTCTTTAAGCTTATGACTAGTGAGGTATAGAAATAGGTTAAATATGTTCATTTTAACTTTTATATACGTGTATAAGTTTTTTATGCATGAAAACATCAAATAAATCTCGGTAGTGAGCAATGCTGCAGGAATCTATAAAACATATGGGCTAAAAATTTGAATTTTAACGTGTCATAAAAATGCTAAAATAAATCGTAAACGCTAGTGATAAAAAAAGGAACCTGGACCTATTTGACCTTTATATTACGCTATAAAAGTATCAGATTTCCAGAGAGAATATCTTTGATTTTGAGAAATACCCTTGATTGTTTTATAAGTGGGTACACTTATAGCAACTACATCTTTAAAAATATGTTAATATTGTTGCCATGTGATTCATTTGGTGTCCACATATGCTCAAGTACATACATATATGATGTAACCTTTTCCGGATGAGACGAACTCTAAAAAAACAGAAATATGAGCGTTTTAGCAGAATGAAATAGTTGATAACCTTTGCATCCTGCATCACAGATTAATAATAACTGTGCATAATTATTATTAATCAGTAGTATCCCGTAATTATATTAATGAATTGTACAAATAATGGATGTTTACTACTAGTGCTTGCTACTAATCTGTATCATATCACTACTTGTAACAAGTTCGCGCGATGAACTACATAAGTATGCAATGAAACTTTTATTTAACAAATATCTGTGGAAAAAAAGGAAAATGTCCACTGTCTAGAGGTAGATATTTAGTATAGGATTACCATAATTTTTGGGAGCCTGTCGGGACATTTCAATGAAGTTTTCAATTTTTAGATAATGACGATCTGAAATGACATTATATTTGAAAAATATACTGCATACGGAAAAAATCAAGTAAAGAAGTCAACGAAATAACACAATAAAGTTAAATATTTGATTTTTTATTGTTGAATTTATGCCTTCGAATTGTAAATATCACTTTATATCAAATTCATTGTTTTCACATCAACATAAAATCTTGAAAAAATATTAAAAATATTCACTCCAATTAAACGTAACAAAAGAAATGCATGTATTTATTATAGCACGCGGTTGACCTTTCGATGTATCAGTAATAGCTGGTCAACTGTAAGTAGGGGAGATTGCTTTAAACTCTTAGGACGTCCATTTAATTATGGCAGTCCGAGAAATGTTAATTTCTACTAAATATTAAATATCTGATTACTCTATAAAGTTTTAAAAATTATTACAAAGTTTCATAGTTGAAGGGATTAGAATAAGAAGGGTACACGTTCAGTTTTTGTAATGAGTGCTTATTTTTTTACAAAAATAAAAAGCTTACACTAAACACAACTTTAGAACTAGAATTCTCTTACTTTTTAATTAATCGTTAGTTAATTAAATTAATTATTAAAGCCAGAAAGCCATGCTAGGATACATTCATTAATTAAAAAAATGTTAAAACATAGAATTCTAATTCTAAAGTTCTGTTTAGCGTAAGATTTTTATGTTTGTAAAAAAAACAAGCACTCATTACAAAAAAATGCACTCGCACTCTTTTTATTCTAATCCCTTCATTTAATATCACAAAAAGCAACTATGTTGTCTGCAAGTGGACAAGACAAACAGTGTACGTGTTTTAGGTAATTTAACGGTTTGCACATCCTGATCCAGTCTATTTTTAAAGGCATTTCTTCATGGTACTCGAATTGTTGATCTTTGAAGGTTACCAACTCTGTTTGTCAAGAATATTTTCTTATTTAATTCAAAACAATAGAAAAAGAACTTTCTACCATTTCTTTGCCTTACCATTCACATATATATTTCATAAACAGCAGTGTTTGTTTAATAATAATATAATAATATCGGATTCCTTTATCGATAGTAATAAGTGTGTTCTACGAACGTTGTTTCATATACATGTATTTATAGCCCATAAAGTCATAACACATAACATAATAGGCTAGATTGGGTATAAAAATTGCTTGTATCTTGTCCGGATGCTTCACGGACGATATCATTTGTTTTCCATTTTATAAGCAGCCATGCGAGAAGTCGCGTCGTTTTCGTTTCCCGTGACATGTTTCAACAATTATAATACATGCGAGATAATTGTAACAGAATTGATCCAAAAGTAAATAAAATCTTGCTACTTTCGGTTTCATGGCTGAGTTCAACTAACTTAATTTTATTATCCAACAGAAGATTTGGCAAATTTTTCAACGAAATTTGGTACGTATTGCTGTGGACGAACACCTTTGAGTTCGCGAGAGTTTTTTTTTAAGCGGCACAGATGTTAATTTTGATCCCGATTTACCTTTCTCGATGTCGCGTAGAAATTCTCACAAACATTTTTATTTTGTAATTAAGTTTTTTAATTGAATTGATTTGATGGTTTGATTAATTTTATGTAATTGTTCAGTTAATATTAAATTCAGTCTTTTGTACATTTTGCATTTACCAGGAGTGTATATAGTTCATTGTGTTATTCTAGTTTTTTCTTTGCGATTCGTGCGACTTTGTAGCACGCAGATTTTATTTTATATATATTACCGTGTTTGAGCCTCTAAATGGAGAGTTCTTTGACGAGATGTCGTGTAAGTAGATTGTTATTTGATTTTCATTGCTGTTTTTTGATTTTTCATTATTATATTTGAATTTTGTTCGGTTAAATTGAAATCTATGTCTTGAGTCAGGGAACTCAGTTAGATAATAAGAGTTGTTGTAGTTTTTGTGCACAAATTTGTTATAAAATCTGTTATTATCATAATTTGTTCTAGATGGGATTGTAAGTTTTAAGAGTTTTATTTTTTTTTTCCGTTGTTAGTTTTCATATTAGTTTTATTTATTAATCACCTCGGTGATAGGTGAAAAGAAAGCATTGTGCTTGTGGTTAAATTTCAATTTTGTAAATTTATTTGTTTTCCACGTTTAATGTTAATTTTAGTTGTTTTAACCTTGAGACCACGTGGATTATTTGAGAAGCAGAATTTTTCTTCTAGAACAAATCTACCATTTTGTTTGTTAGAGGATTTTGAATTGTCCTTTGTAAATGTAAATTCCGGCAGGTTTTATTTTTGGCCAGGACTTTCAGTCGTTGGTTTTGTTTTCCCTGCAATTTGTAATTAAATGTTTTTTTTTTTTTTTTTTTATATAATAAATTTTAATTACTTTCACCCACATTTTATTTTTATGATTAGTTCAATCCTGAAAATAACCTTGAGATTATTAAGTTTTTTGCGCCCTTTTAAATTTTTATCCACTGAGCTAGTTGATTTATTTTTTTTTTAAATTTCACTTTTCACATATGCTGGTACCTTCAGTTCACAGCAGTATGTAAAAATGTTTTTCAACGTCTGGAGGATCGCATGTGACATGCGGGACGAATTGATGTTATTGATCTTCAACACGCACAATAACTATTGTATCTGTATATGTATATATTGCAAGAGTGATATTCTGTTCTTGCTGTTTTACAGCTGGCCTTCCAATCCTATTCCTTTCAGAAAGTGTAGGACATCAGAAGGCCCCAAGTTAGGTAAGTCTCCCTCTTCGATTTCACTTGCTCCCACAGGTGCAACGCCCTTGAGTTGCACAGTGCTACGCAATTTGAGAGAAGATGGATGTCATCCTGTTCCCCAATCTGCTCCAGTCGTTTTGCTCTTCCTTGTGAGGTACTCTCAGTTTGGAAGTGGAAGGCTTCTTATGGAGGTCCTGCTCCAATTCCTGTTTATTAGCGGTGTCGTCCTGCTAATAAATGTCCTTTCTTTATGGTTGATCCTACGAGTAGTTAGGAAAGAAAAGGTCCACTTCCACAGAGCCCCGCATGCAGGGGTAAGGCTAAAAACAATGGGGTGCGCCAGTTGCCTCAAGGTTGGACTAGTAGACTGGTCTTCTATCCCGCCACGCATCCTATCAGCCTAGTTCGCCACCTTATAGGATTTAGGTTTTTGTTGAAGTTGTCTCCTCTCGGTCCGTGCAGTTAAGCCAATCCATTCGGGACCTGGTTTAACACTTGGGCTTTCGGTAGCCGAAAGCAACAACTGGCATCGTTGTAGAACCCTGTGCAAGCCCTTAGCCACGACACAACAGCTCGGGCGAGGGAGGAGTGGTTCACGGCAACGGTCTTCATTCACCTGCTCCGGTTTTAAGCAGAGAGGACGAACTTATAGCGCCATTAACCATCTCGTCTTGAGCGAACCCTGACAAGATGGTCTTTCCCTATCCACCACCTCGGGCGCGCCTGGTAGGTACTCCAACCCCAGGACAATAACCGTTACTGGAGTGTAGAAAATCCAAACGTGGTGCGTCGACAAGGATTTCAAAATCGCTTTTCTGTTAATGCTTGGGTCGGCATAACTCTGGACATTTATTAGATCCTATATTCTTACCACATGGTATCAATCGCGATAATTTTCTTAATTTCCTACAAGACGCATTGCAAAATCTGCTAGATAATCTACTCACTAGCACGACTACTAAATTTATGGCTACAGTTAGACGGAGCGCCTGTTTATTACGCTGTGCAAGTGAGAACGTGGTTGAATAACAATTTTCCCCAAAGATGGATTGGTCGTGGAGGTCCTATTAATTGGCATCCGCGATCGCTAGATCTTACTCCTCTAGGTCTCTTTTTATGGGGCTACTTAAAAAGCGAATTATTGTTGCCGCCGAAACGGTAACTCCCGAAATATTACAAAACGTTCATTAGAAAACTGCTTAAGAAAGGATGAACAAAATTTCGAATATTTATTGTAAATTTACAATGTTAGTGTCAGTTTTATGATTTGAAATTTCATTAAATTTTTGGGTTTCTAATGGCTACAGTTTTATTGTTCATTAAAGTATAGTTTTATCTTAGCGACAATTACACAATGTTGCCGGATTGTTTAATTTTTGGATACCATTTTTTTTTTAAATTAAGAGCTCTAAAGAAATTCCGATTGCATTTTTGTCGTGAAATAGTGATTCTTTAGGGACTTCTAGGAGATAGTTCGGTGCTTTTGAATCACCTTGTATGCGTATCCATGGATGGAGTTGACAATAGGTACGATGGATGAAAAAAAATTAAATTGGAGTTTAATATTTGGGAAATAAGTCCTATTTGGTTTGAATTTTTTTATCGTTTTTTTTCGATTTTTTAAAATCCTGTTGGCCATCATATCAAAATATATCACAAGGAGTGCAGTAATAGACACATAAATATCTGATCACTCCGCACCACAAAAGATTTGATTATTGGGGCAATTGCCTACTCTAATAAGTTGATGGAGTTAATAGGTGGAAAAAATGATCACCATAACCTATGGTGTTGCATAAAATTAATTTAATTGTTGGATCAACATGTTTCATGCATTGAGAGGACAGTTAATTGCATTTGTATTAATAGAAATCGGTGTTTAATTCGTTTGTTTCGTTCAACCAAATTTTACTTTTTCGCCAACAAAAATAACAACATTAATGATAGAACGTACAAGGGCCTACCAGCAGGACGAAAACGATACAATGTAGGACGGTTGATTTTGACGAATATGAGCACTAAGCGTACTGCTAGCAGGACTTTCAATGCTAGCATTCGATTCCACACATTTCCAGCCCTTAGCGCATTTTTTACCACATCTTTACCTCAATGGGTAGGCGAGTTACGAGACGTTAAAGATCTGTTGTTTCTAAAATCGGAAAACCATGGATTCCGTGCGAATAATATTTGTACGAACAAAGGTTACACTGATCTCCACTTTCTATGAAAAGTTAGGTACTGCTGGAAGGACGTTCATGTCCTCGTTGAAGGACAAACTTATGCGCGGAAATGTGCCCCATTAGCAGGACCAGACCTGCTGTACAAAAGTACTTCCAGAAGAGCTTCCAGCAGGGCAACGACTTGTATATACATTCTATCATTAATCTTTAGGTTCCTTTAAACAAAAAAAACCTCTTCACCGTATTTAAACGAAAACTGTTTCTGAATTTACCATTTTTTTTTTTGTTGAACCAATGTATTATTTATATAATACATGTATACTTAGTGCATATAGCGCAGATGTTATATCGTTCCCGTGCAACGCCAAAGAAAATGAGTGTGCTAATGGGGAGTAGACAGTTTGATAAATTCGTAACGCTAATCATTTGCCTGAAATAATAATTTATTTTATTGTTATATGTAGTGTATCATTCTTTGGCAAAATACAGTGGCTGCAAATCTCAGAATTTAAGATGAACATATAGGTTTTTATTACAGAGGCTTGCGCATAATCAGATTTAGCTAGCAGAGCTTCCATCTTTTCTAGATATTTGTCTTTGCTCTATTCTTTAGAGAATAGAGAATAGAATATGCGCCTATAAGAACTGCAAATATTTCTGTAGTATAAGTAAAACACTTTGTTGCGTTGCTTTTGTATCACGCAAGCCTTCCACAATTACATTTTCTATTTTTTTACATCAAATGTAATGCATGCACATGTATGCACTACTAAAAAATGTTGTTAAAAGGCCCAAATTTTGAAATTGAAAGCGCAGGGTAATGAAACAAATAATTAGAACACTTTAACGAATTATTATTTAGAATGTCTTTAAAATAATGGCTTTGCTTTTTACTTATTTTATTATGATAACACGCAGAAAATCTAAACACAGCTATCCTCGGACTAATACAAATAAAGTAAATGTATCAATCTATGTTTAGTAGTTTGCATGATGCGCATACAGAGATGAAGCAGATATAAAATTTTATTGATTTGGATTAAACTATTATCAATCGCTCGTCAGTTTCAGCCCTATTATTTCTACACAATTCTTCATCATTCAATTAAAGTAATTATTGGGAATGGCATCTGGTGTATTCTTAACGAATTAGTTTTCGTAATATTTTACATTCTCTATAATAACAAGCGAGAAGCGGCTATGTCCAAATTCATTACGCCTTTCACTTTTTGCAAGACTTATTTCCTTGACTGATCCAATAATTCAATAATCGAACAAGGAGTGATATAATGTGGAGTGAATGCAGAAATTTATAAATAAAATGTGAGCGTGTACGGGTTTATTTGAAGAACTTGTGAAAGTGTTCGTTTTCGTGCGTGATATTATTTTACAATATTATACAGCAAAACTTCTTCTACATATCTTCAAATTGTTAAAATATTTTAGCTACGTATAACAAAAAAATTTAATTACATGTTTCATCAATACACATACATAGCTTGTCCTTAGTTGCTAAGAGGATAAGGATATTTAATTATTCGTTTAGATTATTTTTAATATTCTATTATCTCCAAATCTCCTCAGTGTTTCTTTTTGTAATTTATTAATACTATTTAAGACAATGAAAGCCTAAATAAAAACTATAGATGGATAAGCGACAGATAAATGACTAAACGAAAAATTTATGTATCTATATATTTATTTTAATTCTTTGTTTTCATTTACACCATTAATTACACTACCAAAAATACATCAAAGAACAGTGTCTTCTGTAACGCATTCGTATAATTTTGTGCTCTGAGTACTTTTTAGAATAAAAATAAATAGATATTCCTAACACATTTTGCCTGAAAAGTTACTACAATTACCGAATATCAAACAGAAGCGCTTGAAGTGTAGTTTATAATATACAATTTATTGCTCAATAGTTGATGCAATAATGGGACAATGTATAAACAAACTTAAAAAAGTAACAGTGATAATTAATTATGTAACAAATATTAATACTACACGGAGAAGCCGATTTAATTGCCGCAAACAAATTTATTTTGTTATCGTATAATTTGTTGATTCAAATGTAAAAATTCTTACTTCAATCAATCTCAAATAAAACGTTGTTGTTTGACAAAAATATTATTAATAAGTAATTTATATTAAATAAAAGTTATGAAATAATTCTGTAAAACGTCTCAGTATAAACAAATTAAAAGTGCTGTCGAATTTTTTATAAAAATTGTTAAGGACTGGAATATCATTTCATTTATATTTAAAAATGTATTTTGTGTCGTGTCTGGTGTATTAATATGTGTCGTGTAAATATTTTTTTATGTGTATATGAATTTTCAAAAATATAAATGTGTAGAATATGTATAAATTGTGAGTAAAATCCTGACGAACAAACATTAAAAACAATAGTAATTGTAAAAATGCCGGTATTGTTCTACTTAACAAAGGCTCTTATAATGGAAAAGCAATAAATTTTATAAATAATAACAACTAAGTACATTAAACTTAACAAAAACTCCTTCCTAATTTAATAGATAAAATTAAAAACTGCATAAAAATAACAAAGTTAGTAAGTAGTTACCTAAGCACTAGAAAATAAGAACACAAATTACTTAAAGAAAACATCAACAATTTCACTTTAAGCGATAACAACATATAATATAATAAACATACTTAATTTAGTTACAAAACACAATTATTCATAACTTTTATTTAATATAAATTACAATTTTAATAATATTCAACCTATAATTTTTTTTATATATACAAAAAGAAACCATTTATATTTAACTTGCAGAGCCTGAAGATTGCCATTACAGGCCCGAAACATGTTGCTCATGTAATAATATTAAATAAAATTCGAAACCAATTTTAACATTTTCTTACATCATATATAGTTACTTTCAAAAGTATTTGCATAATTTTCAAACTTATTTTAACATACTTGCACTTATTTTAGGCTTTTACAGACGGAGAACCATCATTGTCGCAACTCTGACATTAGAAAAGGAGCTTTTTGCTGACAATTAAACGGACCAGTATCGTTGCTGATAGGTCGCCGGTGTAGCAGTTGGAATAAAACTCAAATGAATATGATTGAAATGACGTGGAATATCAAAGATGGGTTCACAATTAAGCGCTAATAATTATATATTTACTTGCGTACACAAAAGCTTTAATATCGTTGATTGTTTATATTGTATATATAATTGCTTTAACTAAATCATTATTTGTATGAATTAAATAATTTGTTAAATCATGCAGTATATAGTAACCTTTATCAAATTCTTTGAAAACTTCAAATATGCGTATATTTAAAACAACAAATGATTTTGTTATTACAAATATATTTGATGGTTACCCCTACAGTTTACATATTTAAAGAATATTATTTAGTCGCTTTAAAGAAATGAAATTGTTACAATAACTACTAAATATTAAGGAGCAAATATTTTGTTTACTTAAAACAAACAAATGAAATTGTTACTTTGAACAAATTTCTTTAAACGCAACTATTTGTCATATAGTTGTAATAAATAATTATATAGCTAATTTGACAAAACATATACTTAGAACTACAAAATATGGACAACAAAATTATTGTTTGCAATAAACTAAAACTTTGTTTGCCGATATAGAAAGAAATAATTTACTTGCGTTGAACAAATTTTGCTTGATTCAAGTAACTTGGTTTTTCCGTGTATGCACACGGATGCATGATAAAGACCACCGTACATACATAACAAACAAAACTATAAATATTATAAAAGTGTAGCTGCATTACCTCCTTGCTTACTTCAAAATATCGCGCAAAGTGCAACTAAAAATATCGATATTATTAACAACCTGATTATAAGTGCTCCAACTACACGTACTATAAACAAAGAACCTTTCCAGCATGTTAGATCTAGGGCAATCGATATAAAAGGTAGATATAGATTTGGCGGACTGTGTCTGGGAATTAGCAAATTTAGTTACTCTAGTAAATATGAGCAGTCGATGTTATTGTTAATTGACTTATAAAGAAACGTCAACCAACTGTACTTCCGCGCAAATCTAGTAAATCCAACTCAAACGCTTCTAACAAAACAGCGGAAAACCAATGTAACGGTACTTACCATAGATTTTATACCACAGACTATTAACCAAACGTCTCTGAATGCTGTCACACTCCGCCTTATAATACGATTCAGATAAATTGGCGACCAGATCAGAGAGGCTAATTCTAGTTTAGAACGCAATAATGATAGAATTTTTAACATATTTACATTGATAAAGTGTCTCAAATTACGAAATACAAAACTTAGTGTCTTCATAGCACGAAGAATATACTGATTGAATATGTCAAGTAAACGAAAAAGCCGAGTCAAAATGTACACCAAAATCTATGACAGTTATATAGCAGTTTAGTACTGCGAACTGGATAGAATAGGCATGATCAATAGTGTGTTTACATCTGGAAACATCGCCGGTGAATATTTGGCTATTTAAACCAGGTGACAAATCATTAACAAAAAGTAGAGGCACCAAGTTTGAACATTGAGGAATCAAGACCTGCAAAGATAAGGACACACGCTTGTCTGCATGAATTAACTGCAAGCGCATTTGGTCGCGTCAAATCGTGGGAATCGCAACGTTCGTTCTGTACTTAAGTGTGTGTGTGTGTACGTGTATTTATCGGTATTTTTACAGAAAATAAAAGCTTTTTAATGATTACTTTGTGATTTGCAATAGTGAGGCTATGGCCCTGTGGCTCTTTAAGAGGAGCCCCCCTGGTAATAATGATGAACTTTTTGTGGTTACAATACTGTAAATTAAAATCTATATTCAATATGTTAAGTTACCCAGTGTCCTATTTCTCTACATACAATAACCGCATTACAAACCACAACCAAGCCTTAACGCAACTGCTTTGTAAATACGCTTAGGTGTCAGTAAATTAAAACTTAAAGCGTATGTTTTAAGAATCGCTATTGTTTTTAAAATCTTGATAATGGTTGTATAGTTTAACATGATTGTGCATCTGTTTGTTTCAAGTACTTAGAATGAGGTTATGCGATACTTTTGGCCTTTTTATAATCTTTTGTTACGTTGATCCAACAAAAATGAGAATACCTTTTTTTGTTAAATACCGCTCTTAATTAGAATGGAATATATTACTTCAGAAATAATTAAGAGAAGACCTTCGAACTCGTCCTTCGTAAGATAAATTTTAAATAAGGATAAAGATATTATTAAACCAATTTATAACTTGAATGTTTTTGTAGCTTGAACAATTAATTGTATTAATTTGTTTACTTCCGACTTTTAATTTGTAAGTAGTTCAAGTAATCCAATGGATAACGTTGATAACATTGTAGGGAAGTAAATTTATTATTAATGTACAATTTTTGAATTTAAATAGAAAATTAGGGATAAAGAAAAAAAAATAATCAAAATATAAAAAAATAAATATGAAACTCTCTCTTTGTTGCAAATTCATCAATAAATGAGATGGCAATTATGGTAATTTCTTCAAACTTACCTAGCCGAAAATGGTTCACCAATATATGACAAGTCGGTGTATTATTTATTCATCAAAGAAAATTCACCTTTGATGAATAATACATATTTTTTATGTAACCGTGGCAAATCTTTTTGGAATAGGTTCTGTTTTCTTAAGTTTTTGATTCCTCGTCCGTACGATTATTGTGAATTTGCATGAAAAATTAAAATTGAGCTGTTCCTTGGATGATTCGCTCAACAGGTATTTCCAGTGACTCAAAGGTGGAGAACGTTGTGAGTAGAACAGAATGAAGTTCCACATTATCACGAGACAGATAAGTAGGCATGGTGTTAATAAAGAAAAAAACAATTTTTATTGCAATTAATCTAATTTACAAAAGAGGAACTTTCAATTGTCACTTGTCACCATATTTCATACAGAACGGGAGGAGAAACTTTACCTGAAAGATAAAAACCTAGGTGTCCATGCTATTGTCATTCTGAGGAGCCTAATGTCACAAATACGTAAATGTATTTGTCATGCATTCCTCTTCGTCATGATAGTGAAACTCCTCAAGAAAGTGTTGGAAACACAAATACTGACTACAACGTGCACATCTTATAAAAACCTACTGTCCACATATTCAACATGTGGGTAAAATCCTTCGTCTTCGAACGAAATATGTTACTGGATGGATAAATTTGTTTGGACTGGATTCTATGTAACCGCTTTTGTACCACGAATATGAAAATCGGTTACGATATATTGAAGAGGGTACTTGGTTGTGGACCAAAGATTGCAATTCGATAGTCATATTGCGTTGATGCAAATTAAGATCAATATTGGCAAGCAAAATTTGATCGGAAAACCGTTTGACGAATCGCTGCCACACATGAAAGCCGTATACGTCGAACGGTTACGCTAGTTCAATCATTCTCGTTTGAATCGTTGCAGGAGTGGTTGGCTTGTGCCGCTGTTATATATTTGCAAAGTCGCAGGGCAGTGTCCACCCCAAGAATCTAGTCTAACAACTTTAGTTGTTAGTGTTCCAGTAGGAATTCGGTGTAGGTACACATCGGTAAACCATTTTTTAAATAGGTAGTTCACTAGTTAGCTTGCCAGATGATGCTTCAGCTTTAACATTTGAAACTTGTACACTGACAGAAATATCCTTCTCATTTAAAAGGAATTGCATTAAACCAAAAGTTTTTGCGTTTTCTATATGGCCAACATGATTTGGTGTTTCCTTGAAAAGGAATATAATTTTAAATTGACGCATTTCTTCGGAAATAATATATTTTTCGTTGAAACGGTTTATTCTTTTAAGTGAAAGACATTGATAGTTGATTCAAGTCCTCTTTATTTTGAACTCGAAAACAATGCAAATTGGCAGAAAAGCGTAAGCATGTTGATTTAAGAGGTTTTTCCTTTTCTTATAACATTTATTCATTTTAGACTTACGCGTAAACACAACAAAATGCCGTGATCGTTTTCAATCGAAATGAAAATGAATTATCTCCAAAACCCCATGCGCTAAAGAGTGATTTGCCGTTAGAAGGTTGTAAAATCGTAGTAGTATTGGAGGAGTTGGTTACAGTGACTTCACTCTGTTATGGAGTATGTGTGCCGTTAAAGAAATCGTCCTTTCAATGGCTATGACTCCTATCAGATGTTGTTCTAGTAAATATACTAGATTAGTATGTTACGATCGTAGTTTCCAGCCTATTTTGTGCGAAATATTAGGTTTGTTCGAACATGCAGTTCGCGAACAATCACGCTCATGTGAACCAATCAGACAACGCATTCCAGTTCGCGAGAACTCCAATCTGTTCTCTGATTGGTTCACGTGATCACGAACCGTTCGCGAACTGCATGTTCGAACAGCCCTATTATCTGTTACTAGATTAAAATAGCAGATACGCCATCTATGCGACAATTTCTCTCTACATATAAGTATATCTACTCATTTGCTGTACTATATGGGGAGAAAACTGCTATGCGAAAATAAAATGCGATATTGTTTTTACTTTCATAAATGTTTAGTTAAATTAATAAATACTGCGCTAGCTTCAAATAAATCTACTAACCAAATTATTTGTTTGATTGAATATAGGAATATTTTTAATATTTCTAAATTAAATAATAATTTAGTGACTGTAACCACATGCATGAAAAATGGTAAAAAACAACAAAATGGTTTTTCACCTGTATAACAGTTTTAAAACATTCAAATACTATATACTACTGTAAAGTTCCTCGGCTTATAAGTAAATCAGTATTAACTGAAAAGATTGCAATTATCTCTGAAATTTCTTTAACCTCGCGCGAAAAATATTCACTTTTGTTCATTATTGTTTGTGTATCTGAGACTTATACACGTGGAAACATGAATAAAACTAAAATATTTCCGCGTAAAAAAAAACACAGTTTGAATTCCTGCTTGCATTTTCCGGTAAAAGGCAAAAGTTTTAAACCAATGTATACATGCGTGTCCACGCAAATAAACCAAAACGTCCGACCGTTCTATTTAAAATACTGTTTATAATTTAATAATACTTAAAAAACTAAAATATGTTATTAAATATGTACATAATAATAATAATATAGTATGTAATCCGTATTGTCTTACTTAAACAGAAGTTGTAAAGACATTATAAACTATTAATCAAAACTAAGGTGCATTCAATTTAATTACGGTTACTTTTCATCGAAAAGCATGTACTTAAGAAGAAAATAGTCATCCGGCAAAACAATACGCTACTTTCAATTAAAATAAACACTTTTCTGAGAAAAGGTATTCTTTCCGTTGAACACGATAAAAACCAAAAGTTATAAAACTGTTCATTTAATGCAATCTCTTTTCTCAGTGTGGGAATAAAACATAGTGTGCACTACCTATTAAGGCTGTTTTACACCTACCTATTTATTGCACAATTTATTGGCCAATTTAAGATTTTACGTGTATAACACGGATTAAATACGTGTTATACACGTCAAATTTTAAATTGACCAATAAATTGCGCAATAAATAGCTAGGTGTAAAACGGCCTTTAGGCTTTTATAGAGAATTTTCAATATAGAATGCAATCACATAAAAATATACAGAGTATCGGATTACAATATGGAAATACATGCGAATAAATAAATATAAACACAATCAATATCAATAAACTGATATATGTTCTTTTGTGTACTTACGACCATTTCTGAAATTTGAATCACATAAGCACACATACACTGTTGAAAATATTATCGGTGTTGGCGTTAATTTTACGCTAGTCAAATATTTTAGTGTTGATTTTTACAAAATTTGCCAGACGAGTTGTCTACATGTGTTTAATAGAACAGAAATTACTAGAATTTCGTGTGAATTCTTTGTTCAGATATGAGGATTTATTTTTCTAGACATTCAGAAGCGCAACCAATTCAAATTTTTCCCTCGGATATAAATATAGAAAACCCCACGTAATCTATTACGGCATTTTATTATACGCAACCACGTGCATTGCACGTGTATCTGTTTTCGGTTTTTTTCTGCGTATTAACATATCCAAACAAACAGCAAACGTGTACTGACCTGCGAAATGTAGCTTGGGTTATTATGTGTTAATTCCAGTGGGCATAAAAATTTTCAAATCTTAAAATGTTTTGGAACCTCTATTATCTTGGTAATAATTCAGATTTGGGTCAAATTGCATAAACATTCACTTAATTTTTTAATGGTTCTCAAAGAATCATTTTAACATTTTAGTTGAAACCAAACTTTTAAATGAGTGTTCTGCCTTATTTATAATTAGAAAACGTCTTAAGGAGAGAATATTATACCACTAAGAAACTAAAGATTTATTTAAAATCATATAAAATTCCGCATTAAATTAGCTACAAGGACAGTACATATACCTAGATACATTGTAAACTGTGGCTCTTAATAGTTGTCGATTTGTCCAATTATACCTAAAAAAATATCTAGAAACAAGTAAGCAATAACCATATTAGAAACCGGTGTTAAATCGCCCAATAGACAGCATTCATTTAGTTAAACAGCTAGTGAATTTGTCTAGTCTAGATCAAATAAAATGTGACTAGGAGTATTTTATATTCCACGTGTCAGTTGGACAAAATAACGCCTTAGCAATAGACAATATTACTACTTTGCCTCGTCAGTTTAAACTCGTATAGTTCTCGACAAAATAACACGAAAAGAGTGTGGACTTCTCCTGACTATTAAAAAACTGTTAAAATTTTCAACAGTGTAGGTATTCAAGAATTGAATAGCCTGGAGTCAAAGAAAAACACAAACACATCACTGAAATAATACAACCAGGAAAATTAATTACTTAAGTTATTTGATTATTATGAATGCATTTTCTTTTAATTCTCGAATGTTATTTGCCACAGATCTATTTTTTTTTCGGATGCGTACTAAATGCAGAAACTTAACTTACTGCCAAAACATAAATTTTCTCCTTACCTCTAATAACAAACAAGATCCCGATGGTGAAACCTGAAAATAAATCAGCCTGTATATTTATTTAAGAATGTTGGGTGGGTTACCGTAGTCGTGATGACAGTTTTACGAATTTCGGATATTTCGGATATCTTACATGCACTTTATGGCGAGAAGATCATAAAAGTTATTGCACGAGTGAATTAGATTGGTAAAAAAACTAAGACGTATGTATGTTCACGGACTGCGAACAGCTGTTATTTTAAGTTAATTCATTTACAGCGGGTGTCATCAATTCGTATTGATCATTCTCCCCTAAACAGAACACACCCTAAACCAAGCCCATAATCACCCTTCGGATGCACGCTGATGTACTTGCCAACATATCTAAAATTATAGTGCAGCGGTTGTTACTGCATTTAGAGGACGGCCGACTTCTGCGCCCAGTTTTTAGATTCAATTTCAAGCGACGTAATTAGTTCTGTCGTTAAAATTGTATAAAATACCATTTCGGTGCTTTAAACAACGACAGAAAATACAAATAAGAAAGCTAAAGAAACATATTTTGCTATAAAAATGTATTTGAAGGCAATTATTTCTAACTAAGTTAAAATAATAAATTAACCTTAGGAATGTAGTAGGTATACTTTAACTTTCATTTCATTCAAACTCTTTATTCAAAGGAATATTTTTTGATTTTTGAAATATTCAAATCTAGTCATAGAATTCGTTGTTCGCGTTTTGTTTTCAATACTTTCCGGTTTCACATTATTTCGGCTAATTCTAGTTAACAACTCAATCACATCCCAATTAGCTAATACATATATGCCATTTGGTGGTCCATTACTGTACAGGGTGGACCAAATTGGATGCACACAACGGGTAAATATATTTTGCAGCGGAGATGTGAAATAGGCAGTCCAAAGCTATTTTTGCGAGATGAAAACATTGGTAATATCAATTTTAAATTTATCTTACCGTTTTCAAGATAATTAAAAAAAAAACAAATGAGTTCTTGTCCGTTTCGATTATTTGATATAACTTTCTCATTATTTAAAATTTAAAAAAAATTGTTTGGACATTTTTGATGCAGTTTTTTATTTGGGATTTAGATGTGAAATCTACTTTTTAATTATCCTAAACCGTAGTAGGCTATGTTATAATTAAGTAACAAATTTATTTACAAAAACATGTAGCACTCCTTATTTATTCTAAATATTAAACAATATATTGCGTTTTTAAATTTCTAATAGATTTCCTATAGAGTGCCATGGATACGAGAGATCCCATGACAGCCAAACAAAATAATTAATTCATTATGTCTTTGGATTGATGTAGGGGATGTATACTAAGTAAAATAGCACAAAACTGCTGTTCGATTTAATCAATCACTTTAATTGCAAAAATACATGCGCCTAGTTTCGGCCTTAATTTTTGTATGAATATTCATCCAAAATTCATGTCACAAAATTTTCCCGCTATATATAAACATACAATTTTATTCAAATTTAAAATACAATTTTACCAATTTCATCATAGAATTTCACAGAACTAACAAAACATGCCTGAAGATGGCATGGTCTATCCGAACCTAGGCCGAAACTAGTCGTATGTATTTTTGCAATAAAGGATTGATTAAATCGAACAGCAGTTTTGTGCTATTTACTAAAACACTTAATATTTCCCCTGTCAAAAAATAAGCGTAATAAGGGGAATATTGTGAATATTGACAGAAAATGCTTTTTTTGAGTATCTAATCAATCAAAAATTCAGTATGACCGCCATATGGAAAGCAAAAGATGGCGTTAATAACTTGAAACAAATGACAATCAGGGATTTCTTTTTACACCAGAAAAGTTGCCTTAAAAAGTGTCTGAAAAACGTAGGTAAAGCTTTAGAAGCGGTCACGATTAAGGTTATCGAATTATTGAGAAAAATTGAAATCGACAAACATTGAATTTTTCCAAAATATCTTTAAAAAAATAAGGGTAAATTTGAAACGATATTTCTTAGGATTATTAAATTCTGCAAAACATTCTGGATTTAACCGTTGATCTATGTCTTCTTATAATCGAGATACCAATGGTGAGCGTTGAAATGTGGACACACTGTGTAAAGAGGGAGGATATTCCCTATTCCCTATTTGTAAAAAAAGGAGGCTACGCCAGTGTGCATCCCTACCACATATTACACGAAAAGAAAACAAAAATAATGAAATGAAAAGAAAAATGAAGAAATATATTAATATTTCCGTGTAAAGAATAATTAACAACATTGCAGTTGTTTTTTTTTACATGCAAGGGCATCTTAAAATAATATAATAATATCTGACAGTTCTATGAGCTCAAATAATGATTGCATTATTATTGAAAGTTTCTAAATGAATAAGATGTGTTGTAAAATAAATATTAAATTAGTAAAAAAAATTACAAAAATACAAACTTAAACATATGCATATACTCTATAAAATATAGGTTGTATTTTAACCACAGCCTCCTAATATGGAAGTTTCCTATTGTTTACATTCGTACCTACATAAATTAGTTTACTCATCCATTTAATCTACGTACTTGATTTACTTGTTTTATTTATTTATTTTACGTATTTTATTAGCTTTAAATTACACCTGCAGTTTTAAACAATTACTGAACCTTGATAAGCCGCGTTGTGTAAAAGGTAAATAAGGTCGGTGGCCATAACATTTACATACTTTGTTATATATTATATTGTTAGATTTAAGTGAAGTAACCCTGAAAGAAGACGCCAATGGGCATCATCTATTGTGCCATTCGCTCTTGCAAGATAAGTTTTGATGCTAAAGATGTCGCAGTTTGTTTGGATTTCCAAATGAATCTATTGTATACAATAAGATAAGAATTAAGAAAGAACATGGATATGAAAAACTATTGTCGTTGTACACAGGTTCCTAGGTCAATTAGATCAATTTATTTGTTATATAGTCATTTTAAACCGTATCGCTATTTATCACAATAACTAACTTAATTAATTTTATATTCACAATAATGTGATTTTGGCCTGAACTGCATTATACTGGTATAAATTTTTAGACACATTATAGACAACTCGATATTATTTAGTCTACGTCTGAAACTCTATCCACTGTGCACCTCCGGAATGATGTTAACAACCATGCAGGTCGGATGTTAGAAATGAAGTAGTTGAATAAAAAGGAACAGGTTTTGTATTGCACAGAACGATATAGCGATTTTGTGTTTGCGATCTTTGTTTATACTTTTATAGTATAAAATATTCTTCCAGGTATAAATATGTTGTGGTTTATTCTCATTTTCCTGCCTAGGCAGGCAAAAATGTCACTAAAGGTTGGCCACATTAAATTCCACATGACAGACGTGTAACAAATTGTCATTAAGCTACTGTTCGACCATGCTAAGATGAATTGGTGTCTTCATTGTACTTATTATTGATAAATAGATATTAAACTAGAAAGAAAATTACAGAAAAAGATTTATTCTCGGAAACGTCAAAATACTAAGGTATGTAATACGTGCCAACTTGTACTGTCAACTCCCTAGTGTCAAAATTTCTTTTCTATTTTCAATTCAAAATTAAGATTTGTCGGCTCAAAAAACATTGGCACATTCGTACTTGTGAGCCTCGGCTGCCACCTCGGCCCACAAACCGTACTCATACTCGCAAAACTGTAGTTTCTGGCCTAGTAATACAAATAACTATCATTCAAGTGCAAAGCCTCATTTTGCTATTTCTTATCTGCGATTCCTTTCTTGGAAAATTAAAAATTGAAATCCACTTGAGAGATTTAAAAAGCTAGAAGAATGTAGTGTTTCCAAAAGTTTACTTATCGTATTTTTCCGTTGTTTTGATATTATATCAATGTGTATTACATAATATTATTTCGGTATATAAAATAATATTACTATCACATATAAAATTATCGGTTTGTGGAAATACTAAGATTTTTTTGTGATGAGAATTAGTGCTTCGACTTAAAATTGGCTACTAAATAAATTTGTAATGTAATTTTTTTTTAATTTGTATCATTAAAATATTTAGTGTTTCTGATAGACTTAATTGCCGCATTTTTATAGGAATTTTATTGTAGTCTGTCTACTTACATTATAATCGAATTAGTAGAGTGACACACCATGCTGGTAAATCTACGATTACGATCAAGTTTTCTATACGCATAGAAAGTAAGAGATTTTGTGCATATCTGTAGCGTCTGTAAGGTTATCTGTAGATTTGCAAGGCTACCGGGTTCTGTTTTTTTTTCATTACACATACATTTTTCCTATGTGTAGTTAAAAAAAATTGTCAATGCATTGGTGACTGGCGAATAGGCATCCAGTTATATTTGATGTTTGACTTTCATTATTAATTATTTATTACTTAACTTCATTAGGTAATCAATTTCTTTAAGTCTTTTATCGAAACATGCAAAACAATAAAGGCAAAGCTTTATTTCACAGCAAGTTTTCAAAATGATGTTGTTTGTACTTTTGTTTGGTCTTGAAAAGAACATAGACCACTTCTAATAAATTGTAGCAGTATTAAATCACATACGGTATCTATACGGTCTTTCAATTCGTCCAAGTTATGTATTTGCACGTTGTTGTAAACTTTAGTTTTGAGGTGACTCCAAAGAAACTAATAGTTTGAAACAAATCGGTTGATTTTGAGAGCCACGGTATGAGGCCAAACGTGCCAATCCATCGGCTTTCGAAGGTGCTATTTAAAAAGATCCTGACGGCATTAGTAGAATTTGCAGAACCCCATTTCTTTGGAATGAAAGTTTATCAAGATTTAGCATATCAAGTAATAAAATGATGTGGTCTCGCAACAGATCAAGAACTCGAAAAGTAGGCTGTACTGATTCTCCTAACGATAAAAATTGGGCTAATAAGATATCTTTCAGACGAGGCGATTAGTTGATTCCACTAGTTAAACGGACGGTTGTCAAGGATTGTACTGATAGAGCAAATGATTGGGAACCGCCTGAACTGTATCAGTATGCTCCTTGATAACCGTCCGTTCAACTAATAGAGTCAACGAATCACCTCATCTAAAAGAGGTCTAATTATGAGTTGCACGTGTTGAGCGAGCCACTTAACGAACTTTTTTTGGGGAAAATACTTATCCCTCGGTTGATAACATTGCAACAGCAAAATGACAATCTAATTTAAATGAATGTCATATTGACAAATACTAATGTTAATATTTCCCAAAATTATTCTAAATAACCTGTTTGCTTCGTTAAAAACTGAACTATTAAGTTTTTTAAAGTTGTATTTCACACCTTATTAGTTACACTGAGAGAAATGAAATGGTTATTTCAACATTTTTCGTAGTGTCACGAATTTGAGCATTGATTTAACCATGTGCATTTAAGTGATCATATGCACTATTTGAAACAAACATATTTATATTGTTGCACACTTTAGAGTTAATTTAACAAGATTATAATGTTCAGGCGTAACCAATATTTTATCTTGTTGGTTTAATCCCACAAATTGTCGATTTGACATTTGAAAAAGGTTTTCTTTAAGTATTTATTATCGGTGTTAAGTCAATGAAATGTCATATTTAATACTATTACATATAGGTGATCGCACATGCGTATAGTTAGTCAGTATCCAATCTCCGTAGCAATAAGACCTATGTTTGTAAGCTTCTTAACATTCATATTGAATAATAAAGATAATCAAAACCCATCGCAGAGTATGCAATATATAACATGGCGCGGTCAGAATAAAAAAACAAACAAAATACAAAAAAAAAAAATCAGTGAAAAGAAAAAAACGTGCAATAAATTATAAAAAAAAGTGTCAGAAAGAGCAAAACAAAATGGAGAATTATCTCAACCCGAGAAATGAAAATGGAAGGCAACCTAGCAACAAATTGGAGGCAATTCAAAGAAGATTGGGAATTATATTCTACCGCGAGTGGTTGCAGTGAGAAAACAGCCGAAATACAAGCAGCGACACTGTTACACTGTATAGGAGAGGAAGTTCAAGAATTTTAATAATATTAAATTACGCTGGCAAACACATCGATCGATAGCCGGATACAGGAGCAAGACAGAAGACACGTTTCACCCAAGGGCCGCACAAAGATAGAAGATCATTGGAAAGAGGTGTCTGGCAAATTCAAACAAGATCGTTTGTAACGGATTCGAACAATTCTAGAACAGGTCGGTGTACACGTTGTAATTTTACGCATGCGCGAAACAGTTGTCCAGCTTATGGTAAAATATGTGATAAATGTAATCGTAAAAATAATTTTGCCTCTAATTGTTTAAGTAAATCGATTAGTATGATAAAAACCAGTTCTGTTGAAAATAATGATTATTTGGTGGGTAGTATTACGAAATCGGTAAATGCTGATAACGAATTTTGGTTAAATGTTGTTATTAATGATTTATTATGAAACGTTAAATTGTATTTTCTTTTCAAATATATGAATAAAACCTTTATATTTTTTTAGTTATGTTATTAAGCTAATATAAGTTGAGTATATAATGCCGTAAATGTTTTTCTTCTATTCCCTACTATAGTCTTCCTAATTAGGCAATATATAGCTATGCGTTGTTATCAATGGATTAATTGCTGAATGTGCGGGCGGATTTTTCATTTCATCGATAGATCCATCGATTACAGTATATCTCTGTATCGATGGATCCATCGATGAAATTAAAAACTCGCCAGATCAGTAACTTGATTTTAAGCAAAATCGAAAATGGTTCCACTAATAAGAAAATCTTTTTCGTATAACCACCTAAAAGTGTTGAATTACATGCAAATAGTCATTCGATGAATACTACAGGTAGGTTAAATGAAACAATGTTTTGAATTAACATTTTATAGTGCTAAACCAATATTATAAAATTATAGAGACAATTAATACTTCGTGTGTCTACAACAAGTAATTGTGTTGGGATAATGCTGTTGTATTATTCAATTAGCAGGTAGAAATTGTTAATGGAAAATTAAGTACATGTTCAAAGAATCACGCGTAGTCTGTTTCTTATAACATTTATTATTATTCAGTTAACTAACGCAATTTAACATTTTTTTACGTATTGCATTAACACCAACATATCATTGCTCATATTGAAAAAGAAAAAAGTATTCAATACACTATTTTATTAGTTAATACAACACTTTTTTTCTCTCGGTGTATTTAGGTTGTACAATTTTTTGGTTAATAGTTTTGTACCAGACTATTTAGTTTTGATATAAACCAGGTCAGCTGTGTCCTCTATTACTATCATTTTGACGGGTGAAGAAAGTAGTTCTCATGTTCTCAACCGTCATGCAGACATGGTTATTTAACGGAATCTGGTGTAACATTCAATTCAATGTAAATCTAAATGATCCGACAGGCCGTATAAAGCAAACTGCCATCAAGAAGGTCGTGGTTTTGACTATGAGGATTTATATGGGACCGATAACTAATAGGTTAATAGAAAGAAAATTTAGTATTTTTTAATTGATAAATGTAGGATACAAACTAGAAATTCTGATGGTTGATATCACCGTTTAAAGGTGTTGGGTACAGTTTTAAGCAAAAATTAAAAATGCCATTAAACAAATTATTTCGTCGTATATGGCGATAAAAAATACAATGCAATTAGAATATATTTGTACTGGTGAAATAGAATTTAGAACAAAATTAAAGAAGAAACGAGGCTTGGAAAGTCAAAATTTGATTTTATGTCACTTCTAACGTTTACAAGGTAAAGAAGTGAAAAGCATAAAAACATAGAAAAACAGAGCACACACTTTGACATGACTTTCTTCTGTACTTACTTCTTTAAATGTTTCACTTCGTTTACTAAATTTAATTTGATTAGTACATCGTCAATTAAAATGACCAGTTTTTTTAAAAATTCATTAGCCAATTTATAATGTACAATAGTAACTCCAATTAAGCAATCGCTACTTAGGTAAGATGTATTTTTAACGTGTTGTTTGTCTTATTTTACAAATTTATATTATATTTCAACTTGATAAAGATTAAATAAATTTAATTGAAACGTCGCTAATTGTAGATAGCTGTTTTTTATTTCAAATAACGTTTTATCCAATGCCGACGACGCATTTTTTGACATACCTTGTGGAGAATACGACAACATTTTCATCAGATTTGGAGTATAAATTGTACGATCATTGGTCATTTTGGCTAATTTTCCAACATCTATTTCAATAAATTGCTTTTTTTTTCTACAGCTGCGTGTTTTCTCTTTCAATAATATAAAATTGTTAAACATTCGCGGACTGATACGCGCTTGAAACAGCGTTAAAACCTTCAATAACATACTTCAATACGCAGAACTCAATAACGAACTGGAAAACCGCATACGAACTGCATATGTGATGGAATACCATCACAAAGAAGTGATTTGCGTTCTTTTCAAGAACGTCTTGCTTATTGCCTCAAAAGACAACGTTGTCATTTTGAAAACTTGCTGTGAAATAAATCTTCACTCTTGTCATGGTGTTTTGTTTGTCTTAAATAATACTTAATGACTTAATCAGATTAATTAATTTAAAAAGAAATAATTCACGGTGAATGTCAAACGTCAAACAACTAGTATACCTGGTTGCTCACACTTCAGTTACCAATGCATTGTATGCAAAAATATATGTGTAATTAAAAAAGAAGAACCCAGTATAAAATAACTCCTTACAGATTTACAGACAATTTTGCAGGCGCTACATATATGCTATAAATATGCATAAAAAGTTCGTTGCTATACGCTGCTACTACACTACCACTTCCTAAAATACTTCGAATTTTCTTGATAGACAAACGAAAATCTTGCCAGCACGGTATATTGCCTTTTTATGATAAAGCATAGCTTTACCTAAATATCTCTGCATTAATAACAATGATTCTTTCTTTTAAAAGACTGTTCCTGTCATTCTTACTAGTTTTTGTCTTTTGCCGAGATATCTTTAGGTGCTCATAAAATTATATTTTGTAATAACATAATAAAATTATTATTAATCCATTTTCATTATTATTATAATCAACAACTGTTTGACATTGATTATAAAAAAATATAGGATGACAGAATTAAATATATTTTAACATCTGTTCCTGTGGGTGTCATCTCTAACGGTAATTTCAGCGTCTAATATTAGAGGTGTAATCAACACTTCACCTTACATATGCAACATTTTTATCTTGTTTACGATTCTGCGAAGCAAAATATTTGTAAATGTACTTGATGTTTATTTCCATGTTTTTGCGCGATGTTGGATGAATTTCTTAAAATATTTGTATTTTAAGTAAATATATTTGTACATGTTACAATTTAATACATGCTTTATCAACTGATAAAATCTGCTTCATTCGCAGCATTATTTGAGCATTTACGTCGTTCTTGTAATAAATTTAGGTCTATATGTTATTAGTTTTGCATTACATTCAAATGTTCTCATTCATTCTTTAAATGAAAATTATTCGTAAAATAATTTATAATACCTATTCTAAATATAGTTTATTGCACTGAATAAAAGACGTGTTAAATCAAAGATAACAATAAAAACAAAACCAGGTGTAACAATAGTTAGCTCAAGTTCTTTTTTAACGTGTTTTGTTAATCCAAAAAATAAATTTAAATATTTTTACAGTTTTTATTTTACGTATTTAGTCGTACATGTTTTAATTGATTTGATTTCACACAATTTAATTAAATGTTTTAACTATATTTTATCATTTTATAATCCTTAACTGGAACTTCAACTGATAGATATAATTAGGGCCTGATGATGTAAAGTATTTATGAAACCGATCACAAGTATTTGAATACAAGAATATGTGAAGTGGTGATCTCGTTTTGTTTTTATTATATGTTGATAATAACTTCACACAAAGTCAACTCCCAATGTTAAATAAATATTTGTTTTATTTAATAGAATTATTTCTTTCTCAAAATATTATTTATACTGAAAATAAAGGTAAATTGATTTACGAAGCCAGTTGGCTATAACCAATTTAAAATGTTATTGGCACATGGAAGGATTTTTTTCCGGGTCGCTACTACAAGAATAATGATTATTGAACATAATTAAATGCACAGAAATAATTTCAGAAAACATACTCACCTTTCAATATGTCTATACTTTAAGCTTTCCGAATTCACATCATTTGCAATGTATTATAACAAAAACTCAATAAAACTTTTACAAGCCAGTTTTCGTAAATTCCAATTGCCAAACAATTTTCATCAAAATATTTGGAATATATTTTGTACCTCTAGTTAACTGCAAGTGCCTTCTATTGGCTGACGCTTTTTTTATTACATCACCTTGGAGAAAGATTTAGACATAAAGGCGCGGGGCCACTGGACGCGAAGCGAAGCGAAGCTCAGCGAAACTAATTTCCTTGAACATTAGCTCCCATGTAATCTTACGCAGACGCGGCAACTAAAGCTAAGCGAAGCGAAGTTAGGCCAGCGAAGATGCGCGTATGATTACATGGGAGCCAATTTTCAAAGAAATTAGTTTCGCTGAACTTCGCTTCGCTTCGCGTGCAGTGGCCCCGCGCCTTAATTCATGGTTGGAGCCTAAGCAATAGGCTGTGCTGTTGCAAAATGCAAAGATATGTCTTTCACACGAAGTAGGAGCATAATCACCCAACCAACCCGTAGGAGTTCGCAGAGATTTGGTGCGCTCTTTAATGATAAGCTGAATTTTTTTTACTGCATATGTTTGAACTGATTGCTAGTGCAAGCAAAATGCTGGGATTTGTTCTGTGTTCGAGTAGCGATTTCAATGATTTTGGTACTATGAAGTCTTTGTTCTTTATCTTAGTCCGGTCAAAGCTTGAATACGCCAGTGTACTATAGTATAGCACACAATGAAAATCTGTAAATATTTGTGGTACAGAAAATACGGTACTTATCGAGAAAGCCATACTTCCAAAGTCAATTTATTACATACATTCTGTTTTATTTCTTTGGAGACACGAAAATCTCTGAGGGCGCTTAAATTCCTCTATAACGTCATACACAGGAATATTAATTCGAAAGTAGGTTAAATTAGCAAAGTATTAGTGTTTTTAATGCTGATTAATATGCAATATACGAAAAAAACAATTGCATGACGCAAAATTTCCGAGAAATTTTGAAATTTATATATTTTTTTAAATTG
This sequence comes from Protaetia brevitarsis, assembly GCA_004143645.1. Taxonomy (NCBI): domain Eukaryota; kingdom Metazoa; phylum Arthropoda; class Insecta; order Coleoptera; family Scarabaeidae; genus Protaetia; species Protaetia brevitarsis. The sequence continues at coordinate 2,058,361 of RXPK01000053.1, read as the reverse complement.
TACACCCTGTATATTGTTTAAAAAATGAACGATATTTTAAATTGTGATGCAAAAGTGTTAATGCAATAGTGTCTTAAAACGAATAATAAAGAAGTTATGGTGGTTTTTAATTGATGCCAAATATATGTAAAATTTATAGCAGGCTTCTTTCACTTTAAGTCAAAACAAATAGTATGTTGTTTGTAACTGTTAAAAACGTACTGAGCTTCATTCTTTTACACGTTTAATTATTAGAAAAAGTTAGTTATTTTATTTTTGTGTTATGTTCTTTACTTCAAATTGTTATTATTACATTATTGTCATTAGTAGCTTGAACGGTTTTCGTTATATTTTGTTCTAAGTATTAGATAAAATATCTCACCATGGTATTTTCTAATTTGGAGAAATGCGATATGTTGGAAGCATACATTGTATGCGGCAAAAATTCAATAAGGACTGTCGAATATTATGCAGAACAGTATCTTTTACGACAGAAGCCAAATCGACGTTACTTTCGAAAACTTTACAGACAATTTAGGCAACGCGATTGCTTATTTAAGATTTTTTTAATTAAATACTTAAGAAAATTCCAATAGAGGAATGTTTAATAAGAAGAATGAACACTTCTGATCGCAAGAAAGTTTATTATTAATGCATCCATATGTTGCACAAGTTCGATTTAACTTTAATGTCTGGTGCGGATTAATTGATTCGACAGTCGTTGGTCCAGTGTTCTACAATGGTACATTGACAGGAGAGAGATATCTGGAATTTATTCGTACCGTTCTAGAGGATTTTCTTGATAGCGCCAATTACCTGATGCGTCAAAATTTGTACTTTCAGCAGGACGGTGCTCCGGCACACAACTGCCGCATAGTTCACAACTATCTGGACATCATCTTTGCCGATAAGTGTATTAGTACAAATGGGCCAATTCTATGGCCAGCACGGTCTCCTAACCTTTCACCTTCAGACTTTTTCCTTTGGGGATATTTAAATCAGAGATACAGAACCCGGTACAACAACGTGAACGAATTGCAAAATAACGTTGGGGAGGTTTTCCGCCAATTGGATGGAAGGACAATCTTAAGAGCTACCCAGAGTGTACTCAAGCGGACACGAAAATGTATTTAGAATCAAGGTGATATCTTTTAGTATTTATAAATTATGCATTCACTTTTTCCTTTTCAATTTAATTTCAACGACATTATTTTAAGATGTAATATGTTAAAATAAGCATCAACCACAAAGACATGTAACTGTTTTGTTAAAAGCTGATTCTTTATACTGCTCTACATTTTACAAAATAAAAACTATCATAATTTCTTATTATCTATCTATTCGTTTTAAGACAATATTATATTGATACTTTCGCATCATACATTAAAATATCTTTCATTTTTTAGCAATATATATCAATTAAAAATATAAATGTCAACATTTCTTGAAAATGCATATTAAGCAGCGTTAAAACCCTAATACTTTGCTAATTTAACCTACTTTCTAAAATCAATAATAACAACAGAGATAGTAAGGGTGCGCACTTAATTTGAATCAGCCTGTATATACCGACTTTCGGATTACACTGGTTAACAAGATTTTTGTTCCAAGCACAAAAATGTCTAATTCCCATATACTTTTGCATGCTGAAATCAATTATGTTTTCAGAATTTCTCCATCACCCTTAGTTTTTATGTTTTAGGAAATTCGCTATGCAAAATTTGATAATTTCTTCTCTATGGAAGAAGAACTTGTATTTTGTAATGACGCCCGTTATGTTATTAAGGCACTTGGTCATGAAAATAATACAGATAAGTGGCGTTGTTGATCAACTCTTCCAAATAAACTTGAAAGCGGTACTATTCCACAATGGAAATAAGTCCCCCTCTGTTCCTTTGCTCATGCAAGCGATTTGAAAGAATCTTATGACAACATGACAAAGTTTGTCAAAGGTATGGATAAAACTAACAGTGGGTTTGCATATGTGAGGAGTAAGTTCCCTAAGATTAGTGATGCTAAGGTAAGATATTTTTGTGAGAGCCCAGATCAGCCAGCTACTTCAAGTAGAAAAAATTGTTGAGGTCTACTTAAAAGAGAATCATGCTGGTCTTTTATGTAGATTTACGACGGCTTCTTGGGAAATCGTAAGGCCGAAAACTACATTGAGATTATTAATTAAATAACACTGGTCAACAAACTTTGCCTCATATAAAGCCATTGGTTGCAACATGAGTCTAAAAATACACTTTCTTAGTTGCCACTTCGGCTTTTTCCCAAAAAACCTAGGAGCAGTCAGTGACGAGCACGGTGAAAGATTTCATTAAGACATTCTAGTCATGTAAAAAAGATACCAAGGCAAATGGAACCCTACTATGTTGGCAGACTATTGTTGGACGCTGAAGATAGATGTTTCTGATGCAAAATACAGCCGAAAGTTATATATCAGCACATTTTCCGTATTATAATATATACTTCCACAAAATTTCATTGATTTGTCACTCTGAAATCCTATTTGGTAGAAAAATTCTAAAAACAGGTGAAATAAATGTAAAAAGTACTATGAAGTTCACCCACTTTACCTCGTAGGACAAAATAAATCTGAAATTTTGTTGACCAGTGTTATTTATCGCGCAAAAAGTTTATATACAACGCTTCTTATTCATTCATTCGCTCAAGTATGTAGTACATACATACTATGTACACAGGTATTATATAGACGCAAAGAGTGTCTATTAGTTTTGGAAATCTTCGCTCTGCCCAGTGTCGAGTTCTCGGCAAGTTAATGAACGATCGACGGTGCATTCAATATAATCGAGTGCAAGAATCGCTCGTTAAACATATCACTACTGTGAATTGTAATATATTTCACTGCGGTATAAACACAATATTGGTTGAAGAAGATATGTAATTAATAAGTTAGAATTCCAGGTTTTTCTAGCATTCTATTTTTCTTTCTTATCTAGCATTGAATTTATTTTGATTTGAATTTTATTATATGTCTTTGATTGCTGATTCTGTTTCTGCTATTCTCAGAACCTAGATTTCAGAGTAGTATTATGGAAATAGTTTCAATTTTGTTTTAATTAATATATTATCATTATTATTAGTTTTACTTTTTTATTGCTATTGTTATTGTCCTAAAATTGAATAACACTGTTGGACAATACTGTTATTATTATTAATATTATTATTTTTATATTTATATTTAAAGAAAATCTTTTGAATAATATCAATTGAACGCGGCATATTATGTATATATTTATTATATGTATTATTTTTATGTAGCGTTTTTGAATAAACGAGTTAATTTGAAAAAATTTTGGGCGATACATACCGTACACTCGGTATAGCGTGCGTGTTACTACCTATCAAATATGATCCCAGCAAAAATCGAAAAGGACGGGAAAATTTCCTATTAAACTTTTACATCCGTGTGAGGACGTGACGTGCCATGCTCCAAGTGGCTGAACGCATTTGTTATGTGAACATCACAGACCTGACAATAAAACGGAAACGCCTTAAAGGTCCGGAAGGGCCACAGTTCCCATTAAAATTAAGTGTGAGTATTTTTATTGGAATCACGGGTATCTTGCGCCCCTTCTTTACATTGTGGCAGCAGACATCCTCAGTCGTTTAACGTTTCAGTAACAATGACAGGATGTAGCTTAATTAAGTATTTTTAGTCTACATTGTGTATGCGTTGCTTCCGATTTTATAGGAATTGACTTCAGAGATTCGTTTTTACAAGCTGGTGTATGTGCAAGATTGATCTGCTAAACTAAGAAATAAGTTTGTATTTATAAGTTTCCGTGGTTTCTATTATTAAGTTTTCAGCGTAGATTATTTCTTCTTGAAAAATAAATTACAATTAAATAAATATTTGACAAAAAATTAATATTTTCAACTGTTTGATGAAAAACGAACCGCACATCTAAAAGAATATGATTTTGTTGGAGGGCCTTTCATAAAACAGCACAAAATCAAGTGGTCACAAACTTATCTGGCATTCTATTTTTTCTTTAAAGTAATTTTATTTAAGTTTTACAAAGTTTGAACTTCATAAAGCTCGTTAAAAATCTTGGTCATTATACCGTGTATCTGGGTCCATAGGTACTTGATCATAACTTCTTTATTTATAATAAACGTTTTAATAACATTCGAAGTGTGTTATTTACTCTAAAATTTTCAATTATTTCACCCCGGTTATAATTTTTTATTACTTCTAGTTTTACTGGAAATATGATCAAATTTACGTTTTTAAGTGGAACAGCCGGTTTCAACCATTCAAGTCACCTGGCCTGGACGGTGTGTTTCCCGCCCTACTACAATGGGGCACGGATTCTCTGCTCAGCCCATTGGTAACGCTGTTCAGGGGGTGCATTGCATGGAAGTACGTATCTGAAGAATGGAGGGAAATAAGAGTGGTTTTCATATAAAAGCCAGGGCGTTCCGACTATACCTTGGCTAAATCATACCGGCCGATAAGTTTGACCAGTTTTCTGGTGAAGACTTTGGAACGACGGTGCGACCGTTATATAAGAGAGGTGGCCTTACCTTTGTATCCACTTCACACAAATCAACAAGCGTACATCCCGGGAAGGTCCACCGAGTTTGTCCTCTATTCAGTGGTACGGCTGATAGAGGGATAGTTGGACAATAAAATGTCTACCCTGGGTGTATTCCTAGATATAGAAGGAGCTTTTGATAAAGCTTCTGTCAATAGTATTGTCAGTGCCCTAGCCAGGTACAGTGTTGAGCCGGCCCTCGTAGGATGACTACACTGTATGTTAGGCAAGGCAATAGAAGTAAGGTGGAGGTGTGGGGGCAGATCGGGCTTCCCCAAGGAGGCGCTTGTCACCACTTTTGTAGAACCTTGCAGTAGATGATCTCATTCATGCACTGACCACATCTGGCTTCTACACAATTGCATATGCGGACGATATTACGATCCTCATTGAGGGAAGATTTGGGAGCGTGCTCTGCGATTTGATGCAGACTGCTCTAAGGTCTCTCGAAAACTGGTGTAGAGAACGTTGCCTTTCTGTAAACCCAGATAAATCAGAGATGTTACACTTTACTAACAAAAGAAAGGTGGAAAAACTTCGCCCACCACGACTGTTTGGCACTGCTCTCGGTTTCTCGGATGAAGTCAAGTACCTGGGTTTCACTTCTGATAGAAAACTGAGCTAGAGCAAACATGTAAAAACAAAAGCCGAGAAAGCTTGTAAGGCCTTTTGGCAGTGTCGTCGCGTGCTGGGTAGGACTTGGGGGCTCTCCCCGAAAATTACCTTGTGGCTGTACACTGCCATAATTAGGACCATGCTAACTTATAGTGCCCTCGTCTGGTGGCCAAGGGTCAGACGAGTGGTAGCCGACGGCGGTATTGGAAGCGCTCTTGTGTGTCCCTCCCCTGGATCTGTTTGTGGAGGCGTTTAGAGCAGCTATAAAGTTGCGGTCTCGGGGTCTTCTGATCGGGGAGCGGGAGGGTCGCGATCACGTGAGCATCATCCACGAGGGCATCGCTAAAGCGCCTTTTCTTGGTGCCGCGAAGGACTGTGTGCCACCCGTGTTTGCTTTCTGCAGACACTACTGCATTCATGTCGACCCCTGCGTCGAATCATTGCCTTCGATTGCCGCCTATACAGACGGATCAAAGACAAAAACAGGGACAGCTGCGGGAGTTTTCTCTCCAGACCTTAAGCTCAACTTAGAGTTGGCACTAGGTAGGTTCGCTACGGTTTTCCAAGCTGAGGTTTTGGCGATCCTGCATGGTGCCGAAGTAATTTCATCAAGGGGCATTAAGGGGTGACGTATTGTCCTTTACAGTGATAATCAAGCTGCCCTTAAAGCCCTCAGCAGTTATAAGATCGCTTTCGGCCTAGTACTTCAGTGTCACAATGCCTTGGAAGCGATCGCTATTGATAATGACTTGATATACTCAGATGTGTTAAAGGTCATAAAGGTAATCTGGGAAACGAGGCTGCCGATAGGTTGGCGAAACGGGGTTCGTGTTCTCCTTACATGGAACCGGAGCCTGTTCTTCCCATTTCTTCGGCTACACCCAATATCCTAATAAACCAGTGGACCATTACTCTACACGAGGAGAGATGGCCATCTATAACCACCTGCTGTCAGGCACGCCAAGCCATCCCCAGGCTCTCGTCCAGAACAGCAAGATACTGTCTTCAACTTTCTCGCAGTAAACTACGTCAAATTGTAGGGCTATTAACTGGTCATTGCAAACTTAATAAACACATGCATCGCATAGGACTGACTAGCAGCCCACTCTGCCCTGCATGTTACCTAGAGGACGAGACACTGGAGCGCATGTTATGTGACTGTCCGGCGCTTGCCCAACTTAGAGGTTCCATCCTGGGGGAGTTCTGGCCCAGTACGGCCAGCTTTGGGGCACCTCACATGCTACACTCGAGTTTATTCTTCGTTTGGGTTGGCTCGAGTAGGCTGCGGGTGAGTGACCCCGCCTAGGGAAGGTAGCACAATGGGTCCGATTAGAGTGGCCTAAGTGCGCGTGGCTGGCCACCTTTCCCAGCCAGCAATCCAAAATCCAGCCTGTATATTTTGGCACAGTCGGATTTTACGTTATTTTCAGAGTTCGAAAATATTTAAATTACTAGTTCTCATTTCCTTGGTTATAAAAAAATATTTTTATTTTTCAATCTAGATTGCCATGATATATGAAAATATATATAGGCTGTGACACAAAAAAAAACGGCCCAATTTTCAAGAATCTACCAAATGAAATGGGTTGATGAATACTACATTTGAGGCTATATTTGCTTTTATCGAACGTTATCTTCAATTTTTTTTTGCGATAGTGAACCTTGTTTCTTTTCAAACTGCTTGATATATATATTTTGCCACATTAGATAGAGATTTTTTTTCTGAATCCATTGATGTACAATACATCCATTTCAGCTGTAACTTAGAAGAGGAAACAATAAGTAAAACACTTTCCGATCCATTCTCCTAAAGTCACTTGTCTTATACTGTAGTGTGCCATGGGAAATAGATATATAGATATATGCGTATATGTAACTGTCATTAATATTTTTATATAGAAATTTAGCAAATATTGTTCGAATTGGTTACCGTCATGCTCAATACAACACGTTCGCTCTTTATTTCACATTGAGTAGCATTTAATATGAAATCATTAGGTATTTCCCGACAAGCTTCAATTATCCGGTTTCTTAAATAATTTAGATACGTCCTGTGACACTGCTAAATAAACCCAATCTTGGAGATATCCCAAAACCAAACATCTAAAGGCTTAATTAAGATCAAGTGGATGCGCAGGTCAACGAAAAAGTCCGTATGTGCCAATCCAATGTGCATTCAATTTTCGTAACATCTTCACTTAATAGTGGATTTAAGGAACCGTCGATTAAAAATGGCCCAATCAAGCGGTCTCCCAGTATGCCGCACCAAACATTACAAGTAAAACGACATGAAAATTATTGTTAACGACAAATCCAGGCTTTTCTTGGCTTCATTAGCGATGAATGTTGCGATTAAAAATTCCATAATTACTAAAAGTGCATTCATCAGTCCAAATAATTTTGCAATAAAACAATGGGCCTTGTCCGAAAACCTGTTACATAAAAATCACGAAATTGTATTCTTCGAATTGGATCATTTTCATCTCTTGCTTGGACTTTTTGGTAAATAAGTGGCTTAAATTTGTATTTTTTAAGTACAGCAGACGCAGTACTTCGGCACGTACTACCTATGTTCGCAATTTCATAAACCAGAGTTTTGGGATTATCTTCAACAGTTAACAAAATGTCCAGTTCTATGTTTCCAAAAAATTGCTGTGCACTACTTTCGGTTTTCGAAACATCTACATCTTCTCACATTTTCTTCAAGTTGGCTAACTTGCGACGCCTTGGAACTTCTCTTTACAGAAAACGTTCCATATAAATTCACAACGTCTGGCTAGAGTTCTTGTTAGATTCAAACTAAACTTGTAACATGTCAGTAAGTTGATTAAAGTGCATGTTTTATTTCAAAAATGTCAAAATACGCTTATATTATACCTTGTCTTGAAATTAGAAGGAGTGATTTAAATCAGTCGCGCCAAAAAGAAGCCTTTTTGATTGGCTTTCGCGCATAACCTTATACATAAAAAGAAAAGGGATTTTTCGCGAGATACAATTACCTTACCACGTAGTAAGTTTTAGTAAGAGTGGTAGGATCACCCCACCAGTTAATTTTGGTAGAAAGTGTATAGTCGTGAAAAATGAAGTAGTAAGTTTAGTTAGATTTCTGGCAATTATGTTTGTATATTCTGTATTATTGTTGTATTGATTGATAAAAAAAAATGCAGTCTGAGTTATTAATGCTTTTATTAATTGAAGATATGTTTTTTGATGGTTCTGAGCTAATACTCGTTTTGGTACAGGTACAAACAGTAATATTCGTATTAATTGCAAATAGCAACTTCATTAAGCTACGAGAACAATATTTTCGTCCAAGTTTAGAGGATGATGTGTGGATTAACAGTTACCATGAGTATACATTTTATGAGCTTTTCCGATTAAAAAATCACTTCTCATCTTTTTATGGAATATGGCCATCCAGGATTCTTTGATTTATATCAGCGACAGATTTGGAGTCTCGGCCTGCACTGTTATGCAAATCGTAAATGCGTAAAGTGATCACTTTAAAAAAAGCTTATTTTTTCGCCTAAAACACAAGAAGAATTTGTTCATCTTCAAAATGGCTTTCAATATTATCCAGGTTTGTCAATATCACGAATTAAAGTGATTAACTTCTAAACAAACGTCTTTTCCCAGGTAATTAATAGTGATTTCCAACAAATTACCCATTGTGTAAGCACAAAAACTCTGCCTAACCTCACAAATGTAAACATGCCCGCCACTTACCTAAATCCAAAGGTAGCTATAGTAAACCCAAAATGAGAAGTACATATATCGTCATCGTAATGTAGACGTAGAATAGAGTAACTAAAGTCATTAGTGGGGGTGGGGGTGATTTTTTTTACGATAGAAATTACATTAAATACTTCTGTCAAAGTGATAGGAACACCCCTAAAGCTAGTATAATAGACTCCTCCGACGATTCCAGCACTCAAAACCGATATGACGATATATGTGTACTTCTCAGTTTGGGTTCACTATAACGTGTTGTAAGAGTTTATGACGTTTGTATCTGATGTCATTATATTCCCCATCTGTTACTATTTACTCGCAAAAATGCAATGGTTAATCATACCACCTCACTACATATGGAAAGTATCTCGCGAAAAATCCCTTAAAATATTCCGGAAATCGTCACCATGTCATTCTTTATTTAAACTGCCAACGCGACTTAACAGTATTTCAAAAAAAAATATTCTTATATCATTTATTGCTTATTTTGTTTATAAATTAAAATAAAAGTTATTGTTAAGTCAGAGTTAACAGTTTATAATCAGTGAGAAAACAACTTCAAGCATTTCTTCAACGCTTTCCCCATAAAATAAATGTTATTGATTGGGCGGTTTATCTGTAGACGAAAAAAAAAATAACTTTGATACGTTTAAAATGTTTTGGAGTCACATGATAAGGGAATTATAGCAGATATATTGAATGTTTGCAACACTTTGGGTATCTTTTCGTAGATATATGGAAATATAGAAGGTGATGGAAAAATGGACAATTTGATAGAAACATTCATAAGTAATTTAGGAACTAGTGACACAGAAAGTGATTTCTGCCAAATAGTTATCAATTAATTGTATTTATGTATATTTACCGTAATGCCCACTTACAATTAGTACATATAAATACAGCTTACCTTTTAAAACAAGAAGATCAGTATACTTTTATTCTGTATTTAAATTCTGCAGTGTATAGGAATAGATAATTATAGTAACACAAAATTATATGCATCGTTTATTATCTTTCATTTACAAATGCACATAAGTCCTATGTGAACAAACATTTTACTTCTTTTCTATGCTTATTAAGTGTATTATAAACGGTGTTACAATTTTTAAAATAAGATACATCAACTTAAATAAGAACTAAGATATCTCTATATTTTTAAACCATTTATCATCTAACTAGACGCATGTTTGTTTCTAAACACTATTAAATAATTTAAAAGCATTACGTAAATTAAATAGGTGCTTAATATAGGCACCTATTTATTTTTTATAACGTTCATTGATATCTAAAATATCTTGTTTTTCATAATATTAATTAATATAGTCATTGTACCTGTCATTTAACAGCTACTTCAATGCCTAATATTTAGAACTGCAGGAACTGTTGAAATGTGTAACCGTTTTATTTCTCCTGGTTTAACAGCAAAGCATTAATTTGTAACGTCTAACAAATTCTATAGTGATTAAAGTAGCAAGCAGCCAACATTAAACCGAGAGCTTTTTTAAATATTTATCAATTATATATGATGTGATTTTCTGCCAATGCGTTTTGGGTAATAGATTGTTCTTAAGCGTTTGTGTACTATAGTTTTATAAAAAGATTCATGACGTAAGATAACGAAATATTATCACAAATAATAATAAATAAGTTTTCCACTCAACTTTTCTACACAATACATAAAAGCTGCAATCAGCGTAAACATTGTTTTTTGATACATATCTCTAACACTAACAAACTTACAGATAGTGCCGTACCAACTCCAAAAATCAAGAAACAATAATAACACTCTCTTAAACCAACACTTGTCACACTGCTACCTTTGAGTTCGCAAACTGGTTTCTTATTGTAGTATATTTTTCTAAACTCACGACTCTGTAATCCATTTTCGTGCAATTTGCGAAACCTAATAATATATTTATTATCAGTCATTATTATCACATATAGTAGATAACAGAAAATACAATTAAGATAAGTTTAACGTCCATACTTTTCAAATTCGTATCCTACTGCTAATTTATAAAAATTTAACTTTACATAGTACTCTTTAGCACATTGGTTCTTATAGATTCTTGTACATTGATGTGTCCATCCTTATAGGGATTGATATATTTTTATTTTTCTTTAATTCATTGTAAATTTTAAATTTAAATATTCTTTTTTAAAAACATTTTATAATTATGACATATTTGACTTTAATTTTTATCTTTGTTAACATGGCTTTGAAGTTAATCTCTTTATGGCAAAACATGTAAGCCGTAATTATAGTTAGGTACTATTAAAGAAACCACCACATTAACACCAATTCAGACCATTAAAGAGTATAAAATATCCATTTATAATAAATAGATACTACCCTACTAACAATCTAAGTATCATGTCGTAACCTATCTAGTTCTTTAGCAGCATTACTAACCGCCCTATTCATAGTGCTTCCTTAAGGTATACTTTTCCTTAAGGTTCTCCTTGACATACAAATTTCTGTTTCATAGACCACAGTTTTAAGACCGTTAATCTTCTTAACGGACGATTACCGAGCATAGAAAATCCTGATGATTTTAAGCGGCATTTGAAAGTTATTGGAATTTAAGTTGAAGAAAATTGCTACAGAATTAGATATTGAAATAAAAAAAGTTTAGTAGAAATGGAAATTAATATGTGAATGCAGGTTTTTTTTCATTATGCAATTCTTTTATTTGTTTGTTCTGCAAATGCTCCATTTTTGATACTTTTTTTTTTATTTTTTATTCTACATTTACTGTGCTACTATAATAACTAAAAATATAATTTATTGACCGAAAAGAGTTACCTAGGTTACAGTAACCTCCCTTGTACAAAAAGTCACGAGCCGCCACTGCTTTCGTTGACTCGGTTTGTAAAGATAAATATATTTTATTCTCTTTATATAAATAAATTTTTATTTAACGAATACTTAATATGTGGCTTTTTGCAAAATTTCACTTAAGATGGGAAAAAACACATACTTACGCCACCTTCGCCACTTCTTTGTAACTAGAATTTTTCTTTATTGCCATCCAAGGATTTCCAATCTCCGTACAGTAAGCAATCTCTTGCAGCCTACATTTTTCGTTTTCTTCGAAAGTATCAGCGATAATCTTATAGCCAACAGCACATTCTACATGGAACGCAAAGAATTCATTTTTCACTTTTTGTATTCCTCTTGTCGCGTTCATGAAATTTGCAGGTTGTCCGTCAGGGGCAATCTTTTGGGCATAAATAGCTTTACGCGTTCGGTCGGTTTGCTCCTGAGATATAAACTTCAAGTTAAGGAAAAGTACCGAAGAAGAATTGACGGAGAATAAGAGGGAAATAAAACGCAAAAGAGCATCGCAAAATGTTTTTTTTTTTTAATGGAATAGTGAATTTTTGAAAATAACTTAAATATCTTTACATTACACATATTATAATTTATTTACAAATTGAAGCTATTTTTCAAAAAATAATAATTTCAATCTTGGATATCCGAGTAATGACAAAAACAACAGCAAAATAATAGTCTCTGAGTGTCAATAATCGAAATTATTAACTCTTCTAACCATAATATAACGAAATATTTTTACAAATAATGAAAACATGACCATATTAAGAATTTGTTATTCGGTATAATGAAAATACCGAAAAAACAAGTGCAATGTATTTAAATTTGTATCCGGAACGACAACAACCGCATTTTTTGATATTTAAAAGATTGGAAATTAATTTACGCAGAACTTACGCTTTTAATTCCAGACCACGGTAAAGACAACACCCATAAAACTGGAGATGTAGTAATTTTTCAAAAAATATAATTTCAATCTTGGACATCCGAATAATAACGAAAACAATAGCAAAAAAAAACACGTTAAATGTGTCATCAAAATTCTCAGTAATTAATACATAATTTCAGCTAAAATCTAAATTCCAGTAATAGTAATCTCTCAAACACCAATACCTTACGTTAACCACGAAGAGTAAAGATAAATTTAACCTGCGAAGCTGTAGGAAGAACACCTATCGGCCATATAGTTCTTTGACAATGTACATACTATCAGGCTTGTAGTTTTGTCAATAAATAGTATAGTATAGTATAAAAAAGAAAGTTAACTCGTAAGTAAACACAAACAATACTAATTTAACAAAAAAGTTAAACTACTCTGCTCCAAATGTTCACCACTATGCCATTGACATTATAACGGCACGCTTAGAATGCATTTTCTTTTAACATTAATTTACCATTTACTTCCTTAATAAAAGATATTCCATTTTATTCAAAATATAAAACATGTAGAATTTGTAACGTATTTTTAGTTCTATTTAATCGATGTTTGTCTGTGTGTGCGGTGACGTAAACGACGACAAGGAAAGAAGGGAGAAATAAAGAAGTTTGCCGCGGTCACGAGAACAGCGCAACGTTCCTGATTCGCGGACAGCCGAGCGAAGCACGTGGGAGAGCGTAGGTACGCAAGCAAACAAAGCGGAAGTCGTCAGCCAACGTCCAAAGCGAGTGGGCGTACCGTTCGGCTGGAGAGCGGTTGTAGAAGGACCCGCAATTAGGCGCCGACCACAACATAGTTACATCTATTATTCATAATGCATCCCGTAGTGAGCTAATATTTGCCCTGTGATAGCTGAGGGTTTTGGCCACCGTTTGTTGCCGGAGAAAAATACCAGATATTGTGCCAAGGAATAAACCTCCTGAGGGAGGAGTCTTGCAATTGTATTAGATTGCGTATTATCAGCCATGTTGTGCCGCAGTATGCTAGGAATTTCCCGATGTAGAGGGCCGAATACAGCCTGCAGGGGATACGACGACGTAGTCGCATCGAGCCAATTTCCAGACGAGACCGCTGTGTGTGCCAAAAATCATCACCACACCAGGACCACATCCAGAGCCGAAGAACCGCCAAAATCACAAGTGTTACCGCCTATTTTATTTATTACTTTATACATTGGACATTATAATTTTATGTGCATTTTAATTAAAATTAATAATTCCAATCAGTCAGTAACATTTCAAAGGGGCCCCAATTATTATTTCTTTAGCACCAAATAATCGTTATTCATGTGTAATGTTTTTATTTGTATATATTCCTGCCTTCGCTGTTTTCAAATAAGATATTGTAAAGGTGAAATCAATTTCTTTTATTATCTTATTTTGTTATTTAGTATACAAGGTCGTACTATATTTTAAATACTCAAATTTCAATTAATAGATATTATTATTTATCAGTCTTACGGCGCCCAACAAAAAATATAATCATAAGCAAATTAACAAACCCATTACATGTTGGCGTACAGCGCAGAAAAACGATAAAGTGTACCATTTCACCATTTAAAAAGACGTGCTTGTTTTGCGATGCTCTTTTGTTTTTGTGTCACTTTCTTCTCATACTATGTAATATTATCAATCATTTTTTACCTCTCATCATCAACGAATTATGTACTTGGACACACAATAATAATAATTTATGCCTTAGCATTCCACAACAGCTTTCGCCAATTAGAGGGGGACGAATTGAAGCCATGAATTGAAGGGGTTAGAATAAAAATGGTATAAGTAACTTTTACAAAGTTTGGAGCCATTTCTGTTTAAACCTATCTAACTATAAAAAAGTCAAGATTTTTTTAATGAAATAAAAAAAAACACATCCATTATTAAAAAAAATAAGAGAATTCTAGTTCTAACGTTGTGTTCAGTGTACGATTTTTATTTTTGTAAAAAAACAAGCACTTATTACAAAAAAATGCACTTGTACACTTCTTATTCTAACCCCTTCAATTATTATTAAGCCTGCGCCCGTGGAGCGATTTAAGATGTACAATCGCCCACATTATTACTTAGCACTCGAACGAATGGCTCGAGGCTTTGATGGTGCTGAATATTATTGTCGACTGTACATAAAATCGATCACACTGTGTAATTATGTATATTCGAAAATATCGCGGGTAATTTACAAGTAATTACACGGTAATAATTACCTTAAGGAAATATCGATTAAAAGCAATATCATCGACGCCCAATTTAATCTGCGAATTTAATAAGTCTTCGATTGTTTGTATACTTTCGCTTGTCGATTGCAAGAGAGCAACGATGTTAGCCGAGTAAAACGTGTATAAGAACATTACCGATATGAAGACAGTAATGGTTGCTATTCGGCCAGAATTGCTCTTCGGTTCAGCTTCGCTTCCTTCTTGGCAGATAGCACCCAACGTCATTATTAGAACATCCGAAATATTTGCTCTTATTGCAAATTGTTGGTCTTCTAACATTTCACGGTACACCGGATTTTTCCATTCCCATGTCACGATGATGTATATTACGATTCCAATTACCCCAGTCAAAAGAAAAGTACAATACCATACTGTAACGTCGAACGGTGATGTTAAAATGTTTGTTACAAAAGACAATGGTGGTGCTATGAATATAAATTTTGCGCGTGTTGGTGTAGTTGGGGCGATGTATTCTATGGCGTTCATTCGATCCTGTGCAAGAACGGCAGGTGACCCTAAAAAAAAAGATTATTTAAGATTTATTACAAATCAAATTGTATTTTTTTTTGTGATTTAAAATTCCACTCTTTCTACCGCAAACTCTAATTTTCAATCACTTCTAGCTTTTTTATTTTTTTTTGTAGGAACCGCTTGGCATGGAGCCTCTGGAAACACTACAGCCTCTTGGCTTTTTTTAAATCTAGTGCCCCATTTACTTTACTTATTAAATTATACCAGCCATTCCAATACCCTAATATCCTGTAGTAATCTGCCAGGCCATTCCATCAAGATCCTAGTACTCTGTGCAGGTCTCTTAGTTGATCGAGGTAATCTTCTGGATTCATTTTTGGCTTATCAAAAATTGCTTGTCTTTTGGGGCAATGCAGATTCCGACTTCTGCACCCTGCGCAGGCACCCCTCAGCAGAGGCAACTCACATCAGCCCGGTCGAGAAAAGCCAAAACAGTCCACGAGCACTCCCAGGGTACTCAAAAAAACGAGCCAATCTCCTGTTGGTCTGCGGGAGGTACTTTATCCCTTCTACCCTATCCCTCCTACCCTCCTACCCTCCGACACGCGGGGGACGCGCCCGGTATGGGTTACAGGTCTACAGGTCTACATCCAAACTCTACTATTTTTATTGTGGTGCTACCAGAAATGCAGAAGCAAATGTAGCGAAGTGGGAAGACTCATATATTTGAATGTTCCTAATTTAGTCGGACGTTCTTTGAGAACGTGTCCCTTGAAGGGTGCTGTTTTGTAAGCCGAGCCCTTTACTCGATAACATTCCACTTTTAGAATGTGCAATACGCACGATCGCATACAAAGGACATTGATCGCCAAGGGTATTAAGCATATTCGTAAATCTACCCCCATTAACCCCTTCAAAGACAGCTACTTGATGATAGTTCGATACTCCAATTTTTCGATTTTCACAATTTCAGTCGACATTCTTTTTTTCAAATTTTATTGCGCAACGTTGGTTTGATTTTTTGACGTGAAACTTTACACTGACACTTCTAATATATTATTTTTCGTTGCTATAGCATCGCAATATTTTCTTCATCCACGGAACCGGTCTAGGCTAACTAGATATCAATACATCCTCGTAATAATATTAATACGATAATAAAAATAATACCATAAAGTTCAATAATATAATTAGTACTTCTTAATACTTAATTACTTCCACCTCCTTATTATCCTTATAAGAATTCTTCAAAGACATAAGTATCCATTTAACTTATCCGTAAACCGATATTTCAAACCTGTCGTGCCACATTACAAGTTTTAAAAACTTTGCGAGTAATATATGTATTTTTGCATAAATGCAAGGGCAACGATCTGTATCTGAAGAAAGAAAATTAACGTACCTCCGATTTCTGCTAATCCTGATTCTAAATCGCCAATCATTCCACTAAATAATTTTGTAGTTTTATTTCTGTATCCCCACGTATCCCTTACTATAAATGAGATTGAAGCATTCAAATAATCTGTTACGTGGTGACAAAAAAAGTAGTTTAGTTTTGTCATGGAATCTATATGCCTGTTTCTGAAAAAAATAAATATATCTCAGATTTCAGAAAGTATTTGGACATTACAGTTCAAATCCTGATTACATGCTTTTCATGCTACTCTGTATTAGTGTATTACATATTATTCAAATACATATGACCAATAAAAACACCGATTTCAAACGATATTAATAGTGAAGAGGAGTAGTATATAATATTGATTTTTCCTAACAATTACTACAAATTAAAATGTTAATTAGATGTTTTGTCTTGTTTCATTTGAAATCAAAACATATTGTGCGGCAAAAATAATTCCCATTTTGAAGTTTTCCTTTTCAAAGCTATAACATTTTTGAAACTAACTAATCTTGATATAGTATGCATGATTTTGTTTCAGAAATATACACAGAATAGGATATGACAGCTGCATGATTTCGATCAATCTTATACAGGATGTATCAGATATAGAAGTAAATATAATAATATGCAGCAGCTATAATCATATACGATCAAAAAGTCTTAATGCACAGGGGGTCTATCTATAAGCATTAACGAGAAAAAAATATTTTGTAAATGCCGTGGGCTAGAGCCGCACCTGTGCCCAACTTAAATGCTGTCCCGAGTATACCCCCACATACCATTATCATTCAGCCATTACCGCTGTTAGTTTTGTGTGGATCGCCGCTTGGAGTGCAAGCCACTTCGAACATTTTATTTAAATTCTTCCCGTCTCGAAAAAACGATCCTTTTCAGGACTATCATGATTTCATATAAAGAAAATCGAAGCTTGATGCATCGGCAAAAGCGCGGGAATGTATAAATTCATTTCGCGCGACATCATAGTAAAAAGGCGTGTTTGCAAATTTTCTGTATTTACATTTATTTCTGTGTAATTCGATTTAATTCATTTTGCGTTATTTCATTAAATAAATCCAAAAGAAATAACTCAGATTCATGTCGTACCGTTTATTAACAACTAACTCTCGATTCGGCAAAGCAAAAGAAAAATATTTACGTTTTTTTATACCTACTGAAGTCGCATATCCGGTGAAACTCGAACTTCTTAATTTATATATCTTATCAGGATATTAAAAATAATACTTCGTAGACTTACGTAGAATGCTCTTAACAAATAAGGAATATTTATTTTATAAAGAGAATAAATTTAAAATGCCTCAGTTTTGCTATTTTTACAAGGGCACACTGGCCGATTGGCCTTTATTTATTCAGAATGACGTTAAATAAACTTACGGTATATCATTAGGAATAATACTAAATGAGTGCAATGCATTTATACATAGTACCACGTTTAGGGGGTGCTTAACATAACGTTTCCTTGCATCAGGGCCGGACAAAAGAATTTTTGGCTCTAAATTTTACTTTTTTTTTTATTTTCTAATGATGAAATCCGGTTTTGGCGGGTTTGTGCTTTATATGTCGTGTAATTAACACCAAAGCAAAATTTACTTTTTCATTTGATACACCCTGTATACAGGTAATTTCGAAAAACAAGTTGAATCTTATTTTTTTGCTAAAATTAAGGAAACTTCATATTAATCTGAAACAACATTTATTAATAAAAGAATCTTCTAAACCCAAAAAGTAGTTTCATATTTTTGACATTCCCTCGTACACCTACAATTAAATATTTTCGACAGATTTGATAAGTGTTATTTTAGTTTCAAGACATGCAGAGGTAATTTGTAAGAAAAATGATTTATTACATTCAAAGGCAAAGCAATTTCACATATGCTGCGCAGTTTCTACCGGTCACTGTATATATATCAGATAGAACTGAATTTAATATTTGTTAATAATCTAAATCTTGCTACTTTTTTTGAGGTTAGTCAGGTAGTTGCATAATTAAATTTGAAACCTTAGAATATCAGATACTTCCGATTTTTAAATATTTAAATATCTATTGAAATAATGCTTTTTATTTTATAATTACCTACGTCTTAAGGCAAAAAGTGCTCTAACCTTTCTGTACTTATAGTTGAAAAATATATTAAAAACTCAAAATGAAAAAAGGAATAGTATTGAATTTAATTATTATGAATTTCATCACAAATTGTATAAACCAATCTAGCATATACAGCTAGCGTGATAATAAATATGACTGGACATGATGAGTAATAGCAGACAATACCTTGTACTTAATCATCAAAAGGGACAATCGCCCTCCCGACCCTCCCAAATTAAATTGTCTTATATGCACATAATAAAGTATACCATAATACATACAGTGCATTTGAAAAGTTTGAAAACACCAAAATAAAACGTAATTAATGTTTCTAGGAGAGCTATCAAATTGCAATATAGCATCATCTGTGTTGTACTTTAAATAAACCTTGTTTCAGATTTAATACTCTCTCTTTCACATTTAACGATTACTTACCTGTAGTCCCACAAGTGATTTAAACTATCTGGATCGGTAATTACCATTGAAAAAATGAGGTTTGTCTTCATCAAGTTGGTTCGATTTCTTCCAGGATACAAATAGTTACAGTAAATAAATTTTGTTAGACTACTCCATTTAGCAATGTCCATTATCACAAAATGATCGTCGTCCTTTCTTACTTTATATATTGAATTTATAGCGTACAAATCAGCTGAAGTTTGGTTTATTACATAAAACTGACTATCGGGCATTATATTCAAGTCAGTTCGTATTTGTTGCATATCATCTTTTATGACCAGCCATCGATATGGGTGTTTAAATAACATTTTGTCATTGGCCTAAAATGACTTCTATTTGAATGTGGGACTGAGAAAAAACAATAACAAAATTAGCGCGTCTTGTCGGTATATTTTAGATAATTGACCAGATTGACATGTCGGACAATTATAATAGGTAACAGCTACTAAAATTATTCTCAAATATTCAATAATTCCACTAATCTTAATAATCGCTATCTAAATATCATGCTATAACCTATCTGTTCTAAAGTTCTTTAGCAACATTACTACAAAATTCCCACCATTCAACCGACTCGTTATCCCTTATATCTGTATCGCGTCACGGCCAATTTAACCCATGCGTTATGCCATAACTTCCATATGCGACCGCCACTCATCAGTGACTGGGCATTCAAATAAAACATGCCTCTTTGTATCTGCACCACCACATTCACAATATGAATCATTAACCCTCCCAATTCTACATAAAAATGATTTAAAATTATCGTAACAAAGCTCCAATCTCTGGTGGGACACCGAGGCAATGTGTAAAGCAGTAGCTGATTATATTTTTTGATTATTTTTTCCTTTTCTTTTAAGGCTTTTTCGGTTCGTCAACTAGCAGTAAACACATTCAAAATATTTTTTTATTTTCTTTTCATTTATATTATACGTTTCGGGGTTTTCTTGTACCTTCTGCCAATAATTTACAGCCACCTACAACATTTTCTTTTCTAATTATTGGATTGAAAAACATTTATTAGAAAATAGTAGGCAATGAAGGAGCTATTATTTTTTTAAGAATGTCGCGTAAACAACTTTTTTTTTTCTTTTAAAAGTTCAATTGTCTCAAAATGTATTAAGTTTTGCCGTAGGCAGTGATGGGTTACTACGAAGCAAACTGCTATTTTGTAGCAGCTATCCAATATCAAAAAAGCTGCTGCTTTTTGTATATTATTACAAACATTGCTTAGCTGCATTATACCTATCCGATCTGTTATTAACACTGTTTTTTTATCGTTTTTGTGTGTATCATTTCTATTATTATTCGTTTGTAATAACTTTTTTCTTTGTCTATAATCTTACGTACCAACTGTAATTTTTTTTAGCAAACTGTATTAGCAATAATAAAAACTAGATAAAAATATTTCACAATAATGCATGGGATGGTTTGAGTGGGTGCATAATGTCATCTTCATTGAATTAGTTTTCATTATTTTTTTCTAACATTTCTATTAGGTCTTCATTAGTTATCTCTGCAGTATGAGATTGTAAAAGGTCTTCTATATCGGTAGTATTTAGTTGGGTAGCGTCCTCAATAAATTGTTGGCCTAAGCTAGTAATTTCTTGTACTTCTTCACGTATAATGTGTTACATTTTCATCTGCGGCAACATCTAGCAATATGTTTCCCCAACATCCGCTAATAGTGCTAGATTTATTTTCTTTGTAAGAAGTCTTTTATGACTTCAATCCAGTTAGCAATTGTATAATTCTTATAAGAGTCGATAAATGTGAGAGCTGTATTATTTTCCATGTCGCGTAATATTTTTCTAAAAGTTCTGTGAGTATAATACGCTTTGAATATTGCAATAATACCTTGATCAAGAGGTTGCAATAGAGCCGTTGTATTGGATGGTAGAAATATTACTTGGAGCAGTATTTGCATTCTGCAGTGCTTGTGGTGGAAGACCTGGAGCGTTGTCTAGGATTAATAATGCCTTAAATACGTTAAAAATAACGTTTCTCTTCTGGTACGAAACAATTATTAAACCAGTCCATGGAGATATCAACAGTAACCCATACACGCTGATTTGCGCGCCAATATATCGGCAGATTGCTCTTGTCTTTATTCTTCAAAGCACGTGGATTTAACACGCGATAAACTAACAATGGTTTAATAAAACTATCCCCACTAGCTCTACAGCGAAATCAACAAGGTAAGACGGTCTTTAGCTGCCTTAAATGCAGGTACGGTTTTTTGTTGTTTTGATATAAAAGTACGTCTGGGCATTTTTCTCCAAAATAAACCTATCTCACCCGCATTAAACATTTGTTCCGGTTTATAGTCATTTTCTAAAATGCATTTCATCAACTTTGCCAGAAATATCTTTGCTGCGTCATGATAGGCAGATGCAGATTCACCAATCAGCTTTAAATTATGCAAACAATGTCTTTTTTTTTAATTTATCAAACCACCTAGGGGCTAAATCAGCAATTGTCCTGGTACCATGTTCTTTCTTTTGTATAGTAATGTTATGATACAGTGATTTAGCTTTTTCACGAATAATTTATCCAAGGGTACTCTTTTGCTGTTTGATGTTCAATCCACAATATATCCATTTTTTTCAACGTCTTTATAACGGGAATATGACGTTTTTTGTACTTGCAGGTGCACTAGCAACTATACTAGATTTTATTTTTTCTAAAACGAGCATGTAAATTAAAATATTGTAAACAAACACTGAACCGCGTATAAGTGAAAACGAGCGCGTAAATTGAAGAACGGTAGACAGCTACTGAACCGTGTATAATCGAAACCATGCAAAAGGATGCCGCGCAAATGCAGGTTCTACTGTATAATAAAAACTAAATTATTATTATATATTATTATTATTAGTAATATGCAAAACTTTTGTAGACACGTACAATACTGGTAGCAAGGTAAAAGTGTTTTTTAAATGTTAGTAAAATTTTTGTAAACATTGAAACAGTAAGTGTTAGAAAGAAAAGGGAGAAAATTGATGGAGATGGCTATAAATTATTGAAAAAGAGAAGTCCCGAAACATATAAAATAAAGATGAAAAATATTTTGAACGTGTGTACTTCTATTTAATTAACCAACCGAAGAAATCTAATTACAAAAAAAGAAAAATGATCATAAATTGCAACGGTCAAATAAGAAAAAATCATCTCAAATATTACATTTTGTAACAAATCTTTGTACGCTGGACATCTTAAATCTAATAAAAACCATTGTGCAGATAACAAACCATCTCTGCTCTCGTTTACGTCAATATTGTACTGAAAACCAATGAAATTATTAGTTAACTGACGAGCCAAATACAATCTTTCACCTAAAATAATTACGTCCGCAATTACTTCATTAAATATAAGGATGTACTCGCTTTACTTACTATCGGACCAACAAACATTAATAGAGGCTTTGGCAAGTGGCTTTTGGTTTGATATAAAATCGATTATTACATCTATCAGAGAAGTTACATTACCGCGCGATTCGATTAAACAAATTCGCGCAATTAAAACCAATATTAAGTGGTTTGGAAAATACATTGTCGATAAAACTAACAATATGACCAGATACCTAGAGCGGCAGTATTTAAAGTTAGAAATGCTTTAAATAAAACAAAGCATTTTGATTACACCGTAGATAATAATCAGTTGTAACTTACTATTTCAAATAATTTTTCCTCAAGCTTTGCCTTGCACACAGATATATAGTTTTTCCTGAAGAATAACAGCGCTGGATGTTTTATTATTTTTCTAAGTTGCAGTATTTAACTATAATAGGTAGGCGCATGTATATCCTAGAAGTATACATGCACCTCCAACAGCAACAACTACTTATATAATTGCATTGTAATTCAGACTTGGGGAAATTAATTATTAGAGTGGTCAACTTTCGTCTGTGCGCTAGTCAGTACTAAGTTTCATATACCGGTGTCCAGCCTAAGATGCAACGGTCCATAGCCGATTTATTATTGTTTTTTTGGAAAAATGTTTCAAATAAATGTTGCCTGGAATCATATTCTACACATTTTAAAATTAGTTTCAGTAATGGCGAACTTCCAGTAGTACCGGAAGTAGATACTAACTTTATTATTTTAAACGGAACACTCTCTATATTGTTGTATTTTTGGATTCCTTGTTAAATTTAAATAACAATACGTTAGGCATACATTGGGGTTAAGTTGTACCGTTTCCGAATTACATGACGTCGTTCGAAAACAATGACATTTGCAATGTCTGCGGTGTTATTGCGGAAATATCTCCGGAAATACGAAAGTTAGAAAGATGCGGTTTTCAGTTTTCGCTTAATCATGAAACAGCACACGTCTTTTGTTTTAAAACTGTTGCGTTTACATTACAGAATTATTAAATAGGGCTCTGTAATTTTCGAACTCTAAAATCATGGACAACTTTTTTAAATTGAATGGTATAGCAATTTTTACATAAATGGATGTAAAATTTAATTTTCTTTCAATTTTATACGAGTGTCATTGTGTGTACCTATCTCCAAAGGTTTTGGAGATATTCGCGATTTTTCAGTTTTTCATGACAGATACTGCTGTGGTCTGGCACCCCGGGGTTTGTAAAGTCAGTGTTATTTTATTAATAGAGATTAATCTTTATCGATGCGTCGGGCAAATTCTCTCAGAAATTAATGTTTTATTTTTGGATAAGATTTTGTTAATTGATTTGATTGTTGAAATTATTTTAATTGTTCTGTGTAAATTTAAATTCATTCAGTTGTACATTTTGCGTTTACCAGTATTGTATATAGTTCATTGTAATATTCTAGTTTTTTTTTCTTTGCGATTCATGCGCTGCTTTGGCACGCAATTGTAAATTTTATATATATGCGACCGTGTTACCCAGAGGCACTCAGTTTCTAGATTGATGTCGAGATGTAAGTACATGTAAATTTTTATTTCATTGCTCCCATTTTGCAATAATCCTTATGTAAAGATTTGTTCGTAAAATTTGATATATTTTTCGTCCATCTAGGAACTCATTAATTAATAATCGTTATTATATTATTGTGTACACAATTTAGGTATAAGATCTGTTATTATAATTCGTTTTAGAAGGAATTTTAAGTGTAAAGAGTTAATTTTTTTTTTCGTTTTATAGTTTTCAATTTAGTTTTTTTTAGTTAATCACCACGGGTTAGGTGAAAAGAAGCTTTGTGCTTGTAATTAAATTTCAATTTTATAAATACACTTGTTTGTCCACGTTTAAATTAATTTTGTTTGGTTTAAATTTTGAAACCACGTGGATTTTTTGTGAAATAGGATTTTCTTCTAGAACAAATCTACCTTTTTGTTTGTTTCAAGGATTTGAATTGTCCTTTAGTTAATTAGATTCAGGCAGGTTTTGATTTTGGCCAGGACTCTGAGTCCAAGTTTTGATTTTTCCTGTGATAATTGTATTTAAATGTTTTTTTTAAGTAATAAAAAATTAATGATTGTTAACGTCATTCAAAATTTCAGTTCTTTTATTTTTGATTACTTTCATCCACATTTTATTTTTCATGATTGGTTCGATTCTGAGAATAACCCTGAGTTTGAGAGCACTTTTGCGCCCTTTAATTTTTTTATCCGCTGAGCTAGTAAATTTAAATTTTAATTTAATTTTTTTTTAAATTCATTTTGCATTTATGCTGGCATCATCAGTACACAGCGAAGCGCCGGCCACCTACCCCTCGCATTTCACCAGACTTGGGACTGGCTGCAGTAATACTGGCATGCTTAGAAAGTGGCCAAAAAAATACAATAAGACCACCGGAAACCAACAAAACTTGAAATTAAAAAAAAAAGAAAACACAACATTGCGAACTTTTTCGAGATAGTGATGCTTTCAAACGAAGCTACCTTCCACAAAAATGGATTTGCGAATCGTCACAATTGTCGTTCTTATGACACACAAAATCCCCATCGATTTATTGCAGCACATAGTCAGTACAGAAGGTATCATTGGACAACATATCATAGGCTTGTTCTTTCATAACCAACGCTTGATGGGTAGGGTTTATATGGAATTTCTTCAGAATAATTTGGGCGTTCTGTCAGAAAATATTCCGTTAGCTACTCGTCAGCTGATGTGGTTCCAACACGATGGTGCTCCATCTCCTAATACTGTCGAATTTTGTCAGTTTTTGGATGTGTCTTTTTCAGACCGCTGGATTGGGCGTGGAGGACAGATGACAGATGACCTCCGAGATCGCCAGATCTTACAAGCTGTGATTCCTTTTTATGGGGTTTCATTAAAAATGAAGTTTATGAGACGCCACCAATAACACCTGATGATATGCGCCATCGTATTTTAAAAGCGTTTAAAAAGTTATACCAGAAATGCTCAGAAATGTCGCAAAAGTGTTTGCAAAAGCGATTTCAATGATGTAGTGCCTAAAATGGATGGCATTTTGAATATTTAATGTAATAGTGTTGTACAAATTCTCTGTATA
Source organism: Protaetia brevitarsis (assembly GCA_004143645.1). Taxonomy (NCBI): domain Eukaryota; kingdom Metazoa; phylum Arthropoda; class Insecta; order Coleoptera; family Scarabaeidae; genus Protaetia; species Protaetia brevitarsis. The sequence goes on along the minus strand of RXPK01000053.1, from coordinate 2,032,583 downwards.
ATGACGGCACTAACTAGTGTGGTGAGTTAAAATATTCCTCGATTCCGATTATTGAAATATTCGGATGATTCCGATTATTAGATTTCGGAATCGGATGATTCTGATTTTTTTTTTGTGTAATTATTCCTCGATGTCTATTAGACAGACGACCTTTTTTTTAGATATCAAATCTTACATGTCCAATATTATTCCGATTCGGTTATTCTGATTATTGAAATCATGCGAATATTTACAACACTAGCACTAACATTTAAAGTGTAACCTGTTGCGAGCAAGACGCTCGATGTGTATGTACGCCATTCATTGGACAGAGTAATATAGTTCGAAAAATGTTCTGATTTATGGATATACCAGTAATGCTGTGTTTTCTTTTATCTTTGCTATGTTCAAAATTTACTTATGGTATGTACCGTGAATCGAACCGCAGCAACCGTGGTTGCGGTGACCTCCGTTTTTGCGTACCGTAAATCACCTGTTCTTGAAAATTTGTAATTCACGGAACTCGGTTACTGAAAATGGTGAGTTGCGGTTGCAACCGCAGTTACCAGAATTAGAAGTTGGTTTGTTGGGGTAAGTATCGTTATTACAGGTATCTACAGGTACCTAATCTGTTATGGTTATGTTGTGTTGTTTATTCTGTTCCGTGAATAACCGTATTTTCAGGGAACCTATAACTACCAGATATTAACCGAAACCACGGTAGCGGTTACTTCAAATCATTCGCGGTACATAGCCTTAGAGTTCCAAAATATGCCATTTTGTCCGTATTTATTTATGTATCAGATAACTCAGCTAAATTGTAATATTGTTAACGATAAGACTGAATTTACTTTTTTTAATTTAATAATAAAAAGAAATATTTTTATACAATTATCAAGCCAAATATTCGTTTTTAAGATCTCCAAGATTCTTCATTTTATTTGAAATCGATTGATCACTTTATTATTTTATTTTTATTATATGAATCACTATGTTTTTTTAAATAAATCAACTTTGAGACGTCCAAATAATTTTAGAATATATTCAGCTGCTATTTGTGGATTAATTCAAACACAGGGATTAATATTAAAAATTACATTAAACAAAGGATTCATTTCTAATGATATCAAGATTCTTGTTATTACACAAGTAAAAGATGTTTAATTAATGGAATAAATTAATGATCGATCTTCGATCTCACAGCGAAGCGCTGAATTAAAAATAATTTTTTATGATATAAATTTTAATGAAAAGTTACTAAATAGTGTTTATCATATATTAATATTCGATAATGATAATAATAATCAACGCCATGGACTGAGCCATGAATCGCGAATAAAATATTCAAATTATAATAATCAGAGCTTTGCTTCTCAGTCACAAACGTTATATTCTAGACCAGATGTTCAAAATTTATATTCCATATTTCATGTTAATAAACAAATAAATGTTTTTAAGGAACATGTATATGTATATGGAAATGTTTGTCTGGTTAAGATTAATATCAATAAAAAAATTCTAAATATATTAATTGGAAATGAAGTAAATTATTATTATAATTATTTACTAAATTTATTTTCAAATGAGTATTATACAATATTTAATAAAAACGGAATTGTAAATAATGGTTATGCTGGTAACATAAATAAGAATGTAATAATTTATAAAAATATTATAATCAATGAAAAATCAAATTATAATGCGGTTGAATATTTTAGTATTGATTTACCATCGCACCATATATTTATGATACATCAAAGACGTCTACCAAATGAACCAAATGAAATAATAGATTCTATACAATCACAAAATTCAAATATTTTTAAAAGAATTTTAGATGATGACATTATTACAGTAGATGAAAATAAAAAATTGATTGAATATTAATTATGACTAATAGTGGTCGACCAAAGAAAAAGTTATTTAATAATAACGATAATATAAATTTTGGATCTAGTAAATCAACAATTGCTCAAGAAATAATATTTGGCATGGAAAGAAGAACAATTTCAGAAATAAATTATTTTTTACCTAGTGGTAATGAATTAGAAAAAGATATTCAAGTAATTAAAGAATTATGTAAAGAATCTTTTATTTATTTTAATATATTTATAGATATGAAAAATATAGTATTCCAAATGAATTGAGAACACATAGTCTTAAAATATTTGATGATGCACATAAGAAACATAGTATAACAGATTTGGCAGAAAAATTATTTACAGAAGGAAGACATAGGCAACAACATGTAATATATATTCAACAAACTGGTACATTTATACCAGCTGGAATGAAATCAAGTTATAGTGAAATAATTATTCATAAAAGTACAATAAGTGACTTGGAGAATTATATTAATATTGATGATAAAACAATTAATGACTGTTTGAATAATTATAATAAAACTGGATTTTATACAATTAATAAAAATAGATTGAAAGCAATTGGTAAAAATACTGAAGACGAATATAAAAGTAATATTAGGAATGCAAGTGTAATTTATAAAGCTTATAAAAATACAGGAGCAGATGATGCTAAGAAAACTGATATTATAATTGATAATAATAATCGAAGCTTTGCTTCTCAGTCACAGATCTATATTCAACAACTATTCAAGGTGTTATAAATGACTGATCAATCTATCTATCTCACAGACTTATCGTCTGGAGATGTTAACATTCATCACTTTGTTAAGAAATCACAGTTCAATCATAATATGAATAATGCTATCCTAAATTACTTTGTTGACAAATGCAAGAATGATGATGGTAATCAATTATCAAATGTAGATTTGGAAAATATTTTTAAATTAACTACAAATGAGAAAATAACCACAAGTTCAGATAAATTGTTAACATACGGAATAGATAATTTAAATAAATATAATATTAAATTTTTATTTTAGCTTGGAATACTAGTACACATTGGGTTGCAATGTACGTAGATGACATTAGTAAATTAGTGAATTTCTTTGATTCATTTGGCAACTCATTACTAGAAAAAATTATAATTCCAAAAAGTTATACAGTAACTCATAATAATTATAAATTTCAAAATTCTAATGATGTAAATTGCTGGTGGTGTTTGTTATTTTTACACGTATGTTATTTAACGTCAGACGACAAGTCTGTGAGATCGATAGATTGATCAGAGACAAAACATTTATGATTTCATTTCAAATAAACGAGGGTCTTGTATATTTAATAATTTTTTAATTTCTTCTGTTGGATTAATATTTCCAACTTGTTTAGTTTTATCAAAACATATTAGTAGTATATCATCATCACAATCTGAATCATCTTTATTGTTCATATTCATAAGAGCTCTAATATTTTTTTCTATTACGTCTTTATCTTTTTGAGATAATGTTTTCTTTAAAGGAATTGGAGGTTGACCAGGAATTTCTGATGTAAACAACTTACCCTTTATTCGCGATTCATCGCTCAGTCCATGACGTTTATCATCTATTACATCAACAACTTTGTTTAAAATATTTGCTAATACTGCTCCAGCTGCAGCAGCTAATATAGGTATTAAAAAGTTTATAAAGTCACCATGTATTTCACCACCATCAACAATTTTAGACTTGTCTGTTAAAAGTATTGACGAGCCTTTTTTAATTGTAATAGTCATTTATATAAATAAAATAAATATCGTTATCTATGTATGTTTATATATTTTTTTTTTGTAAAATTGAATTTTTATTTAAGTTTTCATTTATTTCAGAAAATTTTACATATTTAGCGCGGTTGCACTCTTTTCTGTGGTGACGCTGCAATACTCGCAGTAGACCGCAATCACGTTCTGTAGCCAGTGTTGTCAACTTGGTGAATTTTGCACTAAATCTGGTGTATTTAGTGCTTTCCATTCACCGTCTATCACTCCTACTCTGCTGCTACTCTACTCTACTCTTAACCTACACAATTTAGAACCGAATGGAATGCTTCTTCTGCTTTTAAATTGTAAAGAGAGGCGGGAAAGGAACCTAACCTAGAAATCAGATTTTGATGTAAACAACAAATCGTGACCGCAAGAAAATCTTACTTCAAAATGTCAAAAAAATCTTACAACGATTATAATAGTAATATTTAATTTGCAATCATTTAATTTACCAAAGCAAAAAGAAACATTTTGTCACAAATAATTTTAAAAAATGGCTGTAGCTTTCTATCCTTGTCATAAATGGCGCGTAGAGCACGAAACACTAGCAATAATGCATAAGGGGAAAGGGGGAGGTAAAACTGAGTACATTGAGAGTATCGTGCTCCTTATCAAAGGAACGCTTAAATTGCAATTAGAGTACACCGGGAGTACTACCGAACTGCTTTTATGGGTGAATGGAAAGCACTAATTGAAAGCACGTCGGGTGTACACAAACCATATTCTAGTGGCTAGTGAAAAGTTTAGTGGATTTTATTTAATTTTAGTAATAAATCTAGTGATAATTTATTGAACACGAAGACTAAATTACATATACATAAACAGGGTTTTGCAGGGAAGTGGCTAGTTAGAAGTTTTCCGGCTTAACGAAATTCTTCAATTTTAAAAATTTGGGGTTTGCAACAACTTGGTACTTACTTTTTTTCTAAAATATTTCTATCTTTTTTGCACTTCCGGCTAACTGGAAGTCGCCATAAACTTTGTTATTTTAAATAGAACATCCTATATTTTATTATATTTTTGAATTTACCATAAAATTCTATGACGATTACTACTAAGGTTTCTTATACCTATCTTCAACTCTATTTGAGATATTTTTCAGCCATATTTAATGTACATTTAAATGAAATTAATAGGCAGCAACTTAGAAAAAAAAAAGAAACCTGAAACGACTCGAAAGACATAAAAGGCGGGAAAAAAGACGACTAGAAATGGTACATTCTGTTAATTTTTATTTGATATATTTATAATATGTAATTCGATTTAATGTGTAGTTAAAACATCAGCATCAATTGGCGAAGGAGGCACTGTGGGATGTGCAACATAATGGCGAGGTGCGAGGTGCCGATGGTGGCTAAGTGGATGTATATTGATGAGTAAAATGTAAGTGAATTAAATTGTATTATATTATGACAAAAATATATTTTTAATATATTACTTACAATATGGAACAATAATTTCTTTTCTTTTCGTACCTACTTTTTTTTTGATTTCATAAATTAGTAGTTGTTATACAAAGTATATATGAGTAGTAAATGAAGCAAAGAGTATTTTTTAAAGTTTTTGAGATGTGAACGAGTAAAAATAGTTTTTTTAGATAAATGGAGGATTAGAGAAATTGCAAAAATGGTACCTGTTTGGGTTGGTAAATTATTAACCCTTAAAAAAATGAAAATTTAATTATTTATCATTGAATGGAAGAAAATTATAATGCTTATCAATACCTATTGGGGATGGTGAATTTGCAGCTCCTAAGATGATATTACTAGAATTATTACGTTTTATGTTCACGGTTACGTTGCATTCAATGTTTACGTTTTACGTTACGTTCTATGTTTAATGTTTACGTTCGCTGTAGGATGCTTTACTGATAGTAATACATAAAGTATATGATAAAAGATATAAATATGAGTATAAAATTGTGACACAAATCTGTGAATATAATTATTTATACTCGTTCACAATTTGGTGGTGATTAAATAATGTCAATTTTTTATATAATTTTTAGATGTGAACGATGAGATATGGTAATAACTTTTCATAAGACAATTGTGCTAAATTAACATAGAATATGGGTGTTTATATTCGTTCACAATTTGGTGGCGATTAAATAAATTCAATTTTTTTGTGAACGAGCAAAATTGTGACTGTAAATCTATAAATAAAATTTGGTATAAATATTTAAAAATATAATCATTTTCGAGAGAATTACTGAGGTTTTAACGCAAATTTTTGTACCGTTTATAGACTGTTAAATTGTTAAGCTCTACAAGTAGTTTTGACCTCAAAAAGAGGATAATAAAGCTAAATATGGTGCTTCACAATTTAGTGGTCCAGATCCAGAACCGGCATATATATGACTTATACTTATACTTAAATACGCTGCGCTGTTATTGGAGTATCGCGTGTAATGTTCTTCCCCTTCTACTGCCGGTGCACCAGCTAGTCGAAGGAGTAGCCAAGCGCCCGTTTGTATATATGTTTATCAAGAGAGAAACTTGCTTCCACTTGCTTCCCTCGTATGTCGCAGCCCGAAATCATCCTCGCCCCCACCCATTTCATTGTCTGGCAAGAAATGTATACCGTAAAATGAGGTGAATTCGAATGTTTTTTTGGGAGTTTTTAAAGTATTGTATGGATGCTTGAAATCGAAAATTTACCATAACCTAAACTAAACATATATGAAATATCAATATAATTAATCTAAAAAATAATAGTAAATGTTTTTTTTTTAATAGGATAGGGGTGTTGGAATTCACCTCGTTGTGTGGTGTAAATTCGAATACAGCTGAAACTATACTGAAATATGATTTTATATCATTGTATGTGTACATTCGAACAAATGAAAGAATAAAAGATGATCGTTTTTTACTTGGAAATTAAATAATACCCATCAGATCAAATAAACACGTATTTTTCTCTAAAGTAATTTATTTCAAGGTTAAAAAATATTATTATTATTATTATTGGATTTAGCTACATGCCATGTCCATCAACACACATTCGAAGAAGTCTTTCATTCAAAAGGATAACGACAACGGGTCACTCACTTCTCGCCCAGGGGTTCATCAGGGCTTTTCATAAACATACAAAAATAGAACCACGGTTCATAGGTAGGCCCACAAAGGATTTAAACATAGGATTACAGATACATGCTCATCTTGCGCTCTCCAAATTCTTACATTACAATCTATTAAAAATTCATATATTTCACGAAAAACTTCGATCTTTGGGGATCCTAACAACGATGAATAATTAAATGGATTTGGCACCAACTTCGATAGGTTCTGCAGAAGCTTACGTTTGTTGTTAAAATGTTTTTCACATGTTAATATAATGTGCTCTAGGGTCTCAATTTCACCGCAATCGCATACGTCAGTATCTTTCAAATGAATTTTATTTAAATAACTGTTACATATATCATGGTTGCAGCGAAGTCTCCTTATAACTTTAACGAAGTTCTTTGAATTAGTTGATGAAACTATGTTTTTTTGGGAAGCTCGGGTTGTATTAGTTCATAAAATTTTCCAGTTGTAGTCTCTAAATACTCTTTTTGGAACTCTAAATGAATGGATATAAATAATGATTTGCTTGTATCACTAGGTAATAAGAAATGATCTAAAACCTCCGTACACTCACATCCTAGTTTTGCAGTTTCATCTGCCACTTCATTGCCTATGATTCCTGAGTGTGCTTTGACCCACAAAATTTCTACCGAGGATCTGAGTTTACTAATTTCTATAAAAAATTGTACTATAAGGGAGTTGACTGTAGATGATAAGTTTATGGATTTTATCTTTTCGGCTGCACTCTTACTGTCTGTCACAATTAAAATCCGTTGTTGAACATTTAGTCTATTTAAATACTTGAGAGACTCATAAATAGCTGTTAATTCTGCTGTATAGACGGTCATTACACAGGTTTCAGCTTGTGACATTGCCTGACGTTTTCTTGCGGATCGGAAAATGCATAAGCAAAGTTTCCGTTTTTGCTTGACCCATCTGTGTATATAATATATGAATCATTCCATTTTTCATTTAGTAAGCTGTTGAATTCGGTGTTGTTTAGCGACGGCTCAGAAAATGTAATAAATTCATCATAAAACCAGCATTTGATAGACGTATGAAGGTAGTTGTACGGAATATCAAAAATGTCACACTTTATATTTTGGGGGTTTACTTTCATTGAGTACAGCTGATAATCCGAAGGTACCAGAATAGGAGATTTTTTGTTTATCCAGTATCTTGAAGTTAAATCCAGAAGAAAAAGATTATGTATTTTATTAAGAATATTATCCTTTCGGAATGAGCACTTTGCTAAGTAGTTATATCCAAGCATTTTTCTTCTAAGATGTAAAGGAAGTTCATATGTTTCAGCCAGCATTACTTTAATCGGTGTGCTGCGGAGTTGCCTCAAACACATACGGAGGCTTTTATTATGGACAACATTAATCTTCTTCAACAAGGAATCACTAGCGTTTGCATAAATAATTGAACAGTAATCAAACATTGATCTCATGGTTGATCCATAGAAAAGAGTGAAATAGAGGGATCAGCGCCCCATTTAGTGCCAGTTATCATTCTTAATAAATTTAAAGACTTTTCAGATTTACTTACAAGATTATAGATGTGTTTGTGCCATCTAAGTTTATTATCCAAACAAACTTCTAAAAATTTATGATCAGGTTTATGAGCTAATGTCATATTTGCCAGCTTGATTCGATCGGGTAAAGGATAAAGACTTCTTGTAAAAGTGGTAATACTTGTTTTTTTCCGAGGAAATTGTTAACCCTTTTGCATTCAAGTAAGTTATTAATTGATTTAGGCCATTATTTAAATAAGAGTAGATACTATTTAGTGAGCAATTGTTGACATAAAGATATATATCATCTGCATATTGCACTATTTTGATATTTTGATTGAAACTATATTCGAGATCGTGAACGTATGAACTATAGAGGAGTGGGCTTAAAATCCTCTTTGTGGCAACTCCATGCTTGTTATATGTGGACCAATTATTATATTATTTACATAAAGAAAAATTCTACGGCTTGTATACATTTTACTTAAAATAGATAAAATCTTTTTCGGTATCCCTACCTTTTTCATAGAATTCATAAGTAAATGCAGATTGACATTATCGTAGGCATCTTTAATATCTATAAAAGCAGCAGCAAGAGACTTATTGTTTGTGAAAGATGTTTGAATGTCTGCTACTGCACTAAGAACGGCGTCTACTGGGGAAAAGTTTTTTTCTAAAACCGAGTTGAGATTTACCTAAGAAATTGTTGGATTCCAACCAATACTCCATTCTATACTTTAAAAGTTTTTCGAAAATTTTAAGAACGCAAGAAGACATCGCAATTGGTCTATAAGAAAGATCACTATGGGGCTGTTTATTCAGTTTTAAAATTGGTACCACCTTATAATCTTTCCACTCCTTAGGAATTACTTTTTCGAGTAAGATATTATTAAAAACTTGCAACAAATGTTGTTTGCTAGCTATTGGAAGACGCTGTAGCATTACGTAATAGACTCCATCTAACCCGGGAGAAGAATTCTTCTTCACCGTTTTAAGAGCCATCATTAATTCGTTGAGATGAAAAGGACTATTAAAAAAGTAATCAGCGGTTGTATTGCGATCTTTGAAACTAAATGATTCGTATACTGAAGGAGGAGTTAGTTTATCTAAAAAATTATTGCACCACTCCCCACATACTAACGGTTATTACCAATTGCACCATGTTTAATTTTCCTTATTTCACTCTAAATTTCTTTGATTGGTTTGTCTTTATTTAAATTCGAGCAAAAATTAGCCCACGATAAACGTTTACTTTTAAGAATGATTTTTTTTGCAATGGCTGCCTTTTCCTTATATTTATAAATTTTTATAAAGTAGGTGATCGATAATATTCTGCAAGTGCTGCTTTGCGGTTTGTAATAGCTTCCTGACAATCATTATTCCATCACAACTTTTTGAATATAGGATTTTTACCTTTTATTATTATATGTAGGAATTGAATTTTTAATTGCATTATTTAAATTTTGTATAAAACTATTATAAGAGAAATCATTCCGATTAACACACACTAACGTATAAGCATTCATAAGGCGTTCAAACTTATTCCAGTTTGCCTTATTGAAATTCAGTTTATTACTCGAGGTGCAAGGAATTTAAATTGATTTCTAAAATCATGTGTATAATTAAATGATCAGAACCTAACGTTCTTCTAAACTTTTCCATGAGCTAGAAGTTGCTATATTTGCAGAGCACACAGTGATGTCAATAGCTTTTTTAACATTTCCCGGACAGGGCACAAGGGTATGTGAACCATCAATGAGAAAAATTAATCCACAATCTTCAATTGCGTCTAACAGACTTTGGCCACCGACATCAGAAAAATTATTACCCCATGCTACATGGTGCACATTAAAATCACCGCCAATTATACATGGTTTTCTAGTGTTTTGAAAAAAATTATACCAGTCTTGATGCGTTACGTTACTATTTGGCATTACATACAATGAATAGAAATGTATCGGCGAGTTTGGTTTTAGAAAAAGAGATACCGAGACACACATTAAATTATTGAATTCATAAGAATCTGTATTTTCAACGTATGAAAGAGATTTGTGTGCTAAGATACAAACTCCTCCATAACCACCATCTAAATATATTATAAAAAGTAAAATTAATGTTAGTTGATGCTTTAAGCCTTTCCCTAATCATACCAACTTTTATATTTTTCTCAAACATGAAATGTTCTAAACTACTTTTATTGGAGATTATAGAACGAGCGTTCCATTGAATTATATCGACACTGGCCATTGAATATTCTTAAAAATTGACTCTATTTTTGAAGAACTGATTCTAAACTGACATTTTTATTAAGATTTGAATTTAAAATATTTAACACATCAGCAGTTATTTTCGTTGAGAGAAGAATATTTTTTAGTTTTATCAAAATATAAAGGATTATCCATATTATTTAGGAGATGATCCGAAATTTTGATATTCTTTAAAATTGAAGTGAGGCTCTGGAATGCTTGCTTGACGCTTACGTTTTACTCTATCATCACCTACCACCGGAAAATTTCTGCGATCGACGGAATAAGGGGTTGTTGCCACTATATTAGAAAAAGACGATTCCTGTTTATTTCTGGTATCCCTGTATGATATATTTTCCTTAATCATGATAGCTTTTATGTTTTTTTGCTTTTTATATTCCGTACAGTGTTTGTGATCTGTAGCTACATGAAGAACTTTACAAAATAAACAGGTTTGAAAGTTTGACATGAATCAGAATGGTGATTTTCACCGCATTTATTACACCTTATTTTTGATATGCATTGTTTACTAACGTGTCCGTAACGAAGACAATTAAAACACTGTACAACAGTTTGCACAAATGCTTCCACGGGGTATACCACTTTGCAAATGGCCATAAACGACGGTAGATTTTGCCCTTTAAATGTAACCATAACGCTACTAGTAGGTTCATATTGAAATTCTTCCCCATTTTGAACACGTCTAGTAAATCTTTTAACTGACAAAATTTGCCATGAATCATTAAACATAGGAGTAATTAATTCAATTAATTCTGAATCTGTTAAAGTAACATCAACATCTTTAATTACACCTATTCTGCGAACCATAAATTGCGGAATATAAGCGGAAATTTTCTGGCAATATAGAAGAATCTAATAGGCGATTTGCTGACAAAGGAGAGCTTAATGTGACCTTAATTCTATTCTTACCTGATTTTTCGATGGACTTTATATTTTGACTAATTTCTTTATGATTTACCGAAAGGATTTTCCCAATTGACATTTGCTGTAAATTAGCTAGGTTTTCTTTACCTTCTAAAAAGACTTGAAATGGACCACCATACGTTATTTCATACTTATTAATAGCTGTTGTTTGTTTTTCGGAACTCTTCATATTTATCTTTTCTACTACAGCTTTTTCAGCGTTTGTTACAATATTCTATGTACTTTTAATTTTGTTTTTTTTCCAAGCGCACTTTTTCGCTCCTCTTCTTTTGAATGTCTGACCGGTATGCTATTTATCTGTTCGTGATCCATATTCTCAGATTTAGATAACAAATTTGGATTATTTAAAAGATTTAATGCAGATCTAATTTCACCACCAATACTCCCATCCCCTATTTTATCGGGAGGTTCCCGATCCGCCCGCGAAAATATGATTTTTCCCACCAAAAATTCCGAATGTATCGGACTGTAAAGAGAAACAACCTCACTCTTCAACACGACAAATCGAACTCCAGGTCGTTGTAGTTAAAACGAACTACTTTTCATCTTATGCACTTTATTTCGCTAGGTTTCGTTAGCTGGCTATTAATTTTTTCAAGCTGTTATAATTCCTCCCATGTTGTAAAATAATTAATTCACTACATATACGAGACTTGTTTTTGTCTTTATCAAAAAACAAAATAGTTAAACAGATTTTCATTTTGTTACTTTAGAATACGGATATACTTTAAGATTTGTTCAACGAGTTAATTATTGGGTGTGGCAGCCGAAGTTTGAATCAATACTCAATTTTTCAATTCTAAGCTTTCGCAATTAGTTTATTGCTTCCTCAGAGAATCAACTATAAAGAGATTACAACCAATTAATGTATAAATATTCTAAGGTAGGTAAAAAAGAGCTTACAGTTGAGAGTGACGTCGGAGATAAATAACATAAACATTAACAATACAACATATTAAAAGTCAAAATTTAAAATTATTTTAAAATTATTTAATTATGGATTTAAAATTAAAATAGCAAACACAAAATGAGGGAGGATATTTACATATTAATTGGTTGTAATCTCTTTGCTCTGATCTTCAGATCCGGATGTTTCGCGATGGTTATTCGCTGGCAAGGAGATGCTCCTCATCAGAGGTCTCGGTTTAAAGCTGGCGATATCGTTCTTGGATCTCTTCGTGCTTTTCGGACTCTAACTGGCTCTCTATTTATATTCGATGTAGTGGTTTCCTTCAACGAACCGGAATGCCTGTACGCGGGTCTAACGAAATGCGCGGGCGGCGACTTTTTATCAATCGAGTTATCAAACAACAATCCAGAAATTGATTTATTAAAACCGCCGGGCATAAGCCCACTTGGCAAGTAATGATGCAGATATCCCAGTAATATTACATTATTTACTAGACAGCGATCAGCGATGTTAAACAAAAACATGTTACTGAAATTTTGCAGCAACATTAAATAATGATAGAAATATTGCAGGCCATTACAGTAACATTTCAATGTAATCAGGAAAAAATATTTTAAAACAATGTTGCAAAAACAAAGACTTTGTTGTCAGAAATGTTGAGGTAATATTTAGTTGTAACATTGCCATATTTACAAAATTTAATTTTATAAAGTGTGAGATAGGTACGTATATGTTTCTGCAAATTTAGAATTTTGAAAATACAAAACTAATGGAGCAAATTTTCTCTATAAAGTAAATAATGGTGATGAAATTTTTTAACATTTTTTGTAGCCTATAATAATCATGTTAGTGGGGTTATGGTTGCGCACTACGCACTTGTAAAAGTTAGTATCACTTGCCATCACAAGTTTTTTCGTACCGCGCATACACGAGTTGGCGTGAACCTGTGAACCCCCTCCTTCACAATAAACGGTAATCGTGACTGGACAGGGCGTGGATAAGACCATCTTGGGATTGTGCGTCGCAATTGTTTTGATGAGAAAAATTCCCGTCAATAGTGAATCAACATTATCAGGTAAGTTTTATTTATAATACTAAAGTAGGTATGTCGATCCTTTCAAATTCATCGAAGATCTTTAAGACAGATATGTATTATGTATATCATAACCTATATATGTTATAGTAAAACCTACCTGTTGTGCTATAAGGATGAGCAATGTCACGTAATGTCATTCTTAGAATTCATAGTAATTCTTGATCAAATACAAAGTTCACAATAATTATAAACAGTGTTATATATAAAATATGCATCTTATCCTCAATTTTCATATAAATAAAATAGCTTTTCTGATCTCTATTTTTGACGGTGTCTTTTTTTTAATTTCAGAGAGAATTAGAAGAAATATTGTACTCACAGATACAGAATACGAAATAATTCCACTGTCATGGAATGGTTTCGTTATGCAAAACAAAGATTTGATAGAAAAACAGCAAAATGTTCAAAGGAACAAATGCATTCGGGGCGTTTTTCTTATGTGTTGTGAGTTTTTGTTTAGATTCTATTCATGTTAATTTATGTCCCCATAATCTGTTTCCAATGCTGAAGTTTATTAAAATGGAATTTAATGTACTTTTTTTTTAATCAATAAATGCCTTTATTGTCTTCTGTAAGCAGCATTTTACTTTTTAAAGTATTTATTAGTGTATTTCGTTTACTTAAATAGCTATTTATAATATTATTCATAGTATTACTATTTAGTTTTTACATAGAACTATATGATATATGATTGACCATTTTAATGTATCTGCAAAAATAACTACAAAAAAAGACTTATAATGTTATATTATAAAAATGTATTATCCATTATATTTTTCTAGCATTAATGTTTAATGTTAATATTGTAATTTTAGTAAGTGAAGATAAATTCGTATAAACAGAGGGGCCCGATCTATCGAGTGTAACATGAAATTATAATATTAACATTGAATTTCAATATTAAGACTGATTGAGATTCCGTTCTATATTAGTTAATATAACCTCTCGATAAAGCTCAACAGCATGTTTCTTGTATAATGCAGCAAGAACTTTTTGGAGTAAATAAAAGATCCTAATAGAAACATTAGTGTAGACATATTTATAGAAACATTTAATTGCCACACTGTATCAATATTTCTCTTTAACATATGAGAAATGTTACGAAAGAGCTATACTTCAGCATTAATCGTCATGTTAAAGTAATGTTACTCGAAGACCTCGTATTAACATTACTGGAAAATATTGCTTCGTAACATCGCTTAGGCGGACATTAAACAGTCGTAGAAATGTTACTGCATGAGGTATATTGTATATATTTTTGTAACATTTCGCGTTACAAGATAACATTTAGACGACGTTATAATCATGTTATTTTGCCAAGTGGGAGGTTAGGATGATTTGTAATTATTTAGCTTTTCATATATAAAGTGTAATAACACATTCTTTTGAGATGTTACATTATTTACAAGTTACGGGAAAAAAGAAATGTTTCATACATATTTTAATATTTAGTCGGTTAATGGCGAATTATGAATGATCATTCAATTATGAACGATAATGATTTATCTGAATGATCGTTGTTCTCGAGTTTTTAAATTTCAACATTTACTTTCTAAAACTGAAAATTAAATTAGGGCAAAATTTAATTTTTTGTGAATTTTGACCGAAATATTTTATCTGTCATATATCGTGCAATCAAGGCTTTCCGAGCGTTTGCTATGAGGCCACGTCACGGCAACGTGATCACTAGAGTTGGGCAAATTTTCCGGCGCGGCAGGTACGTATTCAGAACGTGCGCTCCAACTCATGTACTCCAATAAAGCAGATGAACCGTAGAGTTGCAAGTCAGTGCCTGTTTTTCTTATAAAACGTAAACATTTTTATTTTATCTAAATAAGGAGTGATATAAAATGCGAATGCATCACGAGGTGGCCAGTTTGTTCGCCCGCTTTGTCCCCAAGGAAATTTGCACAACTGTATTAATATGTCATGTTTTATAAATACATACTAAAGTACAATAATATGATTGATCTGCTTTATTTATACTACATTATTTGAGGCCCGCGTCGCAATACGTATCTGCTCCGCCGGACAGTTGCCCAACTCTAGTGATCACTCGCATTGAGTAGCCTAACTACTAACCACAGTATAGCTAGTATCACTAGCATCCCTCGCCGCTATTACCGTTTTTTTGACGGCATTAGTTTGGTTTCCATATGTTTTGATTAGTTGAGAGACTTGTCATTTACGAATACAAATTTAAAACTTGTGTATAAATTATTACATAAATTCCATTTCGGGTGTTTTTTAGTCCGTTTAACATATTTCTATACTATTTTGATATTTTATTAGTTAAGTAAGTATAAGCCTTGTTTATGTATCTTATAGTTATTCAACCGATTAAAGTACCTTCGGGTGTCTCTTAGATGGCGCGCGACATAAATGGGATTTTATATTGCCGCAGAGCGCCATCTAACAAACGCCCAATAGCACTTCGGTTGAACAACTATTAAGATATATAAACAAGGGTATAAGTTAGCATTTTCTTGGCCATTTTTTGCTGTCGTTGACGATGTCGGGTATTCATTACTCCGTCAAAAGTTGTAAAAATGATTATTATGAATTCACGATTTACATTTCTTTAGATATCCAATGTTGCAGATAGGTGAGAATTTCGCTCACATGCAAGCTCTTTAGAAGCTTTAATAATATCTACAATACCTATAATCATTCAGAAGAATGAAATGTTCATCCAAAACAGCTTTAAATATGATTATTAACTTATAATTAACACATTAAATTGTGTTTAATATATACACATACAGAATGAACGACCATTCAGCTGGGAAACAGTGTAATGCGTAAGTTTTATTAGAGAAAAACGAGTTTTACAAAGGGCAAGTCCAGAAAGGCCTTTAAAAACGAATTTCCTGTGTTATTTTTTTTTTTTTTATTTTGCATATCAATCGCCCTTTTTTGACTTGAGATATTCCGGTACAAGTCGCTTACAAATCTTATAACGTACTAGTGTCTCTATAACTCATAAATGCATTCCGTCGAGTGTGTTTATAGCTTCGTGGTAACATTAAATTAGAAAATGTAGATTTACTTGTAGTGCTAATGCCATTACATGATTATTTCGAGCTCAATTATTTAGAAGGAAATATCCTGCTTTCAAATACTTCGTTTCCACATCATTCATAAAAATACACTAGTATTTTATAAAACTTTTGTATATCACATAATAGATCATTTGAATTTCCCGCCAAAAGGAAACCCAAGGCCATCGGTTCAAAGTTTCAAAAACCAATGCATAATACGACAGTGACGCTACAGCTACTATAGCCTAACCAAAGAACATGAGTACTTTTTAGCCAATAGAAGTATTAGCGGACTGAAGATCACACGTTTCTCCTCCGCCAGTCAAAGGTGCCGACGCCGAGTGTCTCACTCAATATTGTCACGAGCCGCCACTGGTGTTGTTGAGGGCTATTATTCAGTCAGTAGTATAGGAATGCTAAAATGAACTACACATAAATAATTTATATTTAAAATAATTATTATTATGTACACTAGGTAAACCATAATAGTCTATTAAAGCACGTTTAAGAAAGTAAGATATCACAATATAAATATATTCATTAAGCAGTGGTCACTGTAACCATTTCAAACTAAAATGACAATACATAAGTATTCATTAAACTATCATTACATCAGTATTATATTGTTTTCACCTTAGTATTTGTTGAAGAATGTGTGAGTATGTGTGTCCTAAGACTATGTGATTGAATAAACCCTTTGCCACAAACTGTACAGACATGTGGCCTCTCATCTGTATGTATTTTTGCGTGCACTCGTAGTGTGCTTCTCCTATTAAATGATCTTTCGCAAACTTCACATTTGTATGGTTTTAATCCTGTGTGTATAATAGCATGACGCTTCAATCTCGTAGTTGATGGAAATGCTTTATCACATTCTGTGCATTTATAGGGACGTTCACCTGTGTGAGTACGCATATGTTGAACTAAATGACACTGCATTGCCATAGTTTTCCCACAAACATTACACATGTATGGTTTCTCCTTCGTATGCGTTCTCATGTGATACCCTAAATCAGGTGCTTGTCTGTTTAAATTAATAATGGTATTAATTAATATATAATTATAGTTGCATACTTTATAGATAACTTTACAAATATACAAACAATACCTACCTAAATCCACGTCCACAAACTGAACATAGAAATGGTCGTTGGCCTGTGTGTACTCTCATATGTGTTCTCAATGACCCAGACTGTTTATATTTTTTACCACATAATTTACAATCATATGGCTGCTCATCTGAATGACTACGTAAATGATGGGTAGTGAGCTATACTGTTTGAAATCTTTTCCACAAAGTGAACAAACATATGGTCTTTCCATTGTATGTGTTCGCTTATGAATTTTTAAACTACTACTTGATTTATAAGTTTTATCACAAATATCACAACTATAAACCTAAGAAACAACAAAATTTTAAATATTTTGTATTGTACCTTAAAGTTCAAAATACCTTCCTTTTTTTAATAAAATGTTTATTTTCAGTAAATCCTCCTTTTAATGGATCATTATTTAATATATTTATCTTACTTTCATCAAATATTTCTTCACTCTCACATTTTACAATATCATTTATTCTATAATTATTATCTCTTTGATCATCTATATTATTTTGTGCAGAGTGAGTATCATTAGGATTTACATTAATAAAATTATTTCCATCTAGACTGTCATCGCTATCTTCAGTATCATGAAAATAACTTACCGATTCTTTATTCAGGACTGCTTTCTTAGAACATATATCATTTAAAGAATTTTTCATTTTTACTTGTGTAAGGTATGTCTCTAGAATAATTTGTGATCTATTGCATTGCTGTTGAAATTTGTAAGAGGTTTTTGCCAATTGCAAACAAGCTGTACACAAAGTTGTGGGCATTTGATCTTCGCTTAAGATCTATAAAAGAAACAAATAACATGTCATGTTCCTTGTAAAATCTATAAATGTACTTTTATAGAGGATATATTCATTAGGATTTCATAAACGTAAGTAAGATCGTCGTCATTATCATTTCGTAATACGCTGAAAATTGAGTGGAGCTCTTCAGATTCTATCAAACATATACGACAAATCTTATTTAAATTGATTGGTGTTGTCAAGGAATTATTCATTCCGGAATAATTAAAAGAAATTATCTCTACAATAACATAAAAATACTAATTGATATCAGCAGAAAACCTTGATATTTTTTTATATTTTGATTTTTGACACTTCACAGCTTGACACTTGACATACTAACAAACATGAAGTTCATATGAACTATGAACTTGAATTAAGTTGAAGTTAGTAGTACACTCACCAGACATAATCGAATGACGGAAAGCATCTCGATTATTGACGGTCATTCCAGAATTCGATTACGGCGTTTGGATGGATGATCATTCGGAATTCAATATTGCAGTATACGACCTTTTTTTTAGGTCACAAAATTTATGGTTAGATTTTTGCTAATTTATATTGAGAACTGAGAACCCATTCATAATTGAACGATGATTCATAATTGAATCACGATACAAATAATACGGTATGCTCGTTTTGAATCTCAAATTCGTCAAGGCCGTTCAGATGACGTCATTAAGGAGCGTATCGAAAACAATAAAATACATGTATGGTAAATAGCAAAATGTTAAAATCCAAATTATTCACAACTACCAATTAAGGTAATTCAAATGCAGCTTCGTTTTAAGTTTAAATTTACTTTATCTATCTTGTCGCCATCTAGTAGCGCTCGTGTTTATTTCTACAATCTTAGCAAATTTCGTGTGTGTTTACAAAGTATTTTCGTGGTTTTTCTAGTAAATTGAATCGTGAAAACACCTTAACGCTTTTAAAATATGTTCCGCAATCCCATCCGGATTTTCTAAACTTATCTTTCGCATTAACAAAACCCTCACGGTTGAAATTGATTTTAATATAATAATAATTATATGTATGTGGCGCAATTTATGCTCCCTTGTGATGTAACTTCCATATGCGCGTCAGCATACCATATTATTTGTACCGTGAATGGAATGATCATTCACAATCGAAATACCTGTCATTGGCCGTGTTGAATACGTACACACAGCAAACAGATAAAACCGATAAAACCATAACTAACTATATTTTATAAATACGAATTCTATTGTATTTTAATTTAAAATACCAACTATTGGTGTTTTATTCAATGAGAAATATTTTCCATTAGGCAATTGATTAACGTTGAATTGCGCGAAGTTTTAATACATTTAGCAGATGTAGAAAAGCTTAGTATACCTAATAATAATAAAAAAAAGTAATACAAAAACGTAAGAAATTTCACAATGCAATATTCAAATTGGCAAAAATAATTTTGGCAAATTTGAATTTTGTTCAGTGAAATAATATTATTGTTACAGCTTATAAGAAGAACATTGTCAAAGCAGTTATTTATAAATATATATAATGTATTTGTAATTTAAAAATACGTTTATACTATGTATAAAATTGTCTTTCGAATTTGATGTTTCAATAAAGCTATAAACAAGCTCGAGGAAATATTTATGAGTTATATTAATATAAATCCACTTGGGAAAATTTAAATTTCCCACAATTATTTTTAGTAACTTCAATAGAACGACACTAAATAACTAGTAATCTAATCCAAGCTATTGGTAATTTCGTGCTTCAACGTTGAAGTTACTAAGAATAATTGTGAGAAATTTAAATTTTTCCAAGTGGGACTAGTGCGTTAACTGGAATATCTTGAATTAAAAAGGGCGATTAATGTTCAAATTAGAAAAATGCCATAAAAAAACTCGGTTCGTAAGACCTTTCTATACTCGTTCTTTGAAAAACTCGGTGATAAAGCTACCCTTGTAAAAGTAATTCTTTAATTAACATTCTAATTTACTATCCTCATTGTTTATGGCGCAAATACTAGCATTTCCAACGTTTAAGATAAGAATATAAAACATAGATAAGTATCTCATTTTATCAATGTTATGCTGACACGATATATCAATATACAAGTCGACAAATAGCTCGTAGCAGTTGCGCAGTGGCAAAAAGGGAGGAGCTGAAACAATGACGCTTAAGTATCATTGGCCCGCTGATGAGAGAAGGCGGAAAGCTAGTTGCAGTTGTGCTGTTGGTATTTTTTTTTGTCCATGGTGTAGACCCAAAGAAGGCAACTCGACCAGAAAGACCTATTGTGTGCCCATGTCCATTTCAGTCCTCTCACACAGGTTGCACCTTATCATAAAAATTCGCAATCTGGCTAAGAGTTAAGTTACTGACTCTTGGTTCGTCCAACCGATGGACCCCGAAGTGCGCCTGCCTCTCCCCGTCCACGGTCGGGCAGTTGGACGAGAAGGTGAGCAGGCGTTTCCTCCGCACTCCCACACTTCCTGCACAGGAGAGAATAATTTACTAGGCCCATGCGGTACCTGTGTTTATTTACTGTGCAATGCCCAGTTGAGATTCCTGAGAGTAACCTCAATCTGTCTCTGATCATAAAGACTAAATGAATTTTCTACTGACTGGGAGTAGGTAAACAATATTTAGCTACTTATTAATTTTTCGAAAAGTAAATTTAATTTATATCTGTAAACAAAATTTAAAAACCTCCAAAAATAAGTTTTTAATAATAACATATGACAAACGAAACAATTTCCAACTTATTAAACACGCCAATTTTTTGTTTGTCAATCCTAAGCCTAATTAAAGCGTGAAAGGTAGTTGACAAAACCGAGAAATAAAAAGATTATCACATACTTTTGTACTATACTGTAAACTGGCCATCGTATACGCTCCGCCCACTCCAGTACAATGTGCGCACAGTGACTCACCACTGTCACGAGATTTTGGTCGGATTGTACATACATTAGATATATAATATCGATATTTTTGTTCGTTGTTTCCATCACTACTTTTTAAGCAATCGACAACTACTTAACACTGCAACTAGTTGAGGCGCTGGGCGCTAAGTTTCAGAGCAGTTCTGCACAATTCAAGAACGTATTCAGACCGTGGCCGTGTGCACTCAGTAGCGTCAAAGTTATGAAAATAGAACAAAGTATTTCATTCATAAAAATACAGATAGTGCATATAGTCATATATTTGTACTGTACTTACATTGCCACGAACTGTTTTTTTTAAATAATCTTTGCAAAAAAATGTGCTTCGCTAAACCTACCTATGTACCATGGTAAAAAACCTAGGGCCTTTTGTTTTTGCTTATAATTGTAATGAACAGAATCCTCAAAATTACATACCTCATTGCGCTGCTATAATGATTACTTCAACCAAAAAATATATACACCATAACTAGAGTGCGGATTTCAGAGCACCTCCATCGCCTAACTAGTAAGACAGAGTAACATAACATACATTGGAGTCGAATGCATTGTGGCGCCTTCTGTTTTCTGTGGCGATAAAGACAGTCTGAAATTCATGCTCTAATCATACTATTTAGCATAGAAAAATTATTATTTTAATGATAAATATTACCATTACACACTTTCACTCTTAAAATAAACATAACGTAAAATTCATGTACACAATATAAAATTTGGTTCCAATATTGCATATGAAATCATGGTTTCCACAGTCGAACTAAACCATCTTCACTGTAAGAACATATCAAGTTTTGGTGCGGATGATGAGCAATACCGATAACATCTTTCTCGTGTATCTGTAAAAAAAAGTTGCAAAAAACCTTGGGTGTGCATCAATGGAAACAATATTACGTTCAGCGTTCTTTCGAGTTTTCCAGAATTGGTTGAAAAGCAATATAACACCAAATCTTCACCAACACAGTATATCCAATCACCTCTAGGTGAAACAGTGGAACAGACGAAGTCGCCGCCTTCTCGTTTACCGCTGGAAAATGAACGCACAATCTGAAAACAACAATATATTCAACATTTGTGTAACCCATTTTAATAATAATAAAAAAAACTTACTGTCCTTGTAGATTCATTATAACGACTGTATTACTTCTATTACATACAACAAAATGTTCAGGATTTTTTGCAAAATTATGTATGTTATTGACTGTAATATCACTAACTCCTAATGCCTTGATGGTATTAACACATTCTGTTGTTTTTATGCTCCAAACTTTTACAGTACCATCAGATGATGCACTGGAATGTAGGAACACATAATTTAAATGTTAAATATGTAGCAGAGCGTCGATTATCTGGTTGTACGGGCGTTTTAACACTGCACCGGATTATCCATACACCTTTCTCGCAGAAGTATTAAAAAAATTAAAAAAAGCTATTGATATATCGGCGACTTTTCTTCCAGAAATTATGAATATCAACCTTAGTGGTTTTTACACAATTTACGGTATACTTAGGTATCTATCATTTTTTATTTAAAAAAAAATATATATTTATTGCATACCTACTACCAGATGGCCGCGACACGTCATTTTCGTAGCTTCTCTTATGTCAATATTGAACGTTGGTGATGTTTTTAATATATTTATTAATTTAATAAAACTGTACAGAAAGATAACAAAAACACTCCAAGCTGTGGTACTGGTAATGCTGTAAACTTCTCCTAAACCCCTCACCACAAATGTACAAACTGGATACGTTTCGATAGCAAAGCTATCATTTAGGAGAAGTTTACAGTATACAAAAAGAGATAATTATTAAGAAATGTAAAGGAAATAATAATCTAGAAAAGAATTATGATAAACTTACCAACTTATACAGGATGTACAAAAATTAAAACTAAACATATAAGAACTTTAAGTGGATATAACTTGATTAATTTAGGTAAAAGCCATATTTTTAACTTACCAGCAAATGTACTTCTTAATTACCTATCGAATGATATTTATATCTTAAGCTTAAAATTTTCGGCTTTTACAAAATTCTCCAAATAATCGCTTTTTGCACAATTTGATGTTTTTTTTTTTAAATAAAAGTTCTAATGTATCTAGTTAGATGTGGTATTTAGAAATGTTAGATAATTCATATAGTCTCTTCATTGGATCTGCCAGTTTGAATTGAACAAAATGTGTTTTTCCTATAGTGTTCTTTTTCGTGGTTTTCTTTTTTATAACACTTCCATTTTCCTAAAACAGGTTTAACAGGATGTATCTCAAAAAACGGCTGATTTAGGGCGCTTACTTTCAGGAAATCTTTGAACACAAACTTGAGAAGCCAATAAACAATTGTGATGACATTCTCTAAGCATAATAATCATACACATACATAATTACACACACGCAATACACTCCTGTTTTGAATAAATCTTTGTTTTAACCAAACAACGCTAGCTACGATATTCAAATAATAACTACCTCTAAAGTTCCGCAAAAAAAAAAACTAACCATTACAGTAAAAACAGAATTTGCAGACTAAACCGACAGATTCCCAGATTTTGTGAAAGAAATCATCCTGTACCAGCCGTTTTTGAGATACTATTAAATCAGTTTAAGGAAAGTAGAAGTGTTATAAAAAAATTCACTATAGCAAAAACAGATTTTGCAGGCTAAACTGACACACTCAACGGACAGACTAAATGAATTAGAGTCCCGTGGAGTAATTGTGAGACACTCGAAACCTTGGGTGAAAATGTGATGGCCGTACAATTTTTCATTATTTTGAAACTAACAATCAAAAATAATGTTGTCCTGTCTTGTTGTCCTTAGCTCTTGACCACCACAAATAACAAATAAAAATTGGCAATATTAAAAGATAAAGTTTTGGTTTTAGTTTGTGCTGTTAATATACTCCCTAAAAACTTTTAAAGGTTTCTGTGAAACCTTTGCTATGTCTTTGCTTGTTCACTATGTAGGACAGGTAAACTCAGTTCCCCCTAAAGACGAGTTTAATGTCAAGTTTCTACATTCTAAGGGACAAAGTGAGATATTTGTATTTCAGAATATAGAAGATAACGCAGATCTTTTAGTAAATATTATTTTGAAGCTACCTCCTCCTACTTAAGCCTTATA
The DNA here is from genome assembly GCA_004143645.1 of Protaetia brevitarsis. Taxonomy (NCBI): domain Eukaryota; kingdom Metazoa; phylum Arthropoda; class Insecta; order Coleoptera; family Scarabaeidae; genus Protaetia; species Protaetia brevitarsis. Next base: position 2,008,191 of record RXPK01000053.1, on the reverse strand, counting down.
CTGGCACCGAAAGAACTAATCGACACTACACATTTTCCATTGCTTTAATACATATGAAGTATACTAAAACTGTTTTTTACAGATCGTTTTTAATTTGAGCAGTTTTTAATTAGATTTTCTAAAAACTAAAGAATATAAGTGTTCTCGTCTACTTTTGTATTTTTTTAAGGTGAAAATAAAAGAAAAGTATCTAACTTTGTTATGTGCAGTTTTACATGCTCTATCTTATTATTACCCAAGGAATTGTGAGTAATGATCAACAAATAAGTTATATGGATATCTCACATTTGTCCGTAAGTTTCTCATATTTTCCACAAACGATGGGTTTATAGTTATATTTAAGTAAGTGGGCTATTTATGACTGTAAAGACTAACCTTGTGTAGGAATTATTTTTTTGAGCTGTTTAATTACTTTATTTTGTTAGTTTAAAAAATGTCTCATAATTACCCCACAAGACCCTATCCGATATTTCTACACACCATAGGCAACTAGATACATTAGAAGAAGTTATAAATAGTATTCGATAGGTTTTCTGACGTAGTAAGTTAAAAAATACAGCGTTCTATATAAATTAACCAAATTAAAGCCACTTAAATTTCCTATTTGATTACCCTGTCATAAGATAGTAAGTTTATTATAATTGGATTGATAAAATATGGGTTATTGTTACACTTCACTCTAAATTTTCCTTACAATAACGTAAATACTCAAGTATTTGAAACTCAAATTATTTAAAAAACCTTAAGGTAACCTATATCATAAACCTTGTTAAAATATACGCTTATTTGGATCGTAGAATCCAAAAATGCAATAATATACAGGAAATTACATTAAAAAAAAAACTCACAACTTTGATAGTTTTTGTTTTGTTGAAACAGCCTGTATAATATGAAAATTTTGAAAAGTAACCATAATAGACCCCCATGCGCCCTAAAAGTGAAATTTTTTAAACGTCGCTTATTTTGACCACAGTATCCGGTGCCGTGTAGCGTGAATAACCCTGAATATGAGGGTTTATAAAAAACTCATTTTTGCAAATTTTTGCCAAATTGTCGAAACTATATAAATATTTTTCTAAACTAAAACTAGAACACTTACCTTAATGTAGGTCGAAGAAAGTTGTTAAAATGTAAATAAATGTACAGAATGTTTGCTGAATCTAATTTCCTTTTTGAGATTCCAAAGTTTGGTGGTCTTGATAGGAATACCGACAAAATACACCGCTATTTATGTCAGTACGGCTGCATTTTATTTCAGGTTCGATCTCCGTAAAAAAACTTAAGAGATTATTACTGCGGTTAAAATAAGGCGTTTTAAAGTTAAATAATTAACAGTGAAGAAGGTAAACATAAGCAACATATGTTTCGTCAAAAAAATTGCAACTGGTTAAGTGTACAGAAATGACAGACAACAAGGGCGGGTAGCTGATATAGAGTTTACCCAAAATTGGATGGGACCATACCCGAATATTTCGGACATCCTGTTTCAGGCAACAACTCTACATTCAACAATGGCTCGTAAGTAATATAGCATAGAAGATTCCCTATTTATATATCTAAGAAAGATAAAATATCCACCAACATTAATTGGGTAATCTCACCGATCAAACCTAAAAGAGTAAAGAATATCATATCCATTACTAATAATCATTATTTCTGAAAATTAATTATCATTACATGGAATTAACTGGTTCTGGAAATAAGGCAGAAAATATTTCCCTTTGCCATGCATACATTATCTCATTCCCACTATTACATTGATACACCGACACTACAGCCCTGAGAACTCGCTTTACGGCTGGGCGTAATGGGAAAAATAACATTTTTTCTTTTACTTTATATATGATCGCTTCGTATTGTCATTAAGCACAGTTTAAAATGATCACCCAACTATTACAGACATATTAGAAGTCGCATCCAAATCCTTACAATAATTTTTGCATGACGTGCACATATACCCTTCGTCTTCTAAGGAAGCGAAAACATGTTATTTTAACTCTAGAGAAAATATTCAACAAAGGCTGCCTTAAAAACTGTTGCGGAATGTGGAATTGGTGTATTGGTCCAGGATATTTTCAAAAATCGTGAGAAGTGAAATGGTTTCCACAGAAGCGTGCGGAGGTGAATTGATGGAAAGTGTAATGCGTCACCCGTATGACTTAAAAGCTTCAAACAACGACACAGGATGCGAGAAATGGAAACCCCATGATGAAAAGTGTGTTGCTGGTACGCTACTTTGAATTGACCTCAATAATTTGATAAAAAGAAAATATGGTATCAGATTAAATATACGATCCAATGAAGCGGGTTCGTATTGAAGAGTGATAAAATGCACAAGATATTAATTTCACTAAAATCTGCAAGATATTTTATAGTCTATTATAGCTCAATTCTAATAAGTTTTCCTACTTTATTATTTTAGTAACCTGTGTGCATGGTCTCGCTCCGAATAATACAAATAATCGACGCTTTATCTTTTACTTTATCTTTTTACCTTAATATATTGTGACCATCTTGTGTGAAAATAACTTCATTAACAAATGATGTGTGTCCTCGGAATTCTTTAAGCATCTTTCCTGATTTCAATCCGTGAATTCTAAAATAAATTAATTCATTGATAAATTAAAATTATTACCATTAACAAACCTTATCATGTGATCAAATGAAGCACTTAACACTTGACTGTTATCTCTAGAAAACTGCAAACATGTTATGCCTTTACCATGAGCCTTTTCAATTTTACGCAAACAAAGCCCCGTGCTTATTCTCCAAACTTTGATACGACCTGCTTGCGAACCAGCAACTAACATTTCACTATCTCTGGAAAAGGCCATACATAGCACTGCGTTTTCCATCATCATAAAATCTTCCTATAAAAGTACAAAACTAATTTTTATTAGCATTTTGCTTTATTATATAGATTAATTGAAATATATAAAACAAGGAATGTTTACAATTTATTTAGAAGAATGGAGTTATTTTATTAAAATCTTACTTCAAAACATTTCGTTTCTTCCGTATTAAACAATAATACAATTAATTTTTCCTAAGTTATCCGAAAGCAAATCATGATAATAGAAAAGCAGTTCCTTAGAAACGCAACAATTTTTACTAAGTAAATCTTTAAACGCACTCTCGGTTTTACATTTTTCAAAATTTCCCGATTCAGATTCATAACTTACAAACCCAGGTAACATGCTGACGTAAAATGATGTTTAATGGACGTCAATATGACATATGTTACGTGATATTGACGTCTATTAAACGTCAGTTCACGTCATCAGGTTAGCTGGAAATTATTGGACCGATCGATTTGAATTCGCGTACACAAGGTTTGTTGGCTGGTGTTACACCAATTACACTGGTGCATATTGTCTCTTTCTCAGATGCATAAAGAGTAAATCTTTTATCCTGTTTTAAGTAGGAGTCAGTGTGGAAAGTGTAGCACCAGCGAACAAACCTACAGATTGCTGAAATGTGTCATTTTTTCGAATGGCCGCCATTTTGTGAAATATTCAATTTAAATTTATACGTTTAACCAGAGAAAAATGTTTTAAAGATTTTAATAAAATAATTATTTTATCACAAATAAATTTAATATTGCTTCATTAAATTAAAACAATCTTTGTTTGAAACATCAACAAGTTTTAGAAAATTTTGAGTTTTCTTTTTAATACTAAACAAGAATTCTGCTGCCACACGAAGTTAGAATATATTTAATATTCTTAATCATATACTCCTAATAAAGATGTAAAAAAAGAAAAACAACTACATCAATAAAAAAAGTTGTTTATTTAAGAGAGGTAAACAGGGAGGACTTTAGGTCTTCAATGAAAAAAATAGAAAAATGTTTCTCTGAAAGTCGAACTATTGTAAATACCTGAGCTTGATATTTTAAATCCTTTCTTATCTTTCCAGTTGTAAAATTCCACACTTCAATAATGCCATCAACACTACCAGTTACTAAATATTGACCATCTGGAGAAAATCGGGCACATTCTACATGAGACTTCTGACCAAATTTAATTTGCTTAGCCATTTGTGTAGGATACTGTTCATCTTCCTGATCTTTTATAGCAGCTTTTCCTCTGAATAAATCAATTGTCGTACCTTAAATATTAATATTATCAATTATGAGTTTAAAGTTAATTTAGTAAGTAAAAACCATTTAAAACCTGGTGGTAGTAATCCTTGGTGTTGCTGCCACTTCAGTGCCTGTCCAAGTAATGCCAATAATCTAGATGAAGGTACTACAGACACCTCTCCACTCAAAGCATGTGAAATAGCAGCTCTTCTTTTCTCTTTACTGCTGCCGTCAGGATAAGCTTCTCGAGGATCAAAGTACGAACGTGCAAGCAAATTCTCTAAAAATTTCTTGATTTAGTGTTTTACCTTACATGCCATTTATAATCACCTAAATGAATATATCTTTCTGGTTCGCTCTGTTTCAACATAATCATTGGATCTGTTTGCCTTAATAAAGATCTTGCAGCACCTAATTCTCTCAATTCTATGAGTTCCAATACTATCTACATACAAATGAATAAAGCATGTGCCTAAACTAAATTTGTTTATTTATAATTACCTGTTCATACAAATCAATTAGCTTTTTATCAGGCAATTTAAGAGACTGTATAGCTTTTAGAACTGTATCCCAGTGGCCATTATTAATATCGGCGACAAATCCATCAACACTATCAACAGTATTTAGCGAAACACCTGTTTCTTCCTATAATCATGACTTTTTTATGATATATATGTATATTAAAAATTCAGATTTACCTGTAATGTCTGTAAAGTTCTGAATAAGTTTGATTCTTTCAAATATTGTTGAATCAATCTTATTACACTGAAACATCAAAATTAAAAAGGTTTTCTTGTTTATAGGTGAATTTACTTACTCTGCAGATTCTATTTCGATAGACATTCTTAATTAAAGTATTGCAGCAAATTACTATTATATCTACCGCAACCTCTCTCAACTTCTTTTACGGGATTTATAAATAAAGGTTTAAGATTTAAAACTAACAACATAACCTATATGCCAAGGAAGATGTAGCGTGGTGTCTACACTCCACGCCAGGCGGCCAGAATTAGTGATGGGCATGAATGGCATAATCGAATAACGGGAACGCGAAACATGAGAGTGTTGCCAATCATTTGAGAAGTCGTTACAACGTGTTGATTATGAATGGTTCTTTGATTTATGAGTGATGGGTATAATGAATGAATCGTTCATAATCAATCATTCATAATTCATTCGTAAATTATTTAATATACTAGATTAGGTATGTACTTATTTTTTTCTACAGTCACGTGGTTCATCCCAGCGCGCTTCTGCTATAGAACAAAGAGAATTATCTACAAACAACTGTTACTAAAAAGCCTGGGGCATCTTGGAGTAAAGAGCCAAAAATAATAAATTTACGGTTACGGACGGGCGAGCGGACGGCAATCTATAAATTGGGCTTAAAGGGTAACATACTTACGTATATACTGTGGTAACTAGTAACATGCAGGGCATTTACTCATGTTTTTCAGTTACGGTATACGGGCGGGCGGACGGTAATCTATAAATTGGGCTTTAGTGATGTTCGATAACCGAATAATTCATAATCTAGTGACTGTTAATAATCGAATGATCATTCGTCATTCACTGACTATGATACGAGATATTATACGAACCTTTTTTTAGGTCCTCATCTTATTTTTGCGTGACATTATTCCTTCAATTCTTAATCTAATTTTTTTTATCTGTCTTTTCTTTTTCATTAACTACCTATTTAGCTTATAATCGGATAATCATTTTGATATTGATAGATTTTGCCCATCACTAGTGTGTGTTTACATTGGTTTTGTGTTTTCTGGACATATATTTCAAGTTTTCTTTTATGAATACTCTCTGTTTTAGTTTGATTTGTGTAGCTTTAATCTTTTAAGAATTATATCTTATTTTTTTTATAGAATAAATTTTGTGTATATGTATATAATTTTCCTTAATTTTAAAAAATGAGACCTTGTTGTGTTCCAAATTGTGATAATAAAACTGCTCCCAGGCAAATATAAATCTATTTAATTAATTTTAATTAACATGAGAATTACTCTGAACTTGACATGTTCAAATATGAATTTTTTTTAATAATATATGTATATTACAGGCATGCCTTCCCACGAAATCATCGTGTTAGATCTATTTGGTTAGAGCGAATAAATAATGCAAAGTTGAGGAATGACATATCTTTTCTTAAAAGCTACATTGTTTGTGAAAACCATTTTCATAATATATCTATTGAAAGAGTAGGGAAACTGAAAGCATATGCAGTACCTGTTTTACATTTACCTGGTATAAGGAACAAAGCCACCTGTTTATCAAATCATTTACTAACTTGATTTTATTTCTAGATTACCAAGAAGAAGTACTTGAAGAAAATTGTTTCTCCTACAGTCCCACATTTAAACGAAAGAGAAGCCCAGATAACATAAGAGGTATATATATGTATTCATATATAATAATAAATATAACTACCTACGTATCTAAAAAAAGTTGCAGTGATTTTAAATGGATCGACAAGTTCTTTGGACGACATTCAGGAACTAAAAGTTAAAACACCAGATAAAACTTACAGCAGACCCATAAAAAGGCATTTAGAATTTAATATCAAATGTGAAGGTACATATAGTACTTTCTCCTAGTTCTTGACATTAGTTGTTTATTTTTTTAAACTTACAGATATTGAAATTTATGATCCAGTACTAAGCACAACTGAATTTTGTATTGATGATGTCATTATACCTAAGTCTGAATCTGAAGCTGATCCAAATATGCTCAGTTAACGGTTGAACTTTTACCTAGCAGAATGTTTAAAAAATAGGCAACCGGTTTGAGCAGATTTACTTTTTACAGAATTTGACTAGATGTGGTCAGTAAAATTTGTGCAAGGCAGGAACTATTTTATAATAATTGCATTTACTTCATAATAATCAGCGTGAATTTTAAATGTGGCAGTTTAAAAAATATCCAGTATGTTGCCTGATAGATGTGATACGGAGAAGAACTTTCCCACATATATTTTTTTGAAAACAAAGTTCTTTGTAAAGGTGTCCATTTGTTCTAGAATAAACAAAATTATATAAAACTAGGGGTAACAAGAAGTGCACGCGACGATAACGTATTTTGTTTGGTTTTTTAAATTTCTGTTCACCTTTACTCTTCTACGTTTTTTATTTAACCTTATTTATCTTTAAATATTTCTTTACCATTTACAGTTTTGGGTGATAACGAACCCTACAAATTTTTCTGTATAGACAAAGGCGTTAAAAATTAGCAATAAACTTATAACATTGTGTGTGATGGATAAACAAACTATGATTAAATGAACATGCTGCCGAAATTTATTATAAATGTGGCAGTTTTCAGTTAAGTAGAATGTATTAAAGATCATAACAGTCGAAATAAATATATTAATCAATTATAAAATTGCGCACAATAACAACAACAATTAACGAAATGCAAGAGAAAATATTTTCTTTTCATTTGTTTTAATATTTTATTTATCTATTGTATATATTATGCATACACAGTTGGCTTTTAGTTTATTACTACCCATTCACCATATGTACTTATGTGTAAATAAAACAGCATTAAAAATAATCAAGTTACTTTATTTTATTATTAAAAAAAAAAAGATTTTGAAATTAGTATTACCACTGATGATACCTACCCTCGAATTTCTCGCCCTTCTCGCCTTGACAGAATAGGTAGTGTTAGTTTCGTGCGGCGATAACAGATGATGCAATGTCAAAAGCAACATGGGGGATACCTACACCTATATCAATGCATTTAAAAATTGGTGAATAGAGATAGATGCAATTGAATTTAAGTTTAATAATAACGTATGGTAAAGATGAAATAAATGCACTGATTGTGGTAAAATATTGAAATTGTTAGTCCTAAAAAGGAATTGTAGAAGCAAAATGAATAATCTGAAGTAGCCAGATTTAGAGTAAACAGTATTTTGAAGCATATATGTATGTATACCCAAGTAGCAGAGCGCGTTAAGTAAACCAATAATTGTTTCGCAAATTCGTCTATTAAACGTCATTTTACGTCACTCTGCTACCTGGGTACGTGTGCTTCAAAATAACAACAGCAAGCAAGAGCAAAGCATTTCTTTTAAGAACCAATTGATAATTTGCTTGAAGCGGTACACGTTTCAATCAACAATTTTTACTTCATATTGATTCATATTGGAAATAGCATTCTGCACATGTAATATACTTTGTATTTTTATTTAACTAATATAGATTTTTTTAGAAAAGTATGTGTTTTTTATATTAAATTATAAAAATATAAATATGAAGTACCAATCTATATTACGTAAGCAGTTGCGTATCAAAAAATAAAGAGACAGAACAAAAGAAACATGCAGGGCTAAACGCGGTTTTCTTATCCGTTAGTTCGAGTAGGTAGATGCTATGTGGTTAGTAACTATTGGGTATTGGGGTCATTACTACAATCGTGGTTTAAATCGTAGATCAATAATCTTCAGTTTAACCTTAACTTTAGACTTACAATGGATATAAATTAAAAAAAAAAATAAGGTCGACCTCGACGTATTGTTTAATGCTTAAAGCGCGATTCTAATAACGACCATAAAATGGCCATTAGCAAAATTTGTATATACTAAAATACAATGTATTTATTGCCTATGGTCCTTGTTTATATATCATTATACAGGGTGTTAAATAAACATGCGGCAAAAATTAAAGGGTTATTCCTTGGCCTATTCTAAGAATATTTTGTCCTATGATGATTTTTAAAAAACCCCTTTGTTTCGAAGATACAGGGCGAAGAAGATTTGCGACAGTAACAACATATTATTTTCAAAAAGTACATGTAAAGTTGCTCAATCTATAATAAATGTTCGAAGTGGCCTTCTCCAGCCTGGATACAATTAAGCATTCAATCTTCTCATTATTGACTGTCGAACTCTTTCAAACACACCAGGGTCGTTTCTAATTGAATTACACCCAGCAATTGTCCGATTTCGCAAATTGTCCAAATTCTCCACTGGAGTAGCGTAAATTATATTGACTTCAGAGATCCTCAGAAAAAATAATCTTGGGGGTTTAAGTCTGGGGATTGAGCAGGCTATGCGTACGGCCCACCTAAACCAATTCAGCGTTAAAAAATTAGGAGTAACCAAACTGAAATGTAGTAGTGCACCATCGTGCATAAACCACATTGCGTAGAACTGCCAGGATTTTCCTCTATCATCTCCAGCACATTCTGTTCCAATTGTATCGTTCGTGCAGTCATTGATCTTCCTGGCCCTCCACTTCGTTTCATTGAGCCTGTTTCACGAAGACGTCGATGAATCTTTCCGAAGATTTTTCGGTCGGGGACATTACGGGCAAGCAATGTACAGCTCCTACCAAAAAAAGGTAACGATCTACGCGAAAATGTACATATGTGGCGAGCGCATTTAGGATGGACTATAGCTTTTACTACGATTGCGATTTATCGGTGTAAACAGATGTTATTTATGATTCGTTGTGTATTTATCCAACACAGCATTTTTGTTTTTATAATTTAGTGTTTGTTATTAAGACATAAACAAGCACGCGTTGGAATAATATTTTTATGTATTCCTTGGTAAAATAGATTTTCTGTTTCTGAATGTTCTTGTTGATTTATTACAATATCTTATTTCGCATATATACGGCTAATATATGGATATAGTAGATAGACAATAAGTTTCTTTCTTTCATTTTCGTAATTTTTTAATTGTAACAGATAGAATAAGGTTTCAGATTTAAGCAACATTCAAAATTTCCACCTAAATTTATAATGGAGCTCTATTGTGCCATGTGATTGGTCACAAAAAATTGTGTTGGTATTGTTTATGATTGCAAGCGGTTGTAGTGGCTCATGGTTGTAGCCTGTTCCAGTGTTGCCAGATCTACCGTTAAGACGGTATTTCTACTTCAATCTTCCGTTTCGAATTCACAATCTACCGCTTTTTGATATTTTGTGGTATTTAACAAAACTATAATTCCGATAATGTATAAACCCTTTATTTCATTGTATCAGAAACACTTGGTATGCTGTACAGTGGGTAGTGCCACTCTGCCCAGTAAACCAAATTCAAATTTCTCTCAATTTACCTACGATTTTGTAGGTTTGTTCGTTGGTGTTACACCAATTGCACTTGTGCATATTATATCTTTCTCAGATACGCAAAGATTGGATCTTCTATCCTGTTTTAATCACAAACCTGTGTAGAAAGTGTAACACCAACGAACAAACCTTGTATTACATTAATAGTTATTTGAATAGCTTTAAGTTGAAGTTACTCAAAATAATTGCGGGAAATTTGAATTTGGTTTACTGAGTGGCCACATGTTACCTGTTATTTCCAAAAATACCAGCAAAAACAATTAGCAGTATTGCAAAACTTGCAACTAAATGGGCCATTTTTGTAAATTAAAGTAAATTACAAATAGTCAATGAGTGGGTTTTGATTAGTAATTTTGATTCTATTCCAGATGCAAATAATATTTTCAATTTTTGGTCTAATATCGCCAAAATAAAGTGCGGAGATTGAAAATGACCAACTTCATTTTCAACATGTTAACTTTACCGTACTAAAATAAAAGCAGATGTTGAAGGAGTATTTTGTAGCAAGCAATTTGTCAAGAAACAAACAAAGAAGTAGGTTGGGAAACAAAACAATTATTGGTTTACTTCACAGTAATCGTCTGATAACCAATAATTGTTTGATTTTCAACCGAATAATAAAGATTTACGCCCTAGTAGCAAAATTTAAATTTCCTGCAATTATTTTTAGTAACTTCAACATTGAAACACGAAATTACCAATGATTTTGTATTAGACTAGTAGTTACTATGATGTCCTTCTGTTGAAGTTAGTGAAAATAATTGTGGAAAATTTAAATTTTGCTATTAGGGCGACGTCTTATTACGACGATTATTTTATATTTATATTATATTAGTTTTCATAATTTGAAGAATTGCAGTGTTTTTTTTTTGTTTATACGAAAATATAAATTATAGGTAGCGAAATAAAATGAATAAGAACATTTGAATTTCGTTACGGAAAATCTTCCGTTCATTTTATGTTGACATCTATCGCTATTTTACACACCGCTCGAAATCATTCATCTGGCAACACTGGCCTAATCTAGTTCTGTGGCTCGGGCACAGATGGGCAACGATTAACTATAAGAAAGATAGGAAACTTGACACACACATCTAAATGCCCATCTATGCTCCACATAAACTAGCATCCTAACACTCATGGCGGGAAATTCGATAATGGGCGTAGTGTTATCTGTTACTCAGTTTGAAATTCTTTTTAAAACAAAGTAACTTCATTCTTAAAGGCTGTTTTATTTGCACACATTCGAATACACAAATCACTAAAAGCTAACACATATATACATAAAAAAACAAAAATAAAACGATATGTAACAACGAAAGCACAAGTGTCCAATACTACTGTAAAACTATGTACACAAAACCAATATAAACGGAATGAAATGTTCAGAGAACTTAATAAAACACCAAACACACGTTAAACGTTAAATAGATAAATCACCATAACAAAGCTTGGGAATTCAAGGAAAACAGCAGCGGATTCTGTACACGGTTCGACAGAACATTGTCCATTTTGGTCGATGTATCGAACAGCAGTAGTTTGCTGATTTGTAACTGTTTATACGTAGAACGGCGCTGGAAGAAACCACGTAACTGAGAATAACCGGATTCTTCGACAAGAACTTGGTTGTCGTTGATATATATTATCTCTATCCACTAATGAATTTTGTATTGCATCTCTGTAGAATTCTGAATACCGCACATATTTCCACATATTGTTTATTATGTGCAATAAAAGCTAACTATTTAACACTATGATTTAAATTACGTGACGTTGCGAACGTAAGTTCTAGAAAACACACTCTTAAAGAAATATTAAAAAAAATATGTATCTTGCAAAAAAAGATTATTGCACACATTGAAAAATACTATCATTTATGCAAGATCATCCAAACTGGCAACAGAGCGCCTTTGGACAGAAGGAAAAAATTACAAGAAGTTGTGGATGTAAGTTATCTTCGAATTCCGATACCTACTTGGGTATATCCAAAATATAATAAAAAATTAATAGCTCACGATATTTAAAAATAATGGCTACGTTCCTATTTCTTGTCATCTACAACATACATAATGTAATATACAGTCATATAATATATTAAACGTGTTAATATGAAAGATATATCACTTAATTTGTGATAATTCATTTAATAATAAAATAAAAAAATATAATAATTCAATAAAAAATCTCGAATTCTAGAAACTATCCGTCTACTTATAAGTATGATTCCTGTGTATTATGCGTTTCTATTATATCTTGTTGCATCATCAGCTTCCGACATGCACGACTACGTCTACATTTAAAGAAACCGCTTTGTTCGATATGTACGGTCGTCGCAACGGTCGATTAAATGGCGGCGTAATATTCGACAAAGTTACAGAACCCTAGCAGAAAGTAGCTCGCACATCGTAACACATACGTCACAACTCGCATGTAAACGACAGATCCAACAAAAATAAGATAAGATTTCTACTATGACACACACTGATTATTCTAATGGGCAGCAATAGAGGGCGCGCAATGTCAAGTTTCTATCCCCTGCAGATGGGCACAGAACACCACAGAATCTGGGTGACAATTGTGAAAGGTTGGAGAACAACTTGGAAGCACGAAGCACCCATAGGAAGCAGGAAGCACCAAAGAAACAAAATCTCAATACTCAACGACGGAACAGAATTTTCATAGTGAACATGTTATTAATTGAATTTATATCATTCACACACGCATTTTCATGTGTTTATATTCCTGCTATAACAATTCCCTTTGGCACTATTTTCCAATTAATGTCAAAAGTTAGTGGAAGAAGTCAGTGGAAGTCAGGAAGCTGTTAAATTCGTATTTACATAAAGTAGAAAATTAAGAATATGAAGCTAGATAAAATTTGTCGGGTATGTTTGGGAGAAAAAACAGGACTAAAACCAATTTTTACTGCGTGTATACCAGATATGATAATGAGTCTTGCAGCGGTTCAAGTAAATATTTTGTCCTAAGTTAAGAGTGAGAAAGTTAATGATATAATGGTATTTTAGGTAATTGAAGGTGATGGATTGCCAAATCAAATTTGTACTCAGTGTTTACAGATCGTTAATAGATCATTTAGTTTTAAGCAACAATGTGAAAAATCTGACGAAGTAGTTCGGCAATATTTGAACACTTTGAATATTCATATAACATTGGAAAATGATCAAAGTATGATTTCGCAAGTTAAAAATGATGTGTTATTTGTAAGTAATGAAGTTCTGCAACAGTCTTCGATATTTAGTGATATTTTTAATGATGAAGAGACACATTCCTTTGTTGATAATTTTGCTGTGCAAAATGCAGGTGTGCTTTCACTTAGGATTACTTACATTTTATTGACATTAGCTTTTTTGTAGACTTTTCAGAAACAATGCAAAGTTTACGAACAATTGCTGAGCAATGTTTACCAGAGACATGGGAAAATGACCATAATTTAATTAGTACACATGATTCTGAAAATAACTCTTGCGCGGAATTTGGTTTAGAATTATACAAATGTCAGTTTTGTGAAGAAGCTTTTAAAGGTAAACACATGAATATGATGTATGATTTTTATTATCTCTAAATGATAAATTTATCAGTAGCAAAATTTAAATGTCGAATAATCACAAACAGTAACAGTATTATTTATTACATTTACTTGATCATATTTTATTTGTGCTTGAGAAAAAAGTTATTCCATCTACAATGTTTTGTCTTTAAGTAAAAAAATTCTCAATACTTGTATTGACTATAACAGTTGGTTCTTTCAAGATATAAACTTTTTTTTATATAATTTTGAATAGAAGCTTTAGAAAGTTTTAACTTTGTAATGTTTATAGTTTTAAAGTGAATAACTGTTAAGAAAAATAAAAGAGTTTTAGTTTAATAGTGTTTTGTTATCAGTTACTTTTGGTGGAGTCGCCGCACTCTGAATTGGAACATAATATCGAAGGAAATAAAAATTAATATTAATAAATTGGATATTTTTGTATTTAACAAATTCGGTAAAACAGTTTAAGTACACAGATATCATATACAGGATGTTCCATTTAATTTTTGATTTTTGATAAAATGGGAAGTAATAGACAGTGGCGGTATTGGCTAAACAAGCGCAAATTTGCGATGAACACTACATTCATAATTTTGCAATAATATAGAAATCTACGGCTTAAGAATTGAGGACGCTGGGCTCATTGGTTTAACTTTAAGTTTTATATTTTGCCGCATCCAATACGGTTTTTTCATTGGTTATATCAATATTAAAAAATATGTTTTTACTGTTTGTGATATTCGTTAATGGTTATAATTCAAATATTTCGCCCACGAAAAGGAAATCACTCATAAAAATTGAATTGTAGATGAATGGAGCTTAGGTGTTCATATGAAGATACATACTGGACAGGCAAAATATTATTGTAGCGCGTGTGGAAAGGAATGTAATACTCCTGCATTATTAAATAAGCATATGGCTCTACATTCTACGGGGCGAAATGAAAGGAGAAAAAGTATTTGTATTTGTAACGTAAGCGATTTTAGATTTCTATCATTTTGATGTCTGCTTACTATTGCTTCTGCATTTACTTAATTTTTTATTACTAATAATCTTAGTTGTGTGGCAAGGAATGTGTTGATCCTAAATATTTGAAGAAACACTTTAAAGAAGATCATACTGATCAAAATGGATTATTAGAGAAGAAGCACACCTGCAATATTTGCGGGAAAAGGTAATAAACGTCCATGTTCCCATAGCATCAACCGACTCATTTTTTTCAGATATAAACAGAATAAGTTATTGACGGTTCATATGAGATCCCATACTGGCGAAAGGCCTCTAAGTTGCGAAATGTGCGGAAAAACCTTTTCCTTGCCTAGTTCTTTACATAAACATCGATTAATACATTCCAATGAAAGAAAACATAAATGCAATTTATGTGGGAAAACATTCAGCCAGTCTTCTAATTTAGCAGTCCACATTAGAACACATACAGGTTGTTAAAAAAAAAACCTAGAGTCACCAATTTTATGGCATAATATATTTGCTTTGACATTACATTAATTGGTGAAGTTGTACTTAATTTTCAGGTGAGAAACCCTACGTTTGCAATGTTTGTGGCAAGAAATGCGCAAGTAATGTTAATTTAAATGTTCATATGAGAACTCATTCTGGTGAAAAGCCATATCGTTGTTTAAAATGTGAGAGCGCATTTGCTAGTAAGTAGATTTCCTATTAATATTACCTAATATTGTACTAATATGTATACATATGGTCAAAAATGTGTAGTTCCGTTGGCGAAATATAGAGCGGCGCCAACGTACTTTCTCTACAGTGGCAATTAAAAGATGGCTGGGCCAGGGACGTACGCAAATAAGCGATGAACTAAGCGAACTACTTTACTTGATATGCATAGCACTTGAGTATAAGAGCGGGTGATTAAGAAATCTATCCTAATTGGCAAAATTTTAATTTCCCACCATAATTTTTAGTTAAGTTTAATTTATACTTTGAAGTAACAAATTACCGACGGTTTTGTGTTATATTTAATAAGATTTTATAGATATTTTTAGTAACCAAAAATAATCGCTCAAAATTTGAATTCTATCTTCTGCATGTAAATGTACAGTATGTCAAAAAATAACTGCGACTGGAGGGAGCGTTTTAGGTAGACAACCAATTTAACAAAGTCATATAGTGGTGATTCGTAATGCATAATTCTTGATACTTAATATTTCGATCTTTATTTCATTATGCATTTAAAACCTTTTTTGCCGACGAATATCTTCAAAACCATATTTATAAATACTTAAAACATGCATTTTATTGTCGAAATTAAGACGTTCGAATTTGCTATGTGTTGGAAACCGCCGCGGGACGGGTTTTAAAGAAGTATTTGGAGGTAGTGGGAGTAACAACTGTCAAAACTTGACGTATCGTGAAATGAAAGTGGCATTAGTATCTATATTATTATATTTGCAGTTTATTGTGCGATACAACAAATAAATACGAATAAGATTCACATTCTAATAACAATCATTATTCTGAAGAAGGAAATATCGTCCACGTATATCAAAGATATAACAGAAGAAAAGTTCTGCAACAAGATCGGTTTTGCATCAATGGTTGCGTCGCTTTTCTGGAATTGATTAGTTTAATAAGCCAGGGGCGGATCCAGAGAGCCAAATTGGGGGGGGGGACAAACTTAGTCAATTTTCATCCTTGAGACGAGCATATCATATATGTTTATATCATAAGTCTTTCTTAGTTTGCGGAATTTGGGAGGGGAAATTTCCCTAATTCCCCCCCCCCCCCCTCCGTGGAACCGCCCTTGAATAAGCAGTATTGAATAATTATAAATGTTTTATATACTGACAGTCAATAATTATTATCCAACAATTTGTATATTATTTATCTTGTGATTAAACGGTAAGCGTGAAATCCATCAGATGATGTTAGTTTTTGAATATTTCAAGTTTTAGCCTGTTGCATATGCATATTTATAAAATATATATTTTTACATTAGGAATATTAATGCTCTTTCTCATTTTTGTTATTTTTTCCCGTTAACTTATAAAATTAAAATTTTAAATTATACCCAATTTATTATTATTTCACCTTTGTTAGACCTATTATTTACATCCTAAAATACATCCTAAATAACTTTTGCTTGTATATTTTTATTAAAGATATATTTTCTGAAGTAATTTTCAAAATCGAAGTTATTTATTATCTGAAATTAGACAAATGTATTTGTGTGCGACAGGCTAAAATTTGAAATATTGAAAAACCAACATCATATGATGAATTTCACGTTTACCGTTTAATCACAAGATAAATAATATACAAATCAATGTATTCCTGCTAATAACTGTAATGATTATGTATGATCATTATTGATATTAGCAGAAATAGGTACACTAATTTGTTAATTTCTTACTGTAAAAAGCTTGCAAAATTTGAATACACAAATCGTTGGATAATAATTATTGATTCTCAGTATATAAAACATTTTTTTTCCAAGTGTCCATTTTCCTCCCTCATTTGAGAGACATGACATTGACATGGTGAGGAAGAGAATTCCACAAATTCAATCCGACTTTCTAGTGGTCGCCAGGAAGCAAATTTCGATGTTCCTTGGAAATCGAAAGTGTTCATTTTAACTTTGTTTTTTTTTTGTTTGTGAAAAATAAATGGGGAAATGAATTCCGCTAATCCTCTCGGTTTTTATATTTTTTTTTGTTGGTTACAAATGTATAGTTTGAGGGTTCTAACCATTATATTGATAGTTTTTACTATTTATTATAAAATGGTATTTCCAACAATTATATTTTTAATATTGATTATACAAACTGCGAAGCAGGAAAACTTAATAGCCACAAAAACTTAGGATCTGTGTTAATATATTACCGGAGACTAATGTGGTACATTTAGATGTAAACGAAATTAAGGAAAAGTATAACTGGATAGTAGTTGCATATTCTGTTTTTGAAAAGACCCCTACGATTGGAACTTGTACTGTAACCTGCAAACTATGTGTGTTTTAGGATATATGTATATTAAGTAAAATGATAAGGAAATTTTCTTGTACGATTCGTCAACTTTCTTACGAAAACAGTAATTATTTTGGAAGCAAGTATAAGCTTTTAATGTTTTTTAAAGATTTATTTTATTAAGATTTTATTTCTGAGAGTGAATTAAATAATAAAAAAAAAAGAAAAAAGTAAATTTCATATACTTTATTATTTTTCGAAAACTTTTTTTTCCACTTTTTATCAAGGTAATCATCCTTCCGCTGTTAACTGCAGATATATTGGGAGGAATTGGAAAGGAACACCCAAATTTATATATCAAGGAACATATAGATCATTTTGAATGCCCATTAAAAGTAAGAATACTTTATCACTCCAAAAATGACTTAACAGGGTAAAAAATATAATGTACACTAAAAAAAGTAGGCATTTCACAACATAAATAAAAGCAAATATTCTGTGTGTAGGTTCGCTTTAACGCAAAAATATGTTTTAATTTTATTATAAAACGAATATTAATCCATTGGGCCCACATTTGTGTATTAGTTTTTGTTTCGTCTACTTAACTTAATTTTGCGAAATGATAATTCATGGATTAATGATCCACCTACTTATTCGCTGTACGCGCATGTAAATTACTTTTATTCGTTTCTCACCGGGTCTTTGGTTATATTTTATATCATTCTTTTGCGCGTTCTTGCAACGGAAAATAATTTCCCTTAGTCACATTTAATATTTCGTTGGTCGCACATTCTTATAAAATAAGTCTGGCAGTGACATCTATATTACGCCGATTGAACTATTATTTGCACGTATACGTATTTGTATTGTATTTGGTATTATCACTGTTTATATACATACTAGTTAGACAACCTTATGGACAAAATAGTTAACGGATTTTTGAACATTTTGGACAAAAGCGGTAGATGGCGGCACGCCGTTGATGTCATTCTCGATTTAAATATAACTTTATAGTTAGACTACTACATACAAGATGGCCCTCTTACGTGTCGGCAAAATATTATTTAATCGCAATAGTTACCCAAAGGTCAAGGTCCGTATACGTCCGTATACATAAGATTACCTCATAAGTTGTAGGTGAGGCCCGGGGAAAGGAGAGGGTGGATAGGCGATGACGCTGTGATGATGCGCAACGCGATCATTCTCGTGTTTGTTTACATTGAAAGGTTAGTATTGTATTGGGGTATTCTGTTATAATAAAAAGAACTTGAAAGTATATTGCAAGACACGTTCTTGTTGACAAAACATTAATTGAAACATTTTCTAATTAATTTTTTTTTAAAATAAATATTTAAACTTAAAACAAAAAACAATCACTGAAAAGATGATAGACAGATTATATATTATCAAACTAAATCCTTATTCTTTTTAATAAAACAAACATTTTCTGATTATTATATAATCATAAACATAAGTAAATTAAGTTAACAAAACAACTTATTAATTAAAAAATTAAAAAAACTAAAAATTGAGAAGTAGTTTTATGTTTTTTTTTCCTCGGCAAATTTTCGTCCCTTTAGATTTAACTTTTCTCTTTTCAGTGATTTTTTTGTTTTAAGTTTAAATATTTTATTCTTCAAAGAAAAACCTCAATTTAGAAAATTATTCAATTAATGTCAACGTGCCTTGCAATATACTTGCAATTTCTTTATATTTATAACAGAATACCTCAGAATACTAACCTTCTAAAGGCGGAATCCCACGGCGCGTGACTCGGCGAACATGGCTCGTGGCTTGGGTTCGTCGAAGCTTGCCCATGCTTGGTTCGCGACAGAGTGTGGCAAGTAGATAGGCATTCCCACGAGGTGTGTGAGTTCATACTGTGGATTCGTGTTGGCTTGGCAAATCATGTTTTTAGTTTCTCCAGTGACAGCGGAGAGTTTGGTTAAAAAGTAATTAACATGAACGATCGGCGGAGACGTGTTGCAGTTTCTGTTTTTGTGACTTGGATCTCGCGGATTCCAAATCGCCGGCTCTCCTTCGTATGCTGACAAAAATTCAAGAACTATGTCGTTTGACCATTCCATTTTTAAAGTAAATAGCTCTTAACCTCCACAGCTACAAGCCGCTACTGAAATTTATGTGCACCATACTCGCCGATGCCCGTTGGATCGGGTCGAAATTATATGAGCCGAGGGCGCAGAGGCGCGCGTTCCTTTGACTCGCGTCAAATTTACCGACAACAATCGGGAAAACACAAACCTCTTCAAGCCGAACTATAAATGACGAACCCGGCAATTCCCATGGCTCGTGGATCGGCGAATCTAGCTCGTAATTCGCGTCATCACAGCGTCATCGTGCATCCACCCTCCCTTTTCCCCGGACCACACAATTCGCCAATGCGAGTGAATCACACAACACACCGATACGGGATTCCGTCGTTTCCGCAGATAGATAGAACACAGAAATCTGTCTTTTTTTCTGACCGAGATACCTGTTATATTTATCGCGTTTTCAAATCAATTTACATTCTCCGATAGAGTGCACCACTTCCCTGAGCAATACTTTAATTTTCCGAAAATGCATTACGTTGACTAACTAGATATATTTAAACAATGGTATTATCAATAGGAATAAATGCTAAAATTTGACCTTTTTTACCGATATTTTCAGCAAAATCACAGTTGCGAAAACATAATTTGAGGCATACAGGAGAATTACCTTATAAATGTTGGCATTGTGGGAAAGCATTTCGCCAAAAAGATACACGCGATACTCATGTCAGATATCATACAGGCGAAAGACCGTATGTTTGCACTATGTGTCCAAAGAAGTATATAGCAGCGAGTCATTTAAGAGTAAGCGTCGATTTATCGAGCATAATTGACCATTATGGAATATGATTTCAGGTACATATGAGAACTCATACAGGAGAAAGAAAATATCAGTGTAGTATCTGCTCCAAAGCATTTAACGAATGTAAAACCTTAAAATCTCATATATTAACCCATACTGGCCAAAGGCCATATTCGTGTAAATTCTGCGGCAGGAGTTTCACGCAAAACGGAGCTCTGAACTCGCATGTTAGAAACTGTCATCCTGTCTAACATGATCAGTGCAGTATTAAGTAAACAGATCTCAATGTTGTTTGCCAGTATTTTATGTCGGTTGATCAGCTACAGGGAGTGTATTATGTTGTTAAAAAAATGATGTAAAGGATGTTATCTGCATGTATATGTGTATTATTGTAAAACGTAAAAATATATTGAAAGTGAAAAGGAAGTGTATTTGTAAGAATCCCACAAATAATACACAGTTTTTGGTCTTATTCCCAAAGTCGCGTAATTTAAATAATTTAAATATTGCTAGCTAATATTGTTGGCTAATCTTTACTGTCGAAGGCACTAATTCGTTATTCATATTCAGTCACTAGCGGATTTGAGTGCTTGAATATTTAGACGAACTGTAAAGGCCGCTTTACAGTTGGCAATTTTGTGTATTGCGTGCAATAAAATTGTATGCAATACAAATAGCGCATGCGCATTCAATGGATTTCGGTCAGCTGTGTGCAATCTTATTGGTATTCTACGGAATAGAACGTGTTCTAATATTTCATTGCGCGCAATACAAAAAATTGCATGCAATAAAAATAGCGCATGCGCATTCAATAGATTTCGATCAGCTGAGTGCAATTTTACTTGTATGGCATGTGCAATACACGTAATAGAGGATGCGCTATTTTTATTGCACGCAATAAAAAAATTGCAAACTGTAAAGCAGTCTTTAACAAAAGTGAAATAGCTTTAATTAATCTGTTGTTATTTTGAGTAAAGAATGGTGGAAAATAAGACTATCCATTTTAATTGGCTGTTTGACTATTTGTTTTCTATTTTTATTTTTGTGTTCATAACGAACTTTAAACAGCCTTTAAGAAATATCGTCATTTTTTGTGTGTGTATGTATACCTGTTAAATCGAGATGAAAAGTAACAAGAACTCTTGTCTTGTCTCGGTTCGTTGCTTAGCAAGAGGTCTGATAGAAATGTGCAATTTATAATTCGTTGTAGCCATAGCCTATATAATAGAAAGTTTTGTTAATTGGTTTACTATTTTTGGCGCGAATCAATTCATAGTCTGTTAGAAATGTAGTTAATTTTACACCACTTGAATGCATTAGCTCTATTTTATTTGCTCTATTTTTTTGTCTGTTTATGATGTAAAAAGAGTAATGAGAATGGGATTTAGTGAAGACAGGTTAGATCACGCTATCACGCTTGCCGGTTACATCGTTAGACGTCATGAGATAAAGAAATCTACACAAAAGCATCTCAAAGTTAATATAAGAACGCCACAAGAGTTTGCTCTACTTGCTCTGATAGAAATAAAAGAACGCTTCAGAGCTAAAAAAGCAAATCAATTGGATATTCAAACGTAGTAAAACAGTTTGTTCCTCCCAGCAGTGTCAGTCTTTGGTGTTCAATGTAACATATTAAATAACAACGTGATAGCCTCATTTACATAACATTATATTGTTAAGAAGTGACCGGACTTCGTAAACAATTAGAGTAATATTCGGGTATTCGGTATTTATTTTTACATCCTATAACTTTTGCCTTCTGATGATATGTTATAAAATAATAACGAAATATTGAGGTATTTATTTAGTTTGATTCAACAGACCGAATATCCGACTATTACTCTGATTATATTGTTATACAGACAAGGGTGATAGGCTGTTTCTTTCTCCTCGTTGCAGTCTACATATAGGCCCATCTTTAGACACTCCTCTTCTATGTAGGTACTATCAAAGACAAAAGTCTTGACTCAAGTTTGACATAAATAGAGATAGAATCATTGGAGTTTCTTTAATATTTCAATATTTCTCTCTTTAATTTTAAGTCAAGATTTTCGTCTTCAATGGTAGATACTTTCTTAAACAGCTGTGTCCTCTTGGCAGATCTGTAACCATTCTAAGCTGATTCGGTTGAGCGCCAACACAATTGTTGAGATGGTTTTCATATTATTCGTTTACTTCGTGCCCATCAACACTGTTCCAGTAAAACTTGTTTTCTCGTGATTTACTAAGCAACTGCACGAGGTATCGCATCGCAAGAGTACAGAGGATGATGAATTTTCCTCCAACAAATTAGTTGCACAACATGAATTTTGTGACCCGTAGCGAGGGCCAATTTTCAAAATTGGCAACAAAATTGAATTTTGTTGCATTCAGTGCGTCAGTGGAACGTAAAACACTCCGCGCACTGACTCTGCCAGTGGAATACGATAACCGCACTCAGTGCGGTCAGTTGCGTGATATTGTACTCGGTTCGCACCATGTCGCACTCGATATGTGCGAGAAGTTTATTAATGCATGAGAGTTCAAACTGATGTTGCATTTCCTGCAATTATAAGTCGAACTACAGCATTTTAGCGATTTTAACTGACATGTAACCGTGACTTAACCTTTTCTTTTTCAACAGGATAACGATTATTATTTTCGTCTTCAGAAGATGAAGATGACGAAAGTACTTGCACTACATGCTAAAAAAAGTGCACTTGGTGCGTAGTGAGTGCATTTTTTCTGTTTAAGACGAACTTACGTCACGAAAATGGTTCAAATCGAAATTTTAAGTCGAACACTCAAACTATTATAAGTGTGTCCCAGTGTATGTTTCGTACATAAGTCGAAAACGCTAATAGTGTCACAGAATAATGTAAAATGTAACAATCAGAAATTTCGTTCTCCTTGCGCGGAAACCCTCGTGCGTTTTCCGGAGAACTTTTACTTCACTTTACAGAATATTCTTACTTCGCTCACTCCACTTGTGTTTAGTTTCGTTTAGCTCCTCGTTGTTGGAACATACATTTTGTAAAGCTATCATTAGTACAACTTTTTTTTCATTTATTTTTCCTGCCGTTAATAAAAGAAATAGGTATATATTATGTATGCAACGTTGTAAATTTCTCTAATTTTAAATATAAACAATATAACACTAACTACAAATCCACAATGGTAAACATTTTTTTTAATAATAAAGTAAATTCACTGTGTTCTTCCTCTCTATGTAACCCTGGAATACTCATTTTAAAGCTTCTTTTCTTGACAATGTATATGTATTTTAATTCTTCTTCTTTTTCTTGGTTTTTTAGGTCGTAAATATGGAAATGAACATTAATAACTACGTTTCGCTTTATTTTCAAAGCTTTTTCAAGTATAAAAAAAATATAAAATGTAAATAGTGTAAATCATAAATAAAATTTGTTGTTTAATAAATGACAAATTGTTTTAAAGATTGCGTTTTAGTATAGGATGTTTTGATTATTCGTTTTTGAATTTTGTAATTAAGTAGATCTTTAAAAATATTGTAACGAGCGCCAATTTTTAAATTGACGGTTTCGTTGGGCGCTACGGGATGGCGCTAGCGTAGCGGAAGAAAGAAGTACGTACGAAGTTCCAAAGAGGAACAACAGAGGGCAGTACCGGGTCGAAGGTTCGTGATTATCTCCTGAATCTAGAGGCATGCCCTAGATGTTTCTGGAGGAATCTTGTAGTTTCACGCCAGATATAAATAACGCGTGGAGATTGGCCGGAGTGAGTCAGTCGATACGAGTTGAATTGTGCGGATAAGAAAATAGCGAGTGAAAATAAATACGAGCGAATCAATACGTGTAATATAAATATCAGTGCAAATAGATCGTTTACATAAATTAAGACATTAGTAATTAAGTGATTTAATTAATAAGCATTTTTAATACTAATTAGTGAGTGACTTAATTTTAGTGTTTATTTTGATCTTATTTAATAGAGTATAAGTAGTTTGTAAGTGTGTTAATAAATCAAGTTAATTTAAATATATCGCCTGTGTGTTTTTCTAAACCCCGACAACGTTTTAAGAATAGAGAAACGTTACAATATATTGTATTTAGCTATAAAATTAAGTTACATAGTTTTGTGAAATATTGTATGTCGGTTTTATCATTAACTGCGTTTTTATGTCTATAAATTTGAATTATTTCAAGTATATTACGTGTTTTTAAATTTTGTTCTTTGTTTAAAATTGTTATATTGTTGAAATCAACGATATGAGTTTGAGTTATTTCATGTTTTTTAAGGCTGTAAGATTTTTATTATATTTGTGACCTTCTATTCTATTATGGAATACTAATGCAGGTACATACGTCAAATAGATGTATATTTTCCGTTTAGTAACCACGCACGTATAAGCGTTGGTATTTCAGGACTAAATCTTTCTACGTCATTACAAAAAATGAAAAAGTGTTAAACGCATACGTGTTACTTCAAATGTCATAGTAAATAGTCTAAAAATTATTTTTTGAAACAAATTTAGTGCAGACCTGGTAAGAACAAATTGTCGTTATTGCGGCGAAGTCTATCCTGCGAAGATGGCGTCTAAGGGCACAATATGAAGCATTAAAAAGATCAAAAAAGGTGGCTGGTACTAAAGGGTACAAGGGCACGTGCCCACACAACCACACAGAAAGAAATTTGCATGTAATTCAGGGCATTATTTTATTTTATTATTTTTACGTAGTTTTATAACGATGGTATCAAAGTTTCCTTCCGCACCGCAGACGCTAGCGCATATGCGAAGCGAACTATGTTCCGGGGCACTCTTTCCGATGTACCTATTTGGAGTATGAATCGGACGGCTCCGTTTATCTTCGCCATATGCGTTTATACGGTCGCTTTGGGGCACGCAATTTCGTGTCCCCAGTTAACGTCTTGCTTTCATTGCGACTGCATTGTTTTCAACGCGTACCGCGTATGTGTGATTTCAAAGGCTTGAACTGACGTTTATTATTAATGATGGAAGTTATTTGAGTGCAAAATCTTAAAAAACCCTCTCATTTGAAGTAAACTTTTAGAGTAATTAAGAAGAAAGGAATGCCTACTCCTGACCTTCAAATAAACTACACTTCCACAAGTAAAACTGGAACTTACAATAGGGTATTCAAAACAAAAATATATATGAAAAATGTGAGTGGATGTGCGGATGTTCACTAAGAAATAACTATTTTGTTTTATCTGCTTAATTTTTAAGAAAGAGGTCAGTGTATGGAATAAACAAGGGTTAAATGGTTACACCATATCGCAGAGATGGCAAAGAAACACGAAAATTCGGTTTCTCACATGAATGCCTGCGTGGATTTTAATGTTCTAGGCAAAGTGGACATACGTGAATAGTTAGACAGTGCTTATTTGCCACATAAAATGAAGTACAACGAAGATGTGGAAAAAAAATCGTCATATTTTGCGTCGATTAATTATGTGTATAAAAAACTGTGAAATCTTATCTTATGTTGGACAGCGTAGAATTGAAAAGTGAACTTTCAGTAATTTATGAGCGCGATGACATGTGTGACGTAGGTGTAGGTGGCGTTTTGCCACTTAAGTTTATAACACACAAAAACTTAAAAAAGTTTTGGAAATATATAAACTGTTGGATATTATTTGTACAACCCTCATGCCGACAGCAGAATGTGAACGATGTTTTTCCACCTTCAAACGCATTAATACTTTTCTGAAATGCACAGTGTCAGAGATCGACTTAACGCATTTTTACAACAAAGTCATAGACATCTTTTCCAGCATGAAAAATAGGAGAATGTATGTTTTATGTACAAAAAATAGGCAAGTTCTTATTTTGTGCCCACCCTCTTTCATAACTCACGAGCCGCCACTGCCACCAGGGAGTGAAACTTCTGATTGTTTTCCTATTCTGTGTATAAGAGTTTAAGGTAGTAGTCTAACCTGTGAAATGGACACTATTATGCCTGTGTTAAAAAAAAAATAGTTATATTGGTACAGTTTAATTTATTTTGTTTGATAATATTTAAAAATACAGAAAGCAAAAAATCCGCTAGAACTCTTTTGGCGGTATTGGGGGTTTATCTTTGTGCGTTTTAATCTGAGAAATCCGTTGTGTATTTCTTCCCAAGTTAGGTGCTTTTGGTGGTACACTGGGTTTTGGCGGTGGAGGTATCGGTGGAGGTGCATTTGGTATTGATATTTCTTGTAATTCCATTATCTGCAAGGCCACGTCCATTTCCGCTAAGGTCTTTAGATCGTTGTGATAATCCTTTGATCTATTATCTTTACCTGAATACAATCAAAATATAATAATAAATGACATGAAACAAACATAAACGAGATTTATACATTATAATCAGATGTGAAAATTAATAAGGCATGGTGGAAGCATTTTCACATATCTGATTTGCATAATTCAAAAATGTACATCTATCTATCCTAATAAAATTTTCCTCTGGGACCCTATTCTTGAGTCGTGAGAACATACACTTCGTACAACTTAGTTTTTTCACGTTGCTCACGTTGTTATTGTTATTCCATCTTTGCTTTGCATGTTTGCGTGTGGTTATTGTTGGTACGGCGTGTATTCAGTGAATATATTTCTTAAGAAAAATTATGTTGATCACCGTTTGTTTTATCATCATTTCTCAAAAATTGACATGGTGGAAGTGTTGATAATTAATCAAGTCAATCTTGACTTGTTGAAAGCTGAGGAACAAGCCCTAGAAATTTCACGAGTCAGAACACGGTTGTTAGACAAAATGTATTCGATATGCCAGGTGCACAATTTGTCAAAAATTTTCGTTGAACAAAACAACTGACTCGGGTACTAATAGAACGGATCACTCTATTTATGAATCCACCATCCAGGGCACTGCTTTGTCAATAGAAACTAAGGTATATGAACACTTATGCAATTTAATGATGTAAGTTTTTAAGATATATTTTATTAGGTACTTGTTGCTTTACATTTTTATGGCTACGGAGCTTATCAAGAAGGAGGTGGAAAGCATATTACTGCTGACATTAGCCAAATTATAATATAATTATTAATGTTTGAAGATTCAGCTCCGTCTGTTTCAACTGCATGCCTTTTCAGCTGAGCAGCTTTTGCCTTCGTGTTCTTCTTCATATTCTGCCATGTCTATGTAACATTCTTTGTAAATTATAAATAACAAAAATATTACATTTTATATTACTTTACGCCAATGGCAGCCTTTTATTATAGCCCCTTCTGGCATGAAATAAAATTGTAATAATAATTAAAAAACAATAATAAAAAATCTGGCAATTATTGGGCTTTCTTAAATGTAAAATCTTTTGTGAATTGCCCACTTTGCAAATTTGGGTTTTGTTGCATAAACTCAACTAGGACTTCCTTTTGAACATTCTTTACTGCACCACTTTGGTTGGTGGTTTGGATATTTTGCCTGATTTTGTTTAATAATTAGATTGTGGTAGATTGATATCACGCAATATATTCACCAGCGCAAATTTGACAAATAAATGTGCAATCGGTCGTGTGTTATTAAAGAATTTTGTGAGGGTCTATATCTTGTTTGATTTCTTTTTGCCTATATTGACAACTCACACAGAGTCAAATATGGATTTTATCAAATGTGCAGTCGTTTTATAGGGACGGGAAATTTCATATAGAGCAAATGTTTTTAGAAAGTACAGAAAAAACATATGGTAACACCGATAACGCGGATGGTGCAGGAACAGTATAGGATTGCCTTATCGTTTAGTTTCAAGAATGCGGGTTACTGCCACCGAGCGAAGTGACCGTAGAATGTGATCGCTCATTCTCCTAGACGAACAACTCACTTCTCTCGAATTCAAAAATAGGGTCCCTGCAGTACCAGTCGAGCGAGTTAGTCTCTGGGCAAGGGATGGTGATATAAATTCATATCTGTCGGACAGTATACATTGGAGGTAGGCAACAAAAATGTCTAATCTGCAAAGGTTCCTTTGAGCTTTGCAGAACTAAATATTTTAAGTGATACATGTTTAATATAATTTAATCTGAACATTTTCCTGTAGCATGGTACAACATGGCAAAGGTCTTCAGCTATACCTACCCAACAATAGATTGAAGCCATCTATCCAATAATTTGAAGTTTTTATATCAGGAGCGATACAATTAATGTTTACGTCCCCTTCTAATTGGAGTGTAAACAATAGCTTTTCTTGCTTACTGCTGAAATAGGTATAAACATTATTATTTTGTGATTGCTTATTTATAACATGGTATACCTATGTTCTTTAAAATGAGGGCAGTTTTTCCCCGTGATAACGTGGCGAATTGTTGAAACTGGATATATTTGATCGTAATTTGCTTTTTTTGTGTTACTCTCATCGCAACTGTAAACTTTGAAGCTTTTGAGGTTCTCGCAGAGTTGGACATGCATATATTGTGCTGGCATACTATTATTTTTGATAGATAGCGTCGCTTTCTAAAAATTGTAACGGTTGTTGTATAGTGCACATCAAGATATGAGAATATCACTTTTAACGTCTGTAATCGTTTTATTGCACCATCTGTGGCGATAATTACCTGACTCTCATTTAACAGATGCCGTTTTGAGTTTACCGCTTACAGCATATGAATTGGGGGCTGTATTGGCTATAAATTACGTCCCTATAATAGAAAATATACACTTGTCTCGCAATCAAGAGGTCAAACTTAAGACACTTGTTTCCAACAGTTTCACCTAATTGTGAACAAAATATCGTTAATTGATCTTGGTCAGCTCGTTTCGCTTACACAGGGCTGGGTTTTATAAAGATGTCACTACTACTTCGGAAGGTATGGGAGATACGGAGTCGCTTGAATGGGTAAAAAGTTGCTTATTTTAAATACATAAGACGCATATAAAAAGCAAATTCCAAACGCTTCTGAAGATACCCGAAAAAACGAAAAGCTAGTGTTTTAGATTTTTTGACACAGCACCTTGAATTTTGAATATATATATGAAAAAACAAATGTATTGAAATTTTTATTTTAAAAAAAACTTGGCTATAAGTTTCTGTAATCAGAATACGGTACAACGTTTTGGCTTTGGAGAACCATCATCAAACTTAGTTTTTTTTTTAAATACGGCCCTGTATATATTTTTACGTTTCTGCTATATCTTTCTACATTCAGTATGGTGGTATTTTTTTGTTTAATTTTTTTACGCTACTTACACTAACTAAAATGCACATACATATAAAAAATTTAGATTCAAATTTTACAAATTTTAAAAAGGCCTTCCACATTCTTTGAATTTTTAAAAAACAATATAAAAATATTATTTTTAAATATATTTGAATAAAATGTAGAATGTCTTATTCAAACAGATTCAAAACTAATATTTTATATCTATTGTTTTTAAAAATTTAAAGAATTCTCAAGGTCTTTTTAAAATTTTTAATGTTTGAACATAAAATTCTAATATCTGTGTAAATTTTAAGTACTGACGTCAGTTGTATTGAGGTTTCCCAGATTGACATTAAGTCCGTAACTGTAACTGATGTAATATAGTTAAATAGAGATTGATCCGAACTGCAATTTTGTGCGTTTTATTAAATATTTCTATACATATCAATCTAAGGGCACATAGTAATTTTGTACAAGTGTCCCAAAGTCAAGCAATGCCTTAAATGCCTACGCAATTGTGAAAAAATAACCTAACTCTTCTGAACTATAAAGAAATGAATGAAATGAATTAATGAACTTGTTACACGTTAAATCGCTTTCCTACAAAACACTCATTTCAAACGTATTTTACCGCATATTTCTCCTATAGTTACTCGTTTAGTTAACGAACCAAAGTTTATTTCACTATATTTTTGCTTAAATTCCAAATTTTAGGTACCTGTGTAATGTTATCAGATTTAGACTAAGAATTCCGATTTTAATGCAGAAAAAAAAAAATTAATAAGTAATAAGTAATTTTCAATAAAAGCAATGTTTGCTAAATGGTTTAAAATGAAAATGTTTGTAAAAATTTATTTATTACTAGTAGAATACAACCCCTTGCAACAACTGTCACACCAAAGTCGTACTTTTCAGTTTATGCTGTGTTAATTATGCAAAAATTAACAAAACTGTTTCAGTCTCAACCAAATTTAGAAATAGTACTATAGTTGAGCTGCTAAAAATCAAAAAAACTGGAAATATGTAATTCAACGAAGCAATATTTGAAAAAAAAATCTTGATTTTTATTTTTTTCTTTTAATATGTTTACAAAAGTTTGCAGACAAAATTGTCTCAAAACTGAATTCTAAGCAACTTTTTCAAATAACTTTTTTGGCTAGCATGTCATCTAACCTCACTTTTTGCAAATCCATGGTATAGTTTTTAAATTTACCGCCACGCTAGTGGTCACGTGATGTGTGTCAAAATAGATTTTGGTGTTCTAAACATGCACAATCTATCCCCTAAAAAAAGTTTTAGTATATTTTGATAATAAAAAAATTCCCGTATGTCACTGTATAAAGATCTATGTAATTTACTATAATATTAATCAAAATTTTTATTTGTTTTAAATAATTCCAATGTGATTATTGTTCTTTATAGATATTTGAAAATGTTGCTAATACAGCAACGAAACGTCATAATAGAAGTAAAGGTATACTGAAGAATCAATTGATTTATTATCCTGATCATACTCCTAAAAGAAAATGAAGCAAACTGAATAGAAAATTGGAAAAAAAAAATGAGCGAATATATGCACATGTGCAATAAAGTAACAAATTTGCATCACGATTCAGTCACAGACACCGATTTGCGGGACGGGACGACCGATCACAGATGATGAAATTTATGAATTAATAAAAGTAAAATTTCGTTTTACTACTATCTTATAGGGCCGCAATTCATAGTTAATACGGCCCCTGGAGATTATGAAAGCGATATACTTATATCTTGGAAAATGCACTATAATTATGAATTTTTACAAACTAAATTAAACAGACTAACCTTTTCCATGCGTTTCGGAAACGTAATTCCTTTTTTCAAGACTCCCATCCGTTGTTCGTAGACCAGCGCGCTGTTCTTTTCCGTATATCCCTCCATCATTTGCCGAATGCATGGATTCGTGACGAGTACGCTCTTCCAGTTTTCCATGCGTTCTTGCTAAAAAAAAAGTTGAATTTATGGGTACATGGTACTGCTTTCAAAAGAAGTACTCCAAACTTACATCCAATTGTGCCGACACTGCTTTATAGTTGATCTCTTTCATGTATTCTAACAACTTTCTTAAATTCACCGGCTTTTTCTCGAGTACCATTATTATTTGGCGTTCTAAGACGTAAAGTAGCTAAGAAACGATGTCGTTAGCAATGCCTTAAGTGTGATAGATATACGTACTTTGTCAAAGTCCTCTGCGGTCCTTGCTTTCATTTCTTTCCGAGTTTTCGATAAAAGCCACATGGTTCTCGAGAATAATTCTAGGATGAAGTTGCCGTGTATGGTTGTATCAAATATTATTGGATGATATTTATCGCTTTGTTTTCTAGGCGGCGGCTCTCCAATTCTAAGAACCCTGGCTAGCATTCTGGTGATCCTTTAATATAAATTATGTTATTGCTATTTTTATACGGTGTATGCCACCAAATTGGCTTATTTAGAAGGTTTTCAAATTTTTAGTGGAGAGGCCCCAGGAAGTTTTTGGCTGAAAATTGGGGCATATACTTGTGATCCGCTAGAAGCGGCCCTTAGTCAAATTAAATGGTCTTCGAGTAAAAAGAAAAATTTGAATTTTATTTCACGATTGGGTTTTCCAACCTGAATGTAGAAAAGAGAATATGCAGTTTTTTGGAGGCTATCAAGACAGTGTTTTAATGTTTTTTAGTCGTTTTGATACAATTACATTATAATTTTGTATAAGACAATTTATACATTTCACACGTTTAACTATCGGAACACAAATATTTTTCATTTTGCAAAATTTAAATTTTCTTTATTTTACTTCTTTTATCACTTCTAATATCAAACTTTCTTTTTTTATACAGGGTCAGGCAAATGTGTCAGGGAATATTGCATGCATCTTGAAGAGCCGTTGCCTGTCTCCAAAACCATCATTAACAAACTAATTCTTTTACGTTCTTTTAGTTCGTCCGGAATGGATAACTATTATTAGTAAATAGTTTACGGAAACTATCTGTCAGTAGTGACCGTATTGACTATGACTGTCAGTAATACTGAGTACTAAGTTTGTTCGCGTCGCATGAACTAGGGTGTATTTGAGTTCAATCAGGTGCAGTTAAAACTAAAAAAAAAAAACTTGTTAGTGCAAAAAGTTCAAGTAAACGACGTGAACACCAGTTCCGAACATTTCCGCAATTGACAAGTTGATAGAACATTTTTAATTGATCACCTTAGAGGAAAATAAAAAAAATGCGAAGTTGTGTCGTATCGTTACTTTGTATTCCAACTCAGAAGACGAAGATAATACAATCAGTCTTGTTAAGGATATTACACAAATATGTAGACTTTTTTATTGTGTTCTTTATTAATACCAGATACACTCTTTTATTACTTAAACGTTAAAATAACTCAAACACCACGCGTCCTCTCCACCTACTCTGTCTATCGACTGGCGGGAACTTGCCTCTCTTGCCAGCTTACATATACGAATCACATACAATCTAGTGTGGCCAACTTTTAGTGACATTTTTTTGCCTGCCATTTAGGCCGCTTTGAAGTACTGCAAAATGAGTGTTTCTGGACGGAGCGGAGGCGCAAAAAATAGCTTAAATCCGTATCATTATCAGTTCATTCAAATATTAGACCAACGTGATTTTGATCAGAAGTCGATCTTTTGTCAATGAATACTAGAAATAGAGCGAGGATAATCAGGGTTTTTCAAAGTGAAGTAAGTATTATTTATTATGAATCTGCCTTCCATATGAGTGTTAACCGTCATAATTGAGGGATATATCGAAAGAACAACAAATGCAATTATTAGCGAAATGCAAAATGTCTTCTTCTTTCTGTTTACGAGTTACAGAGGATTTTTGTCCTAGTGAAACACTCTGTATAAGGTCAATAGGGGGAGGGGGGGCGAAATCATCCCGCGGTATTAAAAAGTATCACCTATAACACTTTTGGAGGGTTAATGATTCGTATTGTGAATGGGGTGGGGTAG
This sequence comes from Protaetia brevitarsis, assembly GCA_004143645.1. Classification (NCBI taxonomy): domain Eukaryota; kingdom Metazoa; phylum Arthropoda; class Insecta; order Coleoptera; family Scarabaeidae; genus Protaetia; species Protaetia brevitarsis. The sequence continues at coordinate 1,974,558 of RXPK01000053.1, read as the reverse complement.
ATACAGCGGGGCTTGTATTTGAATGTCTATTCACTGATGAGTGACGGTCGCGTAGGGTGAGGGCATTAGCTAAAGGGCTAAATTGGCCGCGACACGAAATAAATGTTAGAGCTAATGAGTTAAAGGAGGTAGTACGTTATATTAGACGCGATTGGGAATTTTTACGGGACGTGCGAATTATAACTGATATTGAATTTAAAAAATCCAACTGATTTGTTATTAGATACTCAGGATATAATTAGGTATGGGTCAATTTCGGCTAGCATAGTTAAAAAAGCATTTAGGAATAAACTTGATAATGATTGGCAGGGTAGGTGGGATATTCCTTTAAATTTAGCGGTAGCTTTACACGTTTAAGGGAAATGAGGGTTAATTTGTCGTTTCTGGATTTCTGAGAATTGGGAGGATTAATGACTCGTATTGTGAATGGGGTGGGGTAGTTACAGCGGGGCTTGTTTTATTTGAATGTCCATTCACTGATGACTGACGGTCGCGTAGGGTTAGGGCATTAGGTAAGGGGTGAAAAGCGCGACAGGAAATAATTATTAGAGCTAATGAGTTGGTCCAACGGAAGTAGTAATGTTACTAAAGAATTAGATAGGTTACAGAATAATATTTAGATAGACTCTTTAATTGTCTGAATTAGTGCTAAATTATAGCTTTTAGTTGGGGTATATAAATAAATAGTTAAAACATGATAAAATACCAAAACAATAAATCTTTAATTTAATAAAGTACTATTGGTTAGAATATTAATTAATTAATTAAGATTAAGTTGTTGTTAGGTATTAGGACAGGTACTGCCGTTTTTGTTTGTTTTTAGATCACTATGCCGGTCTATCCTGTTTCAATTTCAACTTTCTGATGTGTGAAAAACGGAGCAGCTACCTGAAGACCGCGCTGTTGTCGGAATTGAGGAGATATGGAGGCTGCGTCTTCCAAACTTAGAAAAAGAAGGATAATAATAATTTGCCAGTTATCAGTAATAAGGTCTGAGAGGTCTATATCCCTTTACTCCTTGGCGAATGCTGAGAGATAACTGAAGTCGTTCTATGGGCGCAAATATTATAACAACTGTCAGTTGATCGATTTACAGTAGACTCGCGATTATGTGAACTAATCAAATTTTTGAGTGTTCTCATATTTCAATGTTTCACACAATTGTGAACCTATTGTATTATATTTTTATTATTGTTATTATTATTAACAATTACAGTTAGTTACATATAGTAGTTAGAATAGGTAGCCTCGTGTAGTACCTTTTTACATGGAGCAAGGGGTTTAGGATGGTTTGTAATCATTTAGCTTTTCAGAAATAACGTGTATAAGGTCAAACGAAAAATACCAAAACAACAAACCTTTCAGCAGTGTATGTTATATTAAGTTGGTAAGCACTTTCTTCTAACGTTGATTGACTAAAGTTGAGCGGATGTTCTTTTTCATAATGATCTGGAGTTAATGATAAAAAAATAGTATATTTTGCGTAATTTTCAAAGCGAAGGCTTACCTAAACATTCATTCGTCAGGTAGGAATAACTCTCCCCATTAGAACATTCGCTATGCAGTGAATATGTCTGATTTGTGCAAATGCTATCGCGTGACGCGTGACTTATGAAAGAATATCTGTAAAAGTATGGATAAATGCATAGTAATATCAAAATCCCGTTTAGAGGTTTACCGATCTACAGATTGATGGTTGAGCTGTTCCGTAGATTGCCACGACTGTGAATAATGTTGCGGTTCTTGAAATTCTAACACGTTGCTAAGTCTGTGTGTGTCTGATTCTTGAATCTTCGGTATATCTCTTTCGTCCATGTATATATCCAATGTGTTCTTGTAAACACTTGAAAAAAGCATCCATCTTCAATTATTGCTTATTCCTCGCACAAGAATAGATACTAATACCTTAAAATGTATGATTGATATATGACGAGTTCATGCGCCATGGCAGGGCTAATTTCATTTCCGCTGGTGATAATATTGTCATAAATACACTGTTTGTTTTTATTTTTGTCTAGTAACTCAAGTAACGTGTAGCGATGCTCTTTTTTAACACACCTTACCATGGTGTTCACCAATCTTAATACTTTAACTTGGAAGTTTATGTTCCATACTTTACAGAATTGCAACATCTCAGTTAAGGAAATATTTTTCATTATCTTAAAAGGATTGGATTAGGTGCTGTGTGCGTATGCTAAATTTATATTTTACCGTTTGTTTATGCTCCTCGAATTTGGAAAACAATATTTGACATAATACGGATATGGCGTGTTCAACGACTGATGGAATATATTGAGATTGAGCGTAATTTTGCTTTAAATTGTCTATGTTAGCTTGTTTCACCATCTCCACAATTTTTGCTACAGTTTCTGGGAATAGATACGAAATGCAAGAGTGCTTTAGCAACTGTAGCAAAGTCACTAGCGTTATCGACATTTCCACATCTGTTAGTTTTTGAGTTATGCAGTTTTGGATTGTCTCGCCGTAACCATGTTGCGCTAAAAATAGGTGTCAATGGCAAGGTAAACGCAAAATATGCAAATTGTAGATTACCTAAGCATTTGATGAATACAACATCAGTGTTATATTTGGAGAGGTCTTCAAAATTAATTCTAGGATCTCCAAATGTAAATTTAACAACAATTTCCACTGCCGGCGCCAACTCCAATCTGCATCCATCTATGATACTCGATAGATTATCTATATATTCGCTATTTTCTCTGCTTGAATACTTTTCCTTATTCATTATTAATTTTAAACCATAACTATCACCTGCGAGCTGACAATGAATGTATGGAAAGATTCTTTTACTGAAAACAGATAATCTTACATACCATCTTGGCTTCCTTACAAATATCTAAGATGTTTTCTTTGAGCGACTTATTCTTGTTGATTTTAAACGGAAAATCGCCATCCGACGTATAAATGCCCACTCTTACTATATCGTTCATTTTTGCTACGCAGATATTTACGGTGTATAATAAGTTCACTTTTCACAACTAACCTGTGATTCACATTTTGGTTCACTGATAACGAATTGTCGGTTTCTTATCTCTGTGCGTATCAGTTTGACTATTATGTATACACATTGCGCTTGGAGTTTCGTTGAAAATTCTGTTATCTAAAACCATTTATAGTATCTTCTTCCGTAAGTACAGGGATATTGACTTTAAACGTGGCTATACGTAGATATGTCAGCACATATTTACATACCAAAATATTTAGTAACATTAAATTTAAAATTAAGAAAAAATAATTGATAGAAAATATGTCTTTCAGGTGTTATCGCGTTGTTTAGATTTAACAGGGCTCTGTCCAACCTTGATGTACTTCTTATGGAACGGACAATTTTGAGAACAAAAAAGCAACGCTGTTATGGGATCCTCTCTGCACCTATCATCAGTTTTTAAGCATTTTAAAGTCATTACAGTGGGACGAAATCACAATACTGGTACAGATACGTTGATGGCACTTACCTAATATGGCTGTATAGACCACAAGTATTCGAAAAATTTCTGCTCCATATCAATGGTCAAGATCAGGGGCGCCCCTTTTAAAGAGCCATTGGGTCTTGGCTCCACTATTGCAAATTACAAATTAATCATTAAGGAGCTTTTATTTTCTGTAAAAATACCGATAAATATTTTTAAACACACACACACACATTTAAGTACAGAACGAACGTTGCGATTCCCATGATTTGATGCGACCAAACGCGCTTTGTAGTTATTTATGCAGACAAGCACGAACTGGGGCCACGTATATATTGGCCCCTGATTTCAGACGTTTGTAGGTTCCGCGCGGAGCTAGTGGAAGGGCGGGTCGTAGTATATGGAAAAATTACATCGAAGTGGAACCAGCCATTTCGTGACCCGCTGCCTGCTGGTTGATCGAATCATCTCGTCAGTGCTCGGCACAGTGCGGGAAGGGTCTCCCACTATCACGGTAGGCAAGCGTGTTAGTCAGACGCAGAACGCAGATGGCCGTCGAAGATTGACTATTGAAAGTAAAACCATATGTAGAGAACCGTCGCATACGGAATTCGGTTTAGCACATCCCCGCAATAAAAATTAGGTTCAAGAATATTTAATATTTATTAATTATAGTAATACAGTGTAGTATTATTCTAAGATGACATTGCAGATTAACAACTATAGTATTTAAAATCAACATGAACTACCATTCATATCTTTCTTAGGGTAAAAGTTATGAAAATGAAATAATAAATATAACAAGGGAGTTATTTCTGAAAAATACATCATAATCGTGTTTTAAGTAAAAAAAAAACAAGCCATTTGCTTAGGTAAACAAAGAAAATAAAAAGTGTTTTCCTTTGTTTGTAAGAAATATGTGAGGTTGTGCATAAAATATCCATTATATTTTACTCGACGATCTTCGCTTAAGTGTGCTCTGGGTCTGTGTATTGTTTTCCTCGATATAAAATCACAAAAACACCTGAATAATTTTCCACTATGACTGCGATTTATCCTTTTTATGACAATTTAGTAGAAAATTTAGATTTGGGGAGATTTCCATTTGGCGTATTTTGTGACTTGAACCGTGCTTTTGATTGTATTGATCACGGTATTCTGCTTTCAAAGCTAGAGTTTTATGGAATTCGTGGCATAGTTGCTAGTTGGTTCATGTCTTTCTTGCATGAAAGAATGCAATGTGTTAAATTTCACCATAAAAGTAATAACAAAATAAATGCTATAAGATCAGTTAACTTATCTGTTGATCGAGGTGTATTCAAGGCAGTATTTTGGGTCCGGTACTATTTTAGTTTTAATAAGCGTTATCAGTAACATTTTAAGAAATTTTAATGTAACTATGTACGCTGACGATATTAGTGCTGTAGTATCTTGTTTGAGCATTAACGAGGCAGAAAGACATACAAATCTTTTACTATAAAAATTGACTCACTAGTTCGAAGATAATAAATTATTGCTGAACGAAAGTAAAACAAAATATTTAATATTTCATAATGTTCAGAATAAAACAAATTTTGTTGATGTTTTTGTGATTTTATATCGAAGAAAACATAACACAATACAGAGCAGATGAGTTATTTAAGCGAAGATCGTCGAATAAAATATAATGGATATTTTATGCTTAAGCCCACGTATTTCTTACAAAGAAAGGGAAACACAATTTTTTTTTTTTTTGTTTGTTTACTTCAGCAAATGGCTTGTTCTTTTTACTTAAAACACTATTATGATGTATTTTTCAGGAATAACTTCCTTATTATATTTATTATTTCATTTTCGTAATTTTTACCCTACGAAAGATATGAATGGTAGTTCATTTTGATTTGGAATACTATAGTTATTAATTTGCGATGTCATCCTAGAATAATACTACACTTTATTGCTATAGTTAATAAAATATTCTTGAACCCAATTTTTATTGCGAGGAAGTGCTAAACCGAAGTCCGTATGCGACATATGTTTCTACTTTCAATAGTCGGCCATGTGCGTCTGACTCACACGCTTGCCTTCCGTGATAGTGGAAGACCCAGCCCTCACAGTGCCGAGCACGACGAGAGAACTCGATCAACCAGTGGGCAGCGGGCTACGAAACGCCTGGCCCCACTTCAATGTAATTTTTGCATATAGTGCGACCACCCCCGCTGGCTCCGCGCGAATATCAACAAACGTCTAAAAGTCGTGACCCCAGTTCGCCACTTGTCTGCATAAATAACTACGTAGCGCGTTTGGTCGCATCAAACCATGGGAATCGCAATGTTCGTTCTGTAGAGATCTCTTATCAACAGCTTGTTAGCAAAAGTAGAAAACATTAGCAACGAATAACATAGGCCTATTAAAACACAACATGTCAAGTACAGTGCTAAGGACATACGAAAACCACGTAAACAGAAAAAGGACGAAGACTAATCACAGCCAATGTTTTACCTACCTTACATAGCCAGAGTTACTGACAGACTGAAAAGGACTTTCGGTCTTTCGAAAAGAGATACATCGCCACACGTTTCAACACAGCGACCAAGATGGAGGAACTAGTAGCTATTAACAAAGACATACTGCCGAAACTACAAACGAGAGCCGTATATGAGCCATATATGAATGCGGAAAAAGTTATATCGGCCAAACAGGATTTAAAAAAATATATTTAATGCCGAGTGAAAGAAGCCTTGGGCATACGGAGAAATCTGCAATCGTAATTAGTTTCTATTATCCGAAGATAATATACAAATCGATCGAGAAGCATTATTTTTCGTACTGATTTTGGATGCGTATTTTAACATTCCTTCTTTCATTCGTTTGTAAAAATACTTGAAGTATTTATTGTGATCACTTCTACCAAAACTTTTTGTATACTTCACATGAATACGGATAAATTTACAATGCGTTTATTTTAATATAATATAACTTAATAACTTTGTTTGCAAATAATTTAGAAAAATTTTGAAAACATTTGCTGTCATATAATCTGAACAATGTGTTCGTTAGTTACTATGTAATAAATATGGCTAATTAAAGCGTATGTTGCTCACAATTAAATGAATTTTACTAATAATAAGGAAACTAGTCACAAAAGTACTTCAATTATTATTACAAATGAATGTAAGAAGAGAAAACGCATCATTTTGAAACATGCTATACAGAGTGTTCCGAATAACTTGCTTAACGAAAGGAACTTTCCCATATTTCTGCTGGTTTTATGAAATAAGTGTGGATATTTCAAAAACTATCAGATATAGGTATCCTAAACCTCAATACTAATCGATGTAGAATTTTGCGCTGCATTCAATGCTGCACTGAAAAAAATTCCACGTTCCATTTAAAAAAAAAAAAATTACTTTAAAGCTATATATATTGGACATGCGTTTCTGAACACGCTGTATAGGCTATTGCAGTTACTGCTATCGCAGTCAATACCTATGACCGTGTACTTGCATCCACATCAGTAGAATCTTTTAATGTTTAATAGCTTATGGGAGATTTAATTTTATTGGAAAGAGTGCAAACATCAAAATTTTGACAAAATTGGAAATATCTTAAAAACGACTAGCTTTAGGAATAGAAAATATTAACACAAATGATGCGAGTAATACACTGTGCCCGTAAAAATTGACCCATTTCATTTAAAATAAGAAAGTTGATATCAACACCATGTATACCAAAAGGGCGATAAAGGTGAAAATATTTTCTTTAAATAGATCGTCGTCGGCCATGACTACTTTGCAAGTTTCAAAATCAAGTTTACATTAGAAAATCAAAAAATTGTAATAACCCAGTTTGGTGGAACACTCTGTATAGGTTGCGTAAGACTTGTACTCGCGCAGATGGTCATGGTGGGATTACATCTAATAGAATAAACTGGAGACCGATACCTAATTCACGAAAATCTCTAATTTCTGTAGAATTTCTGAGTTGGGATTCGAAATATTTAAATTAACAAAACCTTCAGTAATTTTAAAAACATGCTTAATCTTTATTATTCTTGATCTACAATTAAAGATAATATATTAACATTAATTCAAAAAAAAGCATATACCTGCAGGCACAGATCAGTTAAATAAGATGCGTCAATGCGCGAGAATTTGAGAAGAACGATTCAATTATTTGAAATCTGTTTGATAAAGTTCTATTTTACTGTCTGAGTTTTTGGAAAATTTATTTACTTCACCAGAAATTATCTGTTGGCTGAGATATGAATATTACAATTTAACTATTGAGATAAATGAATGCATGTATAACGGAACAAAAAAAAAAACAATAGCTGTGGAAATAACGGTTTTGTGAGTGGAATAACGTGATAATCCAATAATCAATTAGTCAGTTAAAACCCACTTCCACAGGACTTCGCTTTTTCTAATGTTAAAATTTCTCCCCAAACAATATAGTCATCGTTAATTGTTATGGATTAGTTGCAAATATAATCAAGGATTATAGTCTCGTTTTTAGCTATTTTTTTACAGATATAATTAAGTATATTGGTAATTAAAATAAACAAAGTGTTGTATACAGATACCCGTGTTTCTTTATACAACTGGGAAGCAACAGTGGTTGCATACTTGATAGATACATTTTTTTTCCAATCCCTTTCCAATACCTTATTCACGATCAAAACATTGGAGCAAAGGTTAGTTTTGAGTGACGCAGCCAATTTTACTGATCTGTGTGTAAGTTTCGTTTTGCTACATGGTAACCTACTACTTAAACATATTCACTTGGACAGTGATTCTCTTTTTTTCGGCTGATTCTATTTTAACTTTTTTAACGGGAAAAGAGGATTTGCGATACCGGTTAAATCCGGCGAATTTTTCTCGAAGTATGCGAGTTCCTTCATTGCTCCTTCCGCGATAGTCCACAATTCCGGATTTTCAGCTTTGAATGTAGCGTACCATTTGGAAACACGAGGCCACGGGGACAAGTCGAAGTTTATAGCCTCTAAGCACATTGTACTCGCACAGAATTGCAAATCGGCAATGGTGACATTATCTGAAAAGGTCGCGAATGTTAATGATGAAAATGAAAAGATGGGAAACATCATAAGTATATAGCAATTCCTACCTGTGGCGGCATATTTGGTACCTTGTCTGTTCAAGTAGATACTAAATACGTCCAAAGCTTTCTTCATTCGTTTTAGTGTCGTTTCATTTCTTTCAAAGTCATAGAAAATTGGTAGTACCTGAAAGAAAGTAAATATATTAACATTGGTCTATTTCGTTTAATTTGCTCATTGCACTTTTTCATATTTGTAAGTAACTTCGCAGGTATTTCTTGGGTAAAAGTTAAAAGATTAGATGAATTTGTTAATGTGATGTAGAAACAAGGGAATCGTTTAATCAATTAAAATCGATCTTTGCATCTTTGTTCAATATAAATGCAATAGGAGCTCTATCCATAGAGGAAGCAGGCAAGGAGTAGTATGTATAAAAACGGTGCATTTATGCTTTACTTGATTATTTGGCGTATTTACTGATTTATGGAGAATTTTGTACAACTATTTTACCTAAAAACATCCAAGTATTAGAGAAGATTTTTCACATGTGAGCACATACTCCAAGTATCCGAATAAATACCCGATTTTTTTTAATGCTAATACGAGTACAGCTAATTTAGATGTATAGACGAAAGTTTTGCATAATCGTAATACCATTTTAGTATGCCGTACGTCACTTTGCTGTGAGTGCCCGGACATTCAGCAATCAAAGGAAACGAAAAGGCTGTAGAGTTAGCAAAGAAGGGATCATCAGTTTCTTGTATAGGCCCAGAACCTATTCTAGGAGTGTCCAAAAATACAGCACGAAGGCAAGTAAGAAGTTGGTTAAAAGAAAAACACATACAACACTGGGATAAAACAACCAAGCAATTGCATGAAATAGAAAGATCTTTATTAAGGAATCATCAAAGTAGAAGACGCAACGTAACAGATGGCTTTACAGCGCACTGCACACTGAAAGGACAGCTACAGAAAATTGGGATCAACACTGGAGATAGCAACTGCAGACAATGTAATGGGATGACAGAGAACGCTTACCACATTCTGTGTGATTGCAAGGCTCTGGACGCAAAAAGACAGACAATTTTTGTCAAGTCAAAGATAAAACTAGAGGCTTACTTCGATCAATGAGCCAGAGACCTGTACAGATTAGTAGGCACTAAGGATACTTTCTACTTTATTTATGAAAAGCTAAATAATAACAAATCATCCTAACCCCATGCTCCACCTAAAGATACTACACGCGGCTAACTATTCTAAGTACTATATGGACTCCACAGCAATTGAAATGTTCCTACTCTAACTAAATAATTTCCTTATGATTGTTAATAACAAAAATATAATACAGTAGCCTCGCAATTATGTGAATACTACTTTATGTGAAACGTGATTAGTTCACATAATCGCGAGTCTACTGTAAATCGGTCAGCTATGAGTTGTTAGAATATTTGCGCCCAGGGAACGGTTTTAATTATCTCCCAGCATTCCCCAAGGAGTGAGAGAAGAACATGGCAAAAACCTTATTTTGGGAGGATCTGGGAAGAAGTTCCAGACCTAGGATACTGGAATGACTGATATAATTTAATGGGTTAAATATAGAAAATAGAAATGGGACACCAAATACAAAAAGCCAAGAGGTTGCAATGTTTCTTGACTTAAGTTCAGGCGGCTCCCACATCAACAAAAAAATGTCGTAAAATAGTTTATTGAAAAGCCCTTTAAACTTCAGTATTTGCTACAGCCAATTATAATTTTCATGTATGGTGCATTTCAAGATACAAGATTAGGGGAAAGTCACCCAGCATCGGTCAGTCGCCAAGTTGTTAGTACAGCCGTAAACCGTATTTTTGACCATGATTTGCTTTTTTAAGTTGTTGTGTTATTATTTGTGGGATAAATGCGTAATGAATTCTAGTTTAGGTTTTAAATATTACTTTAACAATAACTTTAGAACTTTTATTCCAATTGTAGTAAAACTTTAAGGTGTCGATACTGGAGGGCTTTCCCCTATCACTTTTAATGTCTTATTGAATCTCTTGTGGCGATAATTATCTGAACCCTCATTTTTAGGGCACGGTTACCTTGCTTACAGTATATGAATCTGGGCCGTATTGACTATAAATTACGGCAAGATAATAACACGTAAATGAAATTGCTTTAGTTAATCAGCTGTCATTATTTCTACTACATTCAACAATCAACTGTCAATTAATTAAAAAAGTAATACATAAATATGTATTACTTTTGTATTATAATGGCTAACTTGATCGAATTTTGTTAATCCTGACATATTCATATTTCCTCGCTTTTTTCCTAGATGTGTCTCACAACTGCACTTTTGCTAGGATTGCTACCTTTCATTTTTTGAAATTTGAAATACGGGACGATTTAGTAAAAACAATAGAGAAGGCGTGGGGAAGGGGAAATCTGTTTTTTCAAATATTGTAAAAAAATCAAAGAAAGGGTCAAATCGCATACCGTGTTGGATTTGAACATTTACGCGGCGGGAAGTTTAAATAAAATACGGGACGCCTGGCAACCCTGACTTTTGCGAAGGTAAAAAATGAGACTTGAAAATATATAAAAAAAGTGCTCCCTTTTTTGCCATTATTAAGAGTTTCGAATATTTTCGACCAAATAAGAATTAAAGTGGGCTAATAATATTAAGCTTTCGCCTGCTATCGTTCCATTGATGCAACATGTCTTTACTTAGTTTTTTATTATTGTTATTAACTTAAAATGAATGCATTTAAATTTTACATTTTTACGAATGTTAAACGTTTTTGTATTATTTGAAAATATTTGCTATTGAAAAATCTTCTCTATTAATAACTATCTAAATACGATAAGCATTAGAAAATTGATTAAAAATTATTCGGCATCCAAAGCTTAATTAAGTAAAATCAAAATACATATGAAACCTCAAATAAGTATTTAGTTAAATAAAATAAGAAAATTAGCCAACAATAAAAGAGTAAAAATCAAAATCGAGCAGATATCTTCTCTATTTAAAAAAAAAACCGTCGGTTTTCAGCCATATACTTCGGATTCTGTTTCACCTTGGCTGACGCTGTAGATCGTTCTGTCAAAACTCATGAAAGAAAAGCGATGTAATTAAAATAAATGTATAATTACGAGACTAACGCTTGGAGCTAATTTTAGTTTTGCAATTTACTGTGTACTTCTCACTAGACCAGTTCAGTAAGTTTTCTTAAAATGACGCTAGTAAATTATGAAATATTAAGCCTGGTTATTTCAAATAATCAATTCTATATATATAATAAAATGTTTTTTGAATGCATATTACAATTGGTTGATAAGAGATGGTGATTCAATAGGAGGCCGCAAACATTTAATATCTTATATATTTTTATGAACGCAGTAATCGTTTCTTGAATCAATTAAAAATGCGAGTCATAAGAGATCATTGGTTATATATAAATACATATTGAAATAATCTATATAAATTGCACCATCATTTTCCAATAAAATTTTGTTTATTATGAAATTATTCAAAAAGATAAAAAGGTAATAAAAATAAAAGATATTTGTAGGGTTCTATTTAAAGAAATTATATTGGTTTTTAAATTACGTTGAAACGACCTTCAAATAAAACACATATGTTGAAGTTTATTTTTTTGTCCCTAAATCGATTGACTTTTCTTCGAAACTTTTTTTTTTAATATGTTTCATTCAAGAGATGTTTGCATTTTGTGGTTGACTGGTATATTTCCAGTTGTTCAAATAACTGAGAAATATTTATTTAAAAGGGAGCGTGTTCTTATCAATTACTTGAGAAAAAAATCCTTGAAAATGTGAGTTTCTTTGCGTTTAAAACTAACTGTGATATTAGGAAATGCAACTTTAGATTTTTGATAAAAAAATGAATCTAATTTTACTTGAACGCAATGGATATCGGCCAAAAAAAGTATCGCATAAACTGCAAAAAAAAACGTTTCTTAATTGACATACTTTATTTACGTTCTGAATGTTTGCCACATGTGTGCTAATGATAAATAAACTTAAAAAATGATACAACATAGCTATTGAATAAATTTTCTTTTTTGTTGAAATTAGAAAAATTAATATACACAAGATTTCTTTAGTTGGATATTTTCTACTTGAATGGATAAATATATTCAAATTCAAAAGAGATATTGTTCATTCCATTCTTATTTAATTTATAAAAAGCTACATGAAACAGGCCATCTTCAGGCTTGTACGATGTCAAACGGAAATTAATGACAATATTTTAATTTGTGTGTCCGTTTGACGTTATAAGAGCCTGAAGGTGGCCCGTTTTGATAGAAACATGCAGCTTTTTATAGATTATAATAAAAAAATAAACAAGATTGTTTTGAATTTAAATTTCTTTAGTAGGTTATTGTGTTCCTATGACTAATTGTAAGTTACATTGTTAGAGTTATAATACTGTCGTTTCTGGAAACAAAATAAGCAATTCAACGCCAGAACAAGTAGCTAGAATAGTTGCTTTAATTGAGATGGATTCAAACATACCTGGGAATTTGTTGAATATCAATTAGTCAAGTGTTTCTAGAGCTATAGACAGATTTAGGAAAACCGATAATTACAGGAAAAAATCTGTTATTTAAGACTATAAGCATTAACGACCCATAGACGGTATTTATCGTACTACAAGATATACAACTCGACAGTTTGAACAACGGACTCTCATTCAATCTGCGGTACAATAGGGCAGTATTGTATCCATCGGATTTGAAGTACAACCCCATGCAACTTGCGCTTAAATTTGAATAATGTGTGCATTCATCTGTTTGTCGATAATCTATTGGTTCATTAGCTAAATTCATATGTGTATATTCTGGGCCGCTTCTGGCCCAAAATTCCACAAGGTTTACATAGGGGATTANGTTTCGCTGTTCATACTGACAGCTTCTTCGATAAACTGAACTGATTCTCCATGGTCCGACATTCTTTTATATACGCCCTGGTGCATCCAACCGTGAAGTTTCCGCTCCATTGACCGTGACGGTTCGTAGTAGGCTCTTCCACGGTGTTGCTAAGGTGGTACCCTTCTTCTCTGTTAAGGTTTTATTCTTCTCTATTTCTATGGCTTCCTGATGAGTCTTTTCCGTAGTTCTTGTGGTGGGAGTTATACTTTACATTTTTGAAATCCATTTGTGTCCGGTGTCGTGCATGTGTTTCTGCCACCGCTGATTGATCGGTCCTTCTTAATCTGTGTCCCTCTCATGTCTTTTTATTCTTATGTCGATGGCTCTTCCTGTTTGTCCGACGTAGCACTGTCCGCATTGGCATGTTTCTTGTAGATACCTTCGTGCGCCCTTGGTATCTTATCTTTTGCGGTCGGTAGATACTGCTGGATCGACGTTGCAGTCCGAAGCGTACTTGTACGTTACGTTTCTTCAAAATTCGGCTACTTTTTCGGTGACTCCTGCTAAGTAAGGTAAACACGCCATCCCTCTTCGTGGTCTGTAGTTGTCTCCAGTGTCGTCTTCTTCTTAGTGCTCTCCTTATGTCGATGTCAGTGTAACCATTCTTCTTTAGTGCTTTCTCCAAATGTATCTTTTCAGAGCCGAATACCATCAGTGACGAACAACATCTTATCAGTGAAAAGATACATTTGGAGAAAGCACTAAAGAAGAATGGTACACTGACATCGACATAAGGAGAGCCACTAAGAAGAAGACGACACTGGAGACAACTACAGAACCACGAAGAGGATGGCGTGTTTACCTTACATAGCAGGAGTCACCGAAAAAAGTAGGCCGAATTTTGAAGAAACGTAACGTACAAGTACGCTTCGGGACTGCAACGTCGATCCAGCAGTAACTACCGACCGCAAAAGATAAGATACCCAAGGGGCGCACAGAAGGTATCTACAAGATAACATGCCAATGCGGACTGTGCTACGTCGGACAAACAGGAAGAGCCATCGACATAAGAAATAAAAAACATGAGAGGGACGCAAGATTAAGAAGGACCGATCAATCAGCGGTGGCAGAACACATGCACGACACCGGACAAAAATGGATTCAAGAATGTAAAAGTAATAACTACCACCAAGAACTACGGAAAAAGACTCATCAGGGAAGCCATAGAAATAGAGAAGAATAAAACGGTTAAAGAGAAAAGGTGACCACCTTAGCAACACGTGGAAGAGCCACTACGAACCGTCACGGTCAATGGAGCGGAAACTTCACGTTGGATGCCCAGGGGCGTATATAAGAAGAATGTCGGACCATGGAGAATCAGTTCAGTTATCCTGAAGAAGCTGTCAGTATGAACAGCGAAACGTCGAGCGAAAGTTTTGACACACGGCGAAACCCGCAAAAAGCTGTTAGTTATAGTTATACCGGCCGTGAAAGCCTACGCAGTGTTAGCCTAAAAGACTTTTTCTAAATTTCTAAATTACTAAGAAGTATCTTAGATTTTCTTTAGGGCATTAACGAACTTAGCGAGACTGTTTAAAGAAGGAAAAGCTTGACAATCTGTAGCTATTAAAACATCTATTTAACTATCAAAATACTTTTAAGTGTTAATTTTTTTCATATGCATCGCTGTTTATATTATATATTGCAAATATATGTTACTTTTTTCCAAAAAAGGGTGCCAAATATATTTATACAGAACCCGTTCAGGTGTTAACTCCTGCTAACACCTCTTTATATTTTCAAATACAGTATAAATTATTAATTAATATACATGTGAATAATTGTTTCTGCGTAATGCAATAGGCATGAATTAATCGCGGTTTTTTGTTTGATATAATAATAATGTTAGGAATATTTGGAATGGTAGATAATTATTTTTTCCTTTATTCACTGTGTAAATATCTAAGTTGTTTATTGCTTTATGTATGTTTTCCATCGTTTGTTCTTCATATAAATTTGTCAATAATGGTCGCTATAATAATAACTTACAAGGAAGTTAAATGTCAAACGATGTAAACAATGCGTTCATTTGTTAATATCTAATAACACTCACAGCTTGCTATTATCTAATAATTATGGTCTACGTCTTTAAATGAATTTCACTAATAATTAGAAACTAGTCAATTCAATTATTATAACAAATGAATGCAGGGAAAGATTGCGCAGTTTTTTGAAATATGATATACAGAGTGTTCCAAATAACTTGCTTAACGGTAGGAACGTTGGCATGTCTGCCGTTTTTTTCTAAAACTGTCAGAAATAGGTACCCTAAGCCTTCGATGTAGAATTTTGCATTCAATGCCCACTGAAAAATATCACGTTCCATTGAAAAAAAAAGCTTTTTACTTTAAAGATATCATATTGGACATGAGTTTCGGACATCTGTATAGGATATTACAGTTACTGCTGTTGTAGTCAATACCAATGCATCCACATCAGTAGAATATCTTAATGTCTAATTGCCTATGAGGTATACAATTTATATGGAAAGAGAGCAAACCGTCAAAATGTTGACAAAAATGCAATATATCTCAAAAACGATTAGCTTTAGGAATAGGAAACACAAATACGAACTTATCAAAATGATGCGAGCAATACACTGACCTGGACTCATAAAATTGTACCGTTCCATTAAAATAAGAAAGTCGATATCGACACCCTGGATACCAAAAGTGCTATAAGGCTGAAAATCATTCCCTTAAATAAACCATAGTCAGCCATGCCTATAACTCTATAAGTTTTAAAATTAAGTTCCTACTAGAAGTTCGAAAAACTCTAATGACTCAGGCCAATCTCGGGCCAACTCCCCCCTCCCCCCTCCCTTCCCGTTTTTTTGTATTAATTTTACAAAGTTTTGAATCAGTTTACCTCGTTTATTGCTATCTAAAATAATACCCACACAAAAGCTTAATGTAAACAAATTTAGAAGACATTTTAAAATGAAAAATGCATTAAGTTCTTATCGGGAATATTTATCTACTTCAATATATTTAAATTAAATTTCCTTCAGAATTGCATATATGTATTTAGTTTTTAAACTGCACGTAAGTCATAGAACTCGCTTCGAGGTGGAATCTAATTTTGAAGGCAGCTATTTTGAAGGTCAATGCTAGCAGCAAAATTTAATTTGAATAGATATGCACACATTCAAGCAAGAAAAACAGTGACTCATATACATATATTATTCCCGGCTGATGGTCGAGTGGCTTGCACGCTTGGCTAGGGTCCTGGGTTCGAGCCCGACAGGCTGCTCTCAGAGTGTGGTTTTCGTGGTTTCCCTTACTCCATGGCAAATACTGAGAGCGAACATCTTAAGTCGCTCACGGGCGCAGGCATAATAATAACTCATGGCCGCCGGTGCCCCCTGTAATTGGCAGCAAAGACGGCAAGACGATGCACATTATATAAATTATACATATTGACACAGTATAAATATTTTTGCACTCATTTTATGAAATGTGTAATGGAAAAAATAAAATATATAAATAAATATAAACACGTATACAATTATATTTACAAAATGTAAAAACGTCTTTACAAATGCAATTTTATCACCCTTAGCACCACCACCTCAACCTGTTGTGCTGCTTTCAAATTGCTTTGAAGTTGTTGTCATGTGCGTGCTAAAACAGATGATACGAAAAGCTCACAGCGTTTGTTCTTCTTTTTTAATATTTAATCAAACAAAATGCAAGTAAAATGAGCAATACAATTGTCCAGAAATTGCTGAACATTTATATCGATAAACCCTATAATAAAAATTCTAATATATATTGGACAAACAATAACTAAAACAACATAGTACAGTCCATACCTCAGTTTTCTTTTTAAAGGATGCTGTTTCTGTTCTAATGATTCAACCACCAAATTCCACGAAAGAGTATAGTAATTGTAAGACTGGCGTCTTTGCTATCGTTAGGCTGGCGCAAAAATTTAAGCTGATTGTATTGCTATTATTCTTTATATTGTCTGCTTTTATAATGTCTTCTTTGAAATGTTTCGAACAAATCAATTTGTTTTCCGACCAAGTGAAAGCACTTCAATCCTTACCCAACACATCTGTTTTAATAATTCGCTTTGTGAGAAACTACAAGCGTATTTTCATTGCTAAATTTACTAAAAATACATAGAATTTTGTCGATTCATCATACGAAAAAAAAAGCACCTTTAAGTTTTAAGTCCTCGGGTAGTAGACACCTTCGGACTACACACAACACACAACAACAGGGCTGTTCGAACATGCAGTTCGCGAACGATTCGTGATCACGTAAACCAATCAGAGAACAGATTGGAGTCCTCGCGAACTGAAATGCGCTGTCTGATTGGTTCACATGATCGTGAACGGTTCGCGAACTGCATGTTCGAACAAACCTAACATCTTATGAAACCTGCACAAAGCTTTAATTTACCGTTAATAAAATAAAATTAGACTTGCTAAAACACACAATTGGTTTTGGCAATTAAGCTTCAAGCTCTAAACTAGAATGCGCATTTGTCGAAGCGTGTTCTTCCCACTCTTTTTCTATGGCTTAAGTATACATGAGTCACTCGTTTAGTTCAGGTGTTTATGTGCTTTTATATCGACGAAAACATATCACAACATAGAGCACATGAGCTCGGTATTTAAGCGAAGATCTTCGAGCAATATATAATGGATATTTTATGCATAACTCCACGTACTTCTTACAACAAAAAAGGAAACAATTTTTATTTTCTTTGTTTACCTAAGCAACACTATTATGATGTATTTTTCAGGAATAACTCTCTTACTATATTTATTATTTTTATTTGAAAATACTATATATTATTAATTTGCCATGTCATCCTAGAATAATGCTACACTTTTTACTATAATTAATAAATATTAAATATGCTTGACCCAATTTTTATTGCGGGGAAGTGTTTTATACCGAAGTCGTACGCGACTGGCCGTTTGCGTCTGACTAACACGCTTGCCTACGTAATAGTGGAGACCCTTCCAGCACAGTGCGAGCACTAACGAGATGACTCGATCAACCAGCCGGCAGTAGGCCACGAAACGGTTGGCCCACTCCAATGTAATTTTGCGTATACTGCGACCACCCCCTCTTTCGCTTGCTCCGCACGGGTAGCTACAAACGTCTAACAGTCGGGGCCAATCTAGACGTGGCCGCAGTTCGGCGCTTGCCTGCATAAATAACTACAAAGCGCATTTGGTCGCATCAAATCACGGGAATCGCAACGGTCGTTGTGTGCTTAAACGTGTGTCTGTGTGTACATACATTTATTGGTATTGTACAGAAAATAAAAGTTCCTTAATGATTAATTTTATTTGCAATGGTGGGGCCATGGCCCATGGCTGTTTAAGAAGGATCGCTCCTAGTACATAGTACACAGGTGGATGAGGCCTTATGGGTGCGCTTCTTTCTAATGCTGGGATCGTGGGGATTCGTAAGATCAAAATAGCTACGACGCCTCTGCATTGTGCGACATCTATGTTTCAATGGCATATCTAGTAATGGTTAGAAATTTTAAAACCAGATATAGTCAATTGGGTTGCCTATTCACATGCATCATTAGATCTTCCATCTAATGGTACCGTCACAGTATATAGTGTTAATAGATTTACGAGGGCGAGATATCCTTACCCAGGAATGCAATATTGATCTTATGTAAAGTTCAGCATTTACTTAAAACGTATACCTATGTTCGAATACTTGCTTCGTATTTTAAAAAGTTATAAAATTTTAATCTAAGTTTTAGACTTATCTGCTTGATATACGCATACGTAGCCAACACAACGTTATATTCTAATTTTATAAATAATAAACATTACCATTTTTATTATGATCCTTAATTTTCACTAAACGATGAATTATACAGTAATATCTAGCCCATAAATGCCAAAAAATAGATGTTCTTTCTTATTTAACTGCCCTACTTATCTATTTTACATTTACATACAATTTAAAAACAGGTATATAGAAATGCACCTGAATAGTGATAAATATTCATGCAAAACTTTAACAAAGAATAGATTATAATGTTCAAGTAGGTCTTATATAATATAATGGGTAATGCAATGGGTAAATAGTCAACAACAAATTTATATTCTCAGAGACAATATCGAACACCTAATTTCGACCTGCCGATTATCTACATGTGTTGCCAAACAACATACACCTGCTTATGTTAAAAGTTTCAACCTCTTCTGATCCGCGCCTTTTCTAAGAATCCTCAGCGCTACAAGTAAAATAAATGCTATTTATATCTATGGACTATATATCCTTGTTTATATAATTTTATGGAAGTATGTAGTATATATATCACCATTGTTTAAGTATATCTAGTTAGTCAACGTAATGCATTTTCGGAAAAATAAAATATTGCTCTGGGAAGTGGCGCACTCTATCGGTCAATGTATATTGATTTGAAATCTCGGTCATAGTGAGAGACAGATTTCTGTGTTTTATCCATATGCGGAAACGACAGAATCCGTATCGGTGATTTACTAGTATTGGCGAATTGTGTGGCCTGGGGAAAAGGGAGGGTGGATGCATGTGACGCTGTGATGACGCACTCGCGATAATTCTCGTGTTTGTTACATTAGAAGGTTAGAATTCTAGGTATTCTGTTATAAATATAAAGAAATTGAAAGTATATTACAAGGCACTCTTGTTGACAAAACATTAATTGAACAATTTTCTAAATTTAGGTTTTTTCTTATAAGAATAAAATATTTAAACTTAAAACAAAAAAAATCACTGAAAAGAGAAAAGTTAAATCTAAAAGGACGAAAATTTGCCGATAAAAAACAAACATTAATCTACTTCCAATTTTTATTTCTTAGTTTTTAAATTAATAAGTTGTTTTGTTAACTTAATTTACTTATGTTTATGATTATATAATATATCAGAAATGTTTGTTTTATTAAGAAGAATAAGTATTTAGTTTGATAATATATAATCTGTATTCGATGGCCTTTTTATATTAAAAATTTTAACAAAACGCGGGTTTTTAGTTCGAACGTATATACGAAATCCTTTTCTCCTCCTCTCCCTATTGTTATATTCCCTTCTCTCGTGTATAGCGTACTATCGCTAACTTCAACTGGTGTAAAGGCGGGAAATTTGAAATTTAAAATGTAGCCTACTATAAATCGTTATTTTCTTACATGTATGTACCATTTTACTTTACTTTTGACTTTTTCTTAGTTCTAATTTAATGTGTAGGTACTCTATATATATAGTTTTCTTATATTCACAAACATTTTTTATTTGATTTACTTTCTCTTGAGCGGCTGAAAAGTTACGAGGTAACCTTTGGGGCAACATCCGTATATACAAGGTTACATCGTACTTTTCAGCCAATCAAGAGAAGAGCGCGAACGCGTCATTCATGTATGCTGTTTTAATAGCTTTGTTGTTGTAAACGCCTCGCACATAACCTCGAAATAGCACTTTTCGAACACTGTTTTTAGAACTTTGTTTTCATTTGCTCAAAAAATGAATAGTCATTTTACACTCAGGAACACATGCTATTTCGTTAGTATTGATAGAAATCGCCAAATCAGTGTCTCTTACGGAAGTATAGCCAATATTATATATATTGTTAGAATTATAGTCATTAAACACAATATTTTAAATTGTAACGTTATTTTACCTCCACTCAATTTTTCGTATTTTTTTTAGTTTCACGGTATCTATCGCAGGCGCGTCAGTCAGACTGTGTGACTGTTGCGACAGCGGAGCCGTTCTTCCTTTTCCTTATGTAATCAAATAATCTCATGAAACCTAAGGCGAATTCTATTGAGCACTTTGGTCTCTGTGACTGGTCTGGAGTAGTCATTGTGGTCACACGTGTTATCAGTCAGTATTTGTGACGTCATAAATTTACAATATTTTGAGCGGCAAAAACTGTGTTTTTGTAACTACTATCAATAAGGCTTTGATTAGTGTTATATGAAAATAGTTTTCAATATCGAAGATAATGTATATAAACGCATACTGTTCACAACCATATAAGAGTAATAATTCAGAGCGTCGTGAACGAGCAGCAATTGTACGTATTTGTAGGTTAGAAGAGAATATCTCCCAATATAAAAATAAAAACAGCTCTTATTGCAATTTTGTTGAAGAACTAACATCTATTTTTCATGAACATACCGTCTTTAGTATTTTCAATTATTGTTACTGCCCAGGCTACATACTTATTGCATTTGTTACCACATGTAATACGGGAGTTAGACGCTCATACCGCACTTGTGACCGATCTCGACGCGGTCTTAAAATGACAGACCAAAGTGACCAGGTGGACGTCATCAGTTTTCCAAACGAATTCGAGCGGTCTTAGACACGAATGACCACTAATGACCAATCTGATCGAATCGCCTCTAATATTGCTTGCTAACATCTTACCATTAGCCGGAAGATTTATGGAGGTGCAGAAATAATAATGGTATGTGTGACCCAAAAAGATATACAAACAGCAAAAATAATGCACTGAGATCTAATACTAATAATACAACGTCTAACTAAATAGGCGAAGAATTTATTAGACATGTGTGAACATATTCTCGTGATGAGGAAAAAAAATATTTTCAAGCGCTAACAATATATAACACAAAATCTAGAACTACACACATATATTGAGCATAACATTAAATTAGAAACTAAGAAAAAGTAAAGTAAAAATAGTAAAAAAATGACGATTTATATATTATCAAACTAATATTTATTCTTCCTAATAAACAAAACATTCAATGTAAACACGAGAATTATCGCTTGGCACGTCATCACAGCGTCATCGCCTATCCACCCTCTCTTTTCTTCGGGCCTTGCAATGCTATTGCAATTAAATATTTTGCCGACACGTAAGAGGGCCATCTTGTATGTAGTAGTCTAACTAAAAAGCTTATATTTAAATCGAGATGGGCACCAACGCCGTGCTGCCATCTCCCGCTTTTGTCCAAACTGTTCAAAAATCCGTTAACTATTTTGTCCATAAGGTTGACTAACTAGTATGTATATAAACAATGACATCACTCATAATCCGTCTAGCTGGATAACCCGTTACACACATCTGTATATGAGGAAGTAATTCTATAATAAATTTTAAAATTCTAGTAAAATGTAATATGGATTTAACTTAATTTTATTTTGACTTTAGCGCTGTGATTACTCCCAAATCAAAAGCGCCATCTTATTGGGAAATACTGAAGGGTGCTTTTGTTATTCTTTTCACATGTCATCTACAGATTGCTTGTTTATCTACAAAAACTTCTTTCCAAAGCTTTATAAAAAGTACAATTTATTTTGCTATTTTTGAAAAATAATTATCATACATTGGCATTATAATTATCCTCAGACACATTTTTTTTATTATTTTTATTTCATTCGGAATTAAGAAACTTTATTTTGATAAAAAAGGCTAGAAGGATAACTCTGACTAACTTTGAATTACTTTTCATTTTAGAAAAAATATTTTTTTCTAACTCCACCGACTTCGGAGTGTTCTTTTTTTACCGATTCATTTTGTCATCAAATCGAACAGAAATGCTTACGGCTGCGTTGCGCTGCGTGACTCTAGTGCCAAAACGAACAAACCTATTTGCAAAACAGCGTCACGTCGATAATGTAGATTTCTAAATGTATACCGCGCTATTACTTCAGCACAATAAACTAATTTGCCAGGATTAAATCCGAATATTTCTTATAATTCTACCAGAGAATATGTAAACAAGAAAGGACAATGAGCAATTTGTACCTGACGGCGCATGCGCGAGAATCACCATTTTGTTGGTGGTTAAGCATTGTATTTACATACTACGATTAAGTATTCTGGCTTATTTTCGTATTTATTCGGACATTTTCTAGCTTATTTAGTACTGTATTTTATTTGGACAGTTTTTAGTTTATTATTATTATATTTAACACAACTTTTTTTTGCTTTATTATTTTTTTTTTCGTTTTTGAAGAGTGTAATTTACGTTGCTTTACGTATATATTTTTTTTATTAGTACAGAATTTTCTTCATTGTATATATACCCAGTAAACCAAATTCAAATTTCCCGCAATTATTTTTAGTAATTTCAACCTAAAGGTATTCAAATAACTACTAATGTAATACAAAATCGTAGGTAACTTTGTGCTTTAACGTTAAAGTTACTAAAAATAATTGCGGGAAATTTGAATTTGGTTTACTGGGTAGTAGGTATGTATTCTTTTAGCAACTATTTTATGCATTTTTTTTTTAATATAATTTTTTTTTTAATATAACGAGTTCTATATAGTTTATTCCCATAACCTGAACATGACGTCACGAGTGGACATATTTACTGTACCGAAATTATGCGGAAAAAAATATGTATTTTAAAGCACGTATAATTAATTGCTTTTCCTATGTATATAATTCAAAATAAAATTGCATTATTTTTAATTTTTATTTTCTATAGATTGTAGTATTTTTCATAATTCTGCAAATAAACAATCGCAATTTTTTACAAATACTTTTTAATGAATCTAACCTAAATATCTTGTGTATTTTTACACGTGATTTGCGTGCCATTCTAAACAATTTTGATTTCATACTATTTGCCTACCTGTATATAGGTTCGAAAGCGTGTGAGTAATAAATAAACCCTTTTAGAATAACCACTGGCAAGATGGTGAAGGTCACGAAAATTATACCCCTCTAGATCAAAGCCGCCGACACTAAGTGTCCTTTCTTGTTTAGATATTCTCTGATTCTACTTTCTCTACGTTCTACTCTCATCTCCACAACATTTGAGGCAGATTTGAGGTTTCTTTTATAATGAGATCTAAATAATGTAAGACCTGTAAACAATGAAGTATGTTTACTTGCCTGAAAATAGGAAAATTACGTAAAATACCTGATTTGTTATAGATATGGCTTGATAAATAAACATATTGACACCATTACTTTTTAAATGTTATAGAATAATCATTCCAACAAATCATTCATAATCGAATGATTTTGACAGTCCAAACGTTATAATCTAATAGCGTTTTCGGCTTCTGCACTTAGTGCGCACTATCTTGCACTTTAACTGCACGCTTTTATAAAGACGTTTTCAGCTTGTGCATACAGGGCAATTTATTTGCACTTGACGTTTTCCTCTTATCTTAGAATTTGAACTCGGGTCATTTTTGGTGCACCCCTGCTTGCACTGGCTCAAGTAGTCTGTGCAAGAGTTATAGTGCAAAGATGGCGGAAGAAGGTATGTTTGAATTAATGTTGTTAGACGAGTTATTGGAAGAAAGTAGTTCATCAGATGATGAAATTTTTTTTGAATTTATAACAATAAAAGCGTGGCATTTGAAAGACCTAAAATAACTAAATTACATGAAGAACGTAGTACGGAAAATACTGAGAAACAGGTAATGATTATTGAATTTATATGTTAATTGTATATATATTTAATGGTCATTTTTAACAGTTTAAAGAAACTTTTTCGAATGCGACGTGATACTGCCGAAACGTGCTAACCCATGATTTCTCACAAAGTGCGTTTTATCCAGGAAGAACCACTTACCCTGGCAGTGAGACATCTACAGCGGAAAATCAGTGTTGTGTTTTCATGGTATAAATTAATTATACCTAGCTTGGATTGGTAAAAGATAGGTAAGGTATCTGTTATTTATTAGGTTTCAGGTAATAGATTTGTCTGCGTGTATGGTGGCGAACGTTTTGGCATTGGACAAACAACATGTTACAAGCAAATTCAACGGTAATGATTATTAATCAAATAAGCCCTAATATAATTAATTCCCAAAATGTGAATTAGAGAAGGAGACCATGGCACATGAATTTTCAAAGGGTAATTGTTAATTTCAAGTGAAAAGCATATCTTGATTAAAGTTACACATATGCATTTTTAGATATCTGGAATATGGGGTGTAATTGGTGTATCGATGGGAACATCAATAATATTACAACTCCTGCCCATAAAATCAAAGGGACTGTATGTAATCGCCATGACATACCATCGTTAGATTACAGGGAATTCATTATAAGAGGCTGTTCATAGATGCATTTACAGGACCCCCTGGAAAAATGCATGATGCCCGGGTGTTTAAATTATCTTTTATAGGGGATGAATTGCCAGGCATTTGCAAGAAAAAATATCATTTATTAGGCGATAACGCATATCCTCTACGAGAATACCTTCTAACACCATATAAGGATTTTGGAAATTTATCGAATGATCAAAGCATTTTCAACAAACTATTCTCAGCTACAAGGGTTACTTTATTGAAAATACTTTTGGTTTGTTTAAAGGCCGATTTCGACAACTACAAAGGTTAGATTTCCCATAAAGTAGAAAAAAATGTGCAAATTCATATTAGCTTGCTGTTTTTACACAATTGTGTATAACTGGCTGAAGATTTTATGAAGTAGAAGACTCATATGTTGAAGAAAAAGCATATGCCCCAGAAGAATCTGAAGCATATCTACGTAAGGTGGGAGAATTGAAAAGGAATTATATGTGCCAATCATTATATAGTACACGTTAAGTATCTTATTGTTAAATATAGTGTAATAATCGTTAAAAAGTGAACACATGTTATAATTTATAATAGTAAACTTGTTTATTTTTCTTGTTGCAACTGTATAGTATTTATGCTTACCAGCAAGTGAATAAAAGTTTGTATTGTTAAGATTCTTTGTAATTAGTTAAAATATTTTACAATAAATATTAAAACAAATATCACTTTATTTAATTTAGCGCATAACGAACATAAAATATGAAAACAAAATACTAATTCTAAATATTAACATACCAAAAATTCTCAATACTAACATAAAAACAATTCCTCTGAGTGCTAACATATATACAATAATGAGTAGTTATACATATGCATTATCCTTTTTAGTATTGCAATTAACTCTTTAAAAGTATCCTATCCTTTCACGATGTCGCTTCTTTAGCTTTCTTCTTTCTCTTTTAAGAATGTTAGTAAAGCTTTCTGTAGATTTATTTCCTCATTGTTTCAATGTTTTGCTCGTACATTTTCTTTCAACATTTTCAGAATGTGTAGAGGAATCACTGCTTCCTTTTCTTTTACACCTGCTTACTCCCATCATTATTTCTGGTTCTACACAATCATCAATTGCTGCTATTTTATTTAATTCTTCTTCATAAGCAATCTTTACTCTACTGCTGCCTGATGTGTTATTATTATCTACAGATTTTTTCTTTCTCTTCAAGATTGTTTTAAATCTATTTTCACATTGCACACTGCTTTTGGTTGAAGTTAAAATCATCTCTATATCTTTTGATATTTGTTCCCACATGGCTTTTTTATTTTTGAATTTTTTCATTGGCCCAATTTGAGGAAGATATGCCTCATATTTATCTAAAAGCAGTTTCGTTTCTCCTTCGGACCATTCACCATCTACAATACAAAAAGTAATTTCTCCGCAACTTTATGAATTTAGTTTTTTACCTGTAGACTTTGTTCGACTATTGCCAGCTTGTGGGGCCTCTACTTTGTCATTTAGCAAATCTGCATTCCTGAAACATGTTACATTAACAAAACATATTTTTACTTGCTTATTTATGAACTCACCTCCCTTCTCAAACCTTTTGAAAGCTGATATAAAGTATGTCATCTAATTACTTTGTGTTCTATTAATGTGTTTATATATTGTACAGCATACTCATCATCAGCTATAAAACTTTTAGATGTAGTTCCATTCATAAAAATAGATGTATGTATAGATAACTTACTTGTTAATTGCATAAAAAGTTTTTCGTCTATAGTATGTAATGTTCCGTTAATAACGAAGTCTATCTTGAATAGCCTTGAATTACCCTCCATTATATACTTATAATAGCTATTTGTAGGTTATTTCATTTTGTTATAACTTCCTATTGCCCTAACAAGAACCAACGTTTTCCCCTTATAACTGCCCATCACCTTGCCCGTCCTAAGTGTCTGTTACTACTGGTTTTGCAGTGCATTACGTCACAGTTTGCACTGGACTCTCATTTTTAGTGCAAAAGCCGAAAACGCTATAATTCTCGATGAACGTCAATAATCGAATGATGCCTTTACCGTCATTCGATTAAAAGCATCATAAATATTCCTTTTGCCACATTTAAACCTCCTATATTAGAGCCTTTATTATAGATTATTATAGATGTAATTTGTTTCTATTTTATATGTTCTTTGTCTGAACTAAAAAGCAAAATATATAGTCAAGTAGTTGTCTGCATTAAATAGAATAGATAGTCTCGATGTTGCTTAACCTGATATTTGACACGTAATGGTTAGGTTAGGTTTTATGCATTAATTTAAAATATGCATTATTTTTTAGTAAAATAAAATCAAATTACAATACAAATCTTTGTTTATTGGACACTATTTGATGTGTAATTCATAGAAATTTACATAAAAACTTGAAATGCCCGCAGCCGTTGCGGAAGCTCCTGATCGCGAGGAGCAGATGCGAAAAGCGTTGAAAGCACATATCTTGCGTGAACGACAGCGAAAAAAACAAGAAAGAGAAGCCGAAGTCGAAGAAGAGAGATTACGAAAAGAACGCGAAGCAAGAGAACAACAAGATGTCATGACATTAGGTGAGACTAGGGAACAAATTTCTCAGTTAGAAACGAAGTTAATCCAATTAAAAGAAGAGAAACACCAGACTATTTCTGCAACTAAAGAAAGTGCTAAATGAGGATGATAATAGAAGGAGGCAATTAGTGAAGGAATCTGCGTTAGTATGGTTGATATTAGTTATACACAAAATACAATCTTAATGGTCATTTTTAGCGAAATGCTACCAATCCAGGCATTACCGGGAAATTTAGTTCATCAGCAAGTATTTGTACCACAACCTTTAGCACGTGGACCACTTCCCCAACAGGCATTCAAACCTACAGTAAAACGGCCTAGGAGTCCGAGTCCACCACAAAGTGTACCTGTGTCAATATATCATCAAGGATATAATTATAAAGGTCCAGTGGCTAATGCGACATATCATTCTTCACCTCAGAGTGAGTACCTTTATTAGGAATAGCATTTTCACAGATTCGGGCTATATTATGAGACTGAATGCCAATTGTGTTTAGAAGATGAGGAGACAGTTGAGCTTATTTTCTGTCCCTGCTGTTACAAGAATCAGGTATGTAACCTTCGGAAAGGCTGACCCTTCCCTAGAAGGCCTGAAAGCAATCACATTCAGCAAGATACTGAGCTACCTTAAGGGCCTGAACTTGTTGAATGAACTCTAAGATAACATCCACTGTACTAAAATCTACTACTACTATAAACTCTTACTAAAGTAACTAATAAGAATAACTACTTCTAGTTATTTTTGAAAATATTTATATAATTGATATAGTAATAAAGAAAGGCTCTTTTTATATTTACAAAAGACATACAATCTGCTGTGTTCTAGCCTGGTTTTGACTCATCATATAGTATTACATTCCCACTGTGGTGATTAACGCGATTTGCTATCTAATTCTTAACTATACCTTTCAATTTATTAAATTAATAGCAGTTAATATTGTCTACAGAAACGACGCAATATGCAAGTCAACCTGGATTCTATCCTGTTCACCAAGAACTGATATACTACACTTCACATCTTCAACCAAGAGAACCTGGGAGAGGCGTATATGAAACTGCTAGGCCACAAAGTTACCATTTGGATCAAAAACCACCTCTGGAACATTATACTTTGACACCACAATCTTCCCATATATTACATGGTACATCGATACCAATAACACCAGCACAACCACCAAAAAATACAGGAAGTATTACAGCTGGCTATCCAGTTCGTAGCCAAACTCAGTATCAACCAGCACCAGCTGCAGCTGCTGCCATTTATACGACACAGAGCAGGCCATTGTATCAATCTCCGAGTACAGCAATGAACTACCCCAGAGATTAGGTCAATTTTGTTGAAGAATCAAGTTGCGTTAATATAATGCACATTACTAAGTAAGAAACAGAAACTTCGTATGTAAGTAAAAAAATCCATGTATAAATTTAAGGTGCAAATCACTGCTGTGCGGCAATCTGAATTAAATTATAAACTCATTTCATAGTTACTGTATTGTAGTAGCTAGGTTTAATTTTGCAAACAATTTTGAAATATGAAATTAGGTACCATGGAATAATTTTTTTTACAAAATCTATATATCAAACTTAGCAAACAAACCTTATTTTTTAAGTGAAAACACGGTAAATTATTTAATAATTTTTAAAAAATTAATTGCATGCAGGAGAACGTTTTACAAACCATCCAATTTAAGAAAGTTTTGAGATATTTTAGGCGAATTTCCGCGACATAGTCTAAATTTATGTTAGATTACGACCCCCACCTCCAAATCCGTAATTAGACGACCATTTTTCTTCTTGACATAATCTAACATACACTCCTCAGGACCAGGTTATGGTAGATTATGCTTGAGAGATGACGTCATATGTATTCCCCTCACGAGGCAACGTTCGCGAAAACGATAGGTTTACACATAATCCAACATAATTTTGAGCTAGATTATGTCGCGAAAAATCGCTTATTGTAATGTCATTTTGATAAAAGAGGTTATATCAATGCAGGTAATGTTTGAATGGCTGCGTTCAGGTAGTTACGGCGCTCGAAGCGAAAACCGCTAGAGCTGTATCAGCTGGAACTCGTTAAACAGTTCATAAGAGTAGCTTTTGCTAACGCATACCTTTTGTTTACTTGTTTGATGGCGGCGTTTTCAGAAATTGGGCTATGTTGATAGATTATATTACTTGCTCAAGCCTTTCTTTTGATAAAAAAAAGAAACTAAATATTTATATTTAATTTTAGACAAAAATATCTAATTACACATATATAACGGGATAAGAAATTGTACACACTAATTATATTAATCACGAAACTATGGGAAATAAAAGCAACCACACCAATTAAAACTTTCAAATAAGTTTTATTTATTTTGTATAAAGTAACATATTTTACATGCCGGCAGTACGGCTGAGAAAGAAGGGTGCATCATTGCCAATCTTGCGAGTCAAGCAGCATATACGGTAGCGGTTGTTGGTTAGGTGACCATTCGGACAACACTTCTCAGCGTCTTAAATAAAACCACATTTTAATGAGATATCACTAATATAATATCCTTGTTCATCTTTATTTTCTCTGCTAAATATAACCTAATTGGTAATAATCAAATAAACTCCAAAAAGGATTAATCATACATTTTTATATCTATTTCTAAAGTATTGATATATACATTTGTATTTCATTATTTATATAAAATTAAATGATTTGATCAATCTACAAATTTATCTGCGACTTATAATTTTCTTTTGACTTTATCCATCACTTTAATATAATAAAAAAAAAACAATAAACAGTTAGTATTACTACAATTACTTGACGATTTCATATAGTTCACACGCCTTGCAAATTCATATTTGAATATTTGCCGGTTATCCCGACCTTCTGCTGGATGATCTAGCGGTCGCCATATTTTCCAGCGAACATATTTTTCGCTGTGAAAGGTGGTGACCGCTAAATTCCCTAAACGCAGCCAATGTAAAATATTCTGTATATTTGGAAATACGTAAAATTATTATCCTTTAATCTGTTTTACTTTTATATGAATGGTACCTGAAATAATGTACTATATTAGAGATAGATTGTTCATCCTACACATGTTCTTTTTAAAATGCTATGTGTAACTATTAATTTAGTTCTAGAAGTGCAGAAATAAGCAACTCGAGCGCGTACTAATTTTATTGCAAGTAATCGGTAATATTACGGGCTGTAAATAAATGAACTTGCACAATAGAAATGAAAATATATTGAGACACCTTTTTCTTTTCTACTTAATATTGTCTATGATAGTGTTTTTTTTTTTATTTTTACTTTTATGCTTTGGATACCATGTATTTATATTAAAAATAAATTTGAAAATAAGTTCTTTTGTTTTTCTTAAAAAAAATGATGAGATGGTAGGATGTGAATCTATTATTAGAATAGTTGCGTAAATAATCCTAATTCCATGGATTTAATAAAACTGTTCGCGATTCTATTATTATTGCGTTTTATGTATACACAGTGTCCCGCAGTCAAGTGGCCAAACTTAAAGTAGAGATACCTAACATAATTCTGATTAATGTAGTGATGGGCTAAAAATATCGATATTACAACCTAGCATACATGTTTTGCACAATAGGATCTTTTTCATTTCAAGCCTTCTTAAAAATCAATATTAGTTGATTGAAATCGGCACAAGTACGAATTCTGTTAAGTTATTTTAGCTTAAAATTAGAGCGCATTAAGGACATTTATACGGTCAAAGTTATTTCATAATGAGTTGTGAATAGAAACAAAGTCAATAAATGATTAATCCCAAATCGAAAGGTGAAATTATTTGCTTTATTTTTGAAATATACTATGCACTCAAAAAAGACTTCTGTTTGTTATTGTTATTGCGTATGACCAAAATACTGACATTTTCAAGATTCATTATAAGAAAATAAAACATTACCGATTATTATTATTTTTTCATCGATGACACTATATCAGTAGAAAATGTCACGACCTGTTTGATGACTTTGACAGTTTGCTTTCGACCGCCTGTCGAATCATCAATCGCACATGTTTACCGCTGGCGTCTCACGAGAGTTTTATGAGAAAAGCGCTTACCCTTCGATTGGCGAGATTGTGACAGCAGACCGTCAATTAAATTTAGACAAGTACTGAAGTTAATATTTCCTAAAATTATTCGAATCAATCTATTTGCTTCGTCAAGAACGGAATTGGTAGATTTTTTAAACTTATGTTTCACTTTTTATTGGTTATCAATTTATATAGTTATTTGGTTGCCTAGTTTTGCACTACTTGGTTTTGACACAGTATAAACCTTATCATAATACATATATACTGTGGTTTTGATATTAACCTTACTGACATCAGCTGTGCCCGTCATTACGAGCATCAAAATATTATATAATATAAATATGCTAGTATAATAAGTGTTCGCAGAGGAATCAGAAACTAGTCAGACGCGATTCGATTGGTTCAAAGAAATCCGAAACAGTTTTCTGACTGATTTCACAGTATATGATTGGCTCTGACTAGTTTGTGATTCCTCTCCGAAAACTGCTAATATTAGTTATTATTTTCACCTGTCAAGAAGGTAGTTCCGATGTTCTCAAATGTCATGCAGATATCTACTTACCGGAATCTGCTAAAGTCACTAGGGGTGCGTTCGGATTGTACGCTTATTGCGCTTTTAGCGTCGATGATCTAGGCTTTAACCGTTCCCTTTGCAACTCAAGGCGCTTTCATAGATAACAGTGACGTTATGAATATATCATCAATCCACGCTCACAACGCTTTTACTCTCGAGGTAGGGCAGCAAAAGCGTTCGGACTTTCCGTATTTATGCGTATGTTCAAAGGGAATGCCACAGATACCATATATATATAAGACACTTAACATATTAGAGAATGAGTTTGTAGCGCACTCGGTCAGTAGAACGAAAACTAGGACGTAAAAATATATTGTTTTATCCAATATTTTTTAATTTAAAATATCTATTTAAAGCTGAATATTAGTATTATTACGTAAAAGCTTTACTTTAAAGTAAATTCATTTGCTTGGAAAATAATATTTTGATTATATTCTTTGCACAAATTAAATTCATTTAAAGACAAAGCCCTTATAATCTGTATACAAAATTCCGCTTTTAAAAATTCGCAACTGACATAAGTATCAGATAAATATACATTAAATTTAACATTTCTTCTTTGTACAGGACGCATTTTTGAACTATTATAAACGAGTTTAACAAGAAAGAAACAATCAATTTCATTTATTTTTATTTTTAAAATACTTTTCATGTTTTGCACCGCCAATTTAATTAAATTAACAGGTGTTTCTACAACTTTTCTTTTCCACATAATACATTTAATATTATATGATAAATAATATAAAGTAAATTGACAATTTTATCAATAATTGATTTTTTTATAATCTGTTTGTGCACATCACAATTAAATAGACTAAAATCTATGTTATTTGATATATACTGTTTTGTATATTTTACATATTTCTTCTATGGCAATTTTTGTTTAAAATATCAATTGTCATTTTTCTTATTGTGTAAATATATTGTTATGCTGTAAGAAGGATATACGAGTCTTCTTTCTTAGTGCTATATCTTCTCCGCCTCAATAAATCTATGTTGTGTCCTTTCGCGAATTGCATGTAGAACTTCTTTACAGTCTCACAATTTCTAGTAATGTGTTTATTGTTCTACATAATATACCCGCACAATAATTAGATTTAGATAATCTCTAGTTCATTTTCATTTTATCTATTATTACAGTTCTAGAAAATCGATACATCTTGTATAGAGTCATCGCTTGACCTTGGTCGCGAAGAGTTCTTGCAAGTGCACAAAGCTCCTGCACCAATATCTCCTCACAATTGCCCGATGGAGTGGCGTGCTGAGAAATTGTTAATAGTGAGCGTTTTAAATGAAGCTACAAACGCAGTACAACTGGATTGTATTACGAATCCCATGCTTCGTATCAGACCAAAAAGTTCTCTAATGGATCTTGGTTAAAATTACGCATAAATAATATAAATGCGCCTTTCTTCCTCATTGTTTTGAAATATTTGTGATGCCATGAATTGTACGAAAAAAAATGCGTAGAGATGGTGGACACACTTGCCTGAGCCATCTTTTTTTATGAATTCCATAGATCTGAGAATCACAGAAGCTTCGTCCCAAATTTCCAGTGTTCAGAATTTTCCGAAACAGCCGCTCTGTCAAAGGTTTCCCTTCTATTCCTCTTCGTGCTATTATTTAGAGAGTCAAACAATTGTCGAAAAAGAGAATTATTCTAGCTGTTTGTCAGCTTCTTAGCAATATCTACACAACAAACCATGACACTGTAATGTAGCAAATTAATGTAATAACCATATTAGTGGGCAAATGCAAAAATTTCAATGTCAGCATTTATTATATATATATATATATAACAGGGTTACGGTACGTCGACCTACATATTGAACAACTTGGTAGCAGACCTCATTTGCGACAGATATAACCAAATATGCCTATACAAAACTCAACTGTTTTCGAGTTACGTATGTAGTACACTCTCTTCTAAATAATGTCTCCCCAGCCAACGGTCATATCAATAACGCTTTCCAATGGACGTACTCTAACCATCGGCGACCTCGGTTATAGCAATGCTGGGTAACCGAGGTCGCTCGACGGCTAGAGTACGTCCATGGAAGACGTTATTGATAGGAACCCGTTAGCTGGGGGAACATTACTTTAGAAAGAGAGTGTAACGTTGGCCCTTAAGAACATATGGAACATCTGTGCATCTATCGGCGTGAGTTACATTTCTGACTCGACATACTATATACATGCATGCATGCGTTCGCTCTATACAGAGCTCGTCCAGGCTGCCTGTATAAGGGACATTGAATTCTTTATGTTTTTTCTGTTTGCGTACGATCAAAGACTATATTTTGATTTATACATTTAAGCATTACAGCTTCCCATTTCTGCTATTCCCTCTTTGTATTGCCCTGAACACCCGTTATATATGTATATATAAAATTATTGACAGTTTTTGCATCAAACCAATATTAAGGTAAATACATCTACAACGATCGCAACAAAATGAATACTCACAGTTTGCTTTGCTAAATAGTCATTGTTGCAAACTCGTTGACTAAGAACTTGAGTGCAGTACTTCACCTTCATTTTGTGTCCAGACTGTTCAAATTTAATATTTTCTCAGTTAATTTGGACATAATCTTAATGCATCTAATGCTTCTTTGGTCATGAGTATATAACTGCACACATGATTCCAATCACCCAACAAATTTTGGCCATTTATAACACAACTATAATTCTTATTAATAAAATTATTCGAATTCTTTCAACAAAATCATAAAATATGCATACACAGATTACTGCAAATAAACTGGCATTACAATACTACTCATATTTGTAAATGCAGCAAATATATATTTGACTAAAAATATACTTCACTCACAATATTTTTGCAAAAAGTACTTACACAATAATTGTAGTGTACTATTTTATTTTTTATTAATATTGTTTACCTAATATGTCTGTTACTATCCTTATCACTTTATGATGGGTAGACTCGCTGCTTAAGGACTACCATCTATCAAATAAATGACAATTATTACAATAATGTCTGTGCATTATCAATCACAAATTTATTAAAAAATAAAGCATTTCTTAACACTTCAATTTATAATTGACAACAAGTAATATTTCATTTTGCATTATAATACAAACCAACTATTATGTCTGTACTTATATAGCTTAAAAATATAATATTTACCATTGTAATCTGACTTTCCATAGGTCTGTTTTCTAACGAACTTGCTCTGCTTCGATAGATGAAGAAGCATTTCTTATAAAACAAAAAAAAGAATACATTAAACTGAATAATGTATTCAAAATTATATACACAACTTACCACTAATTATAGAATAGGAACGCATTCGATTAGTCGGGATTCCCTGGAGACTTATACTTTTCGCGAATGTTTTGAACATAATCGTTTTTGTTTATAACTGTTTGTGATCTAACAAACGCAATTCTTCTATGTCTAAAATTACTATCCAACTATAAATCGGGTCCATATCCAACTTTTGGTTAGGAAACGATGATAGTGTATACCTTCAATAATAAAAAACAAATACATTTATTTTACTCTCTAATATCGTTAAGATCTAACATTTTGTTAAAATATATTCAAAACTTTAATATTACTATATAATTTAGAACATACACAGCTATAAAAAAATTCATTATTCATTTCAATCTCTTAGGAAATTTATACAAATACTCACCAATCATCCTCACATTATTTATACATTTATTATCTTGTCGCATATTGAATAAACTGTAAAAAAACACTGAAAAAACTTAAAAGCACACCGTACATACAATAAATCGTCAATACAAGTGCCACAACTCAAATCGCAATAAAACGCAAACCTGCAAAACACAAATTACAAATCTCACAAATGACAAATTACCTAAATAAATTCCTGCAATATCAACTCACACGA
The DNA here is from genome assembly GCA_004143645.1 of Protaetia brevitarsis. Classification (NCBI taxonomy): domain Eukaryota; kingdom Metazoa; phylum Arthropoda; class Insecta; order Coleoptera; family Scarabaeidae; genus Protaetia; species Protaetia brevitarsis. The sequence continues at coordinate 1,938,058 of RXPK01000053.1, read as the reverse complement.
TTTGAGCCATCTATTGACAGAACGCAATTTCAAACTTACAATTACCGTATGCATTTAAGAAAACCATCTATAGGAATATAGGTAATCTGTGGGGAATGCTATCTGCGCGAAAAGATCTAACCTAAGCACCTGAACAGGAACATTATTGATAACCAAAGATAGACGTTTAACAATCATTTGTCACCTACGACAGTGGCGTGATAGTGGCAATGGAACCCGTAAATGACAATAAAATCATTGTGCACTTGCAAAATATTGACAATAATGAAAGTGGCTTTTAAATTGTTGGTCTGTTAATTGTGGAACCACAACTTCCACATAATTTTGTAGCCGAGGTATCAGTATAATGCATGATGAATTTAATAATAAGAATTTTCCCATTCCTCCTCACTACTCGAATCACCGGTTAATAACTCGGTTAATTGGCTTGAAAAAACTATTAATGCTTTTGCCATTCCAGTACCACCTTAACCACACCTAACCTGACAAGTGTTTTGTTTTTAACTAGACTGCCAAGGAGTAGTGAGTAATCGCAGCAACCAAAGCGAACGCGCCCATGGTCGTTGCATACACCCTTCCTACCCAAAAAAACAGGTGCTAATAGCGCTTTTGAGCGTAAGTGCTAAAAGCGTCTAAGCGTGCAGCCCGAACGCACCCTAGATGTATAAAGTACCGCAATTGGCCATCATATTGTGTCCAACTTAAGCGCCAAATTTAAATTTAATCATTGTAGTTTATACGTCCTGTAATTTTTTCCATTGAAGGTAACCACAACGCTGTCATGATGTAATGAAAACTTAACTGCTTTTTCTACTGCTTTCTTTCTGGCCGCATAACCAGATGGAAATATGTGGAGAGTATAATAAAATATTGAAAACGCCAGAAGACCAAGCTATATGTTGCCAACTTTCAGTACCATGTCAGTACAATTAATTAAACCACGACCTACTTAATAACTTAGATGGCATGCAGGATTGTGACAGCAAAATGTCAATCTAATTTAAATGAATGTCATATTGACAAGTACCAATGTTAAAATTTCTTAAACAACAGTTATGCCCGGGAACATAAACAATATTACCCATTGTCAAGTTAATCAATGATAACAGAAAAATCAATGTTACTAGATACATTAAAGTATATGTAACAGTAACTCTAACCAAACATTATTTCTAACTCGAATAGTTTAGAATGACGGCACTGACAGCTAGAATTGGGTAAATGTAGTGACTTTTGTAGCCAATCGCCTACAGCTGAATCAGCTGGACTCTGATTCCGCCATATTGTGTCCAAAGAAGGTTCTTTTCTCTCTAACACATTGCTGCAATTTCTAGTGACTTTAGAATCTGCTGGTGTAACATTCAATTCAATGTAAATTTGAATGATTCGGCAGGCTGTATAACACAAACTGTCAAAAGTCATTAAGCTGAGTCGCGAAAAATATAAAGCAAATTGTCAAAGTCATCAAGCAAGCCGTGAAAAATACATTTATATGTAATATCGATAATTTTGTTCGATGTTTTCATTACTACTGGTTAAGTTATCGGCAAGTAGTGAGGCCAGTTGAGGCGCTGGGCGCTAGTTTTTACTAGAGTAACTTTATTTATCAGAGTGCGGACATAAGAGTAACCGCACCCACTTGCTGCCATTAAAATAATAAAGTTTATACCTTAAAAATTGGGTAGAAATAAGTATTTTTGTTGATATAATAATAACATGTAAGGTACATAAATATTTATAAGAAAAACGCACTCACCTTATTATATTATGAAAAACTATTACGAAAACTACCAGTTTATTGATTATAAAATAACGATTACTGAAAGACACGCGACATAATCACGAGTGAATTGCTTTCAAGCACGACTAACGGTAATGAACGCAATTTTAAACGCTTTAAATACAGGAATCGATGATAAACGACATCTAAAAAGTAAAATATTTGGAATCTTAATGGCGGACTTTACCACGTGACTAGTTAAGCCAATCAAAAACGACACCACGTGTGACCACACTCTGATATTATTTATCAAAGTATGGTCTAGTTTTTTACTTTTTAAGTGACTATACATCACAGTATAGACTGATACAGACAATGCAACTGACTCGCCCACTTTCTGCCATTGATTCCAAACATATCATATTTGAACTTTGGAAATAAATGATCATATTTCTTAAATTAAATTATTGTATATTATGATTTTAGCCACAATACAAATACTTGAGGCCAGTATAAATAATTAATGCTATTATACATTTATTTCTGAAAATACTGAGAAATACTGAGGAGTTTCTCCAAGTGGAGAGGTTGAATGAAGATGTTTTAATTATTTTTTATTATTATTATGACTACTAAATTACTTCTTTCAATAGTACCAGGAAGAAAGGAAGCTTTCAAAATTGTTCCTCTTTCCAGCTTTCAGAAGCCTGGCGAAGGGCTAAAGTCACCTTTATACCAAAAGCAGGGAAAAAGGACATTACGCACCCTAAATCCCACAGACCTATCAGCCTCACATCATTCTTTTTGAAAACGGTTGAAAAGGCTGTAGATAACTATATCAGAACAGACATCTTGGAGCGGGGTGCCATTGCACCCCTGTCAGCACGCCTATCAAACAGGCAAATCCACTGAGACTGCATTAGTGGAGCGGACGGACCAAATCCAAGATGCCCTGACGAATAAAGAAACCGTAGTGTGCGCCTTTCTAGACATAGAGGGTGCTTTTGACAACACTCCACACGAGTCTGTCAAAAAAGCATAGGGGGGTAGACGGCGTGACTTCTAGATGGATGTCGCAACTACTGTCTACCAAGTCGGTGGAGGCGGAGGTAGGACATAAGACCATCTCGGTTAGTACGACTAGAGGATGCCCACAGGGGGGAGTTACATCCCCACTTATGTGGAGCCTAATAGTAGACGAACTCTTATGCGGACTGACGAATCTAGGCATATCTTGTCAAGGGTATGCTGATGACACTATACGCAAGAGGCAAATTTGAGAATACCCTCTGTGACATAGTTCAAAGAGGTTTGAACTTCACGAGAAGATGGTGTCAATCGATGGGACTCAATGTCAACCCCACTAAGACAACCCTAGTAGCATTTACCAGGAAAAGAAAATCCAATCTTAGAACCATAAAACTGGATGGGCAAAATATAGACTGGAGAGCGGAAGTTAAATATCTAGGCCTTATCCTAGACAATAAACTTCTATGGAACAAACATGAACTTGAAGAAACCAACAAAGCCAAAAGAGCTCTGATGTTGTGCAGAAACTTTGCAGGGAAAAATTGGGGATGCAACCCAAAAATACTGCTTTGGATGTATACAACGATAGTGAGACCGATCATCACCTATGCATCAGTAGCATGGAGCAAAAGAACTAATCTGGCCACCGCGAGAATTAACCTCTCGAAAGTGCAAAGATTAGCATGTGTATGCATAACGGGGGCTATGAGAACCTGCCCAACAGCAGCTATTGAAGTAGTATTGGATCTTGCCCCCCTCCACATAGTAGAGGGCGTGGCGAAAAGAACCACACTAAGAATGGTCAAGGAAGGAATGATTAGGCATAGGCCTCAATCTCCTGACGGTGATCAAACCTGGGATATGCCCCGGGATGATATGTTAAAAAAAATTAGCTTTGTGAAGGAATTCACCATAAAGCTAAGTAACAGGAGCGAGTAGGATCATAACACCATCTTGAACTTGAATAGAAATGCAATCAAATGGTATACTGATGGCTCCAAAACGGCAGAAGGAACTGGAATAGGAATATATGGGCCTAGAACTACATATTTCGAAAGCTTGGGAAAATACCCAAGTACATTTCAGGCGGAAATACACGCTATTGGAAGATGTGTTCAGTTCATTATGGATAGGAACTATCGGAAGCAGGAGATTATCATCGTGTCTGATAGTCAAGCAGCCATCAAGGCGCTGAACCCATATGAAATCTGCTCCAAGATGGTCTGGGGATGCCTAGGGAAACTAAATGAGCTAGGCAAAAGAAATAAAGTAACCCTCCTGTGGGTTCCGGGTCTCACAGGAGTGGAAGGAAACGAAATAACGGATAACTCGCAAAAAGGGGCTGGAATGCCTTTGTAGGACCTGAACCCTTTGCGGGTTAAGTAGCAGTACAATACTGAAGAAACTAAAAATGGAAATGGAGCAGAGAAAATCCAGTTACTGGGAAAATCTCCAGGGAAAGAGGCAAAGTAAAATTCTTCTAGGAACTTATAACCAGAAGAGGTTTACAGAACGCATCAACCTGAGTAAGAACAATGTTCGCATATTAACAGGAATACTTTCAGGCCATTGTAACTGAAAGGACACCTGAGTAAGCTTGGATTGGAAAAAGATCCTGAATGCAGATTTTGTGAGGAACAGGATGAAACAAGCATCCACCTCCTCTTAAACTGCGTAGCACTGTGCAACTCGAGGGCATTGCACCTGGGAGCACGTGAAATCGAAGAGGGAGACTTACCTAGATTGGGGCCCTCTGACATTCTGCACTTTCTAAAAGGAATAGGATTGGAAGACCAGCTGTAAAGCAGCAAGAATAGGGGACACAATAGATCTTTTAGGTCGCAGTGTAACACCACCCTTCTATTTACATACATTACATTTGTAATGTATGTAAATAGTATTCCCGCCGGGACGGGAATACTTGGTACTACCCTGTATTATTTTATATCGGATCGGGTCCAGAATTCTAGATAACACTCGGCAATTTTGACATGTGCCTAGTATATTTCGACATACATATATGGATGTAAATATAATAAATAAAAATGTTCCCACAGCTCGTCCCGCATTAACATGCATTAAGTATCCCAAGATTTGCATCATGTATTAGCTCCACACTCTTAGAATAAAACCCTTTTCTATTCATGTATTTATGACCATAGTTTTTTGAGCAAAGTATTGCAACGTGCGTGCAATAAGTAGCACCCACACCACCTCCTATGCACCATTATTTAAAAAAAGGAATCTTCTTTTGCTGGCGGTCATTCATAGTACTAGAAAAACCTACTATTCACCAAATTTAACTACAGTAATTTGACGGTTTCAATCGCTGCCAATTGGCGCTTTGTCATATAGTAAACAGTGTCAACAACCTTAAAATTACAAAACTTGTTTCAGATGCCGTTGTTGCCAGCTCTCAACAGATATTCGCTTTCGACCTAGATTCTGAATTAGTCGATTCATATTTTGTCGATGTCGAAGGAATCGATTCGACCCGAATCGATTCGCCAATCGACTGAAGTTCTGAATCCCTATGCTGATATTATTAGAAAGTGGATCCGAATGATTGAAGCTACCGGTTCTACAGTGCAAATACACAAAACGGGCCGCCCACGAACTGTCAAAAATGCTGCAAACATCGATAATGTACGACAACCGGACAGGCATTATCGATCCGACATTATCTGTACGCAAACGAAGTCAGACCACTAATGTTTCCAGTGGCGGGATTCAGAACCTCACGATTCGTGTCGAATCGTCAAAATTTTTGTCGACATGTCGAATGGGTAGCAATCACGGTATTCAGACATTAGTCGAATCGAATAAACAATCACGTGATATCGACAGATATGTCGGACCGTGTTCGACAGCTAAAGTGTTGACGATTGTATAGTTATCCCTTTCTAATAACTATACCGTTAAATCGGTTGCGTCGAGAATTCTAGATAACTCTCGGCAATTTTTTGATATGCGCGTAGTATATTTCGACGTACATATGTGGATGTAAATATAACAAATAAAAATTTTTCCTCGGCACATTTCGTATTAACATTAAGTATCCGAAGATTTGTATCACGTATTAGCTCCACATTCTGAGAATAAAACCTTTTTCTATTCATGTAATTATGACCATTTTTTTTTTGAGTATTGCAACGTGCGTGCAATAAGTAGCAGTCACAACACCTCCTATTCACCATTATTAAAAAAAAAAGGAATCTTCTTTTGCTGACAGGCATTCATTGTGCTAGGGAAACATACTTTTCACCTAATTTCACTATAGTAATTTGACGGTTTCAAACGCCGCCAATTGACGCTTGTCATTTAGTAAACAGCATCAACAACCTCAAAATTACAAACCTGTTTAAGATATCGATGTTGCCAGTTCTCAAAAGATGTTCGCATTCGACATAGCTTCTGAATCAGTCGATTCATATTTTGTCGATGTCGAATGAATCGATTCGACACGAATCGATCGCGAATCGACTAAAGTTCTGATCCCAGGGCAGCAGCGGGATTCAGAAACCTCACGTTCGTGTCGAATCGCAAATTTCTGTCGACATGTCGAATGGGTTATTATTATTTTTTAATTATTATTTTTATTACTTGTCTGAATTTATTATACACCACCGGTTTCTACGTGAAAGCGCCTTTTTTGAGAAATAAGAAAAAGAGAAAGTTTTAAAAAATTGGGATTTGAATATACTCCTTCCACATTATTAGTTTTTTGCGAAGACAGGTTATGTCAGTTTCTGAATTATGTAATCTACAGCAAATTATGTTAACAAAGTTTTTTAATATTTGTTATAATTTCAGAGATATTCAGAGATAACTTTGGAGTAGGCTGTACCCCTAAATTGGGTGATTGAACAGAAAAGAAATTTGCATATTTGACAGTTGCCGGTTCCCTTGTGAGACACAATTATTTACATTTAAGTGTGTATTTTAGGAAATTTGAAAGAAAGTTTAGTCGACTGTTAAGGAATTTATATTCCATAGCATGCATGTATATTCATATACATACTTATTTGTTTTATGGTGTAAGGGTATTTATTAACCTGCCATTTATGTTACTCACTCACTTCATGGCCTTTGTAATAAAAAATAGTAATTAAAGCATTAATAATTTTTTTTTTACGAACTACAGGACCACGGCCGTCGGATGGTAGAAACACTTACCTATTATTTAGGCATTATAAATACATTTTTATTTGAAGAAATATTTTGATATCTTAAGTAAAGCGCTGTGATCTTATTAATATTATTATTGTAGAATAAACTTGTGTTTAATTTTCGTATAAAGAATATCAGTTGAAATTAACTTAAGCCCTACAGGATATATTTTATCGGAAACAGTAATATTTAGACATGAAAATGAATTTAACTATGATTTTAGCGATCTGTTTTATTGACTAAAATTAAATAGATATACAGGACTTAAAACAGCACAGTAAAAACACATTTTCTTATTTATTAAACTTTTTCTCTTATTATGTTCACAATATTATATTTAATATAACACTAAAAATCCTACATTTATGTAAATACTCTTTTTGTCACTCTTATAATAATTTACATGTATTTTTGTATTGTAAGAATTCCTATTTTCTCTTACTAGAACATAGACTAACCCATAAGGTATTATACCAATACTTTAAAGTGTCACTTTCTTCATTAACTTGGTTTGGGTGTAAAATTTTCCCTTTTTCATTTCCTTTTATACACATAATGATATGCTAAATCACCACTCACAATCAATTGTAGAATACATTCCGACTGTTCACTCAGCCAAAGTATGTATTTTACACCCATACAACACAAACTAAATACTAACGAATTTACTACGACAATATGATTTTTTAAATGATTAATCGAAATTCAAATAATATAGTAGTTACTTGTAACTAGATCCTACTTAAGTTAAACTCTTCGTATAAATTCTAGAATGTGTTCAGTGCCCTATTGTCTCATACCACACTAATAACTTACAACTTCTCTCGTATAATTTGAATTTAGATCTTTTTGAAAACATAAGTAAGTACGTGGAAATAAGTATAAAATACTGCTGATATGATTATATCGTGCATAAATGTTGGTCAAATACTAAAAATAACTTCTTACATGAATATGAAGCACGAAGAGAAAAAAAACATTGTATATTATTTATGCATTACTTTTACAATGTCTATCAATTATGTAATAAATTTTGTCATTTAAAAAATCAAATTCGTTATTACATAGTGGTTTCTTAAATGGATAATCTTACATCAAAAAATTTTACTCCAATTTTTTGCGTATAAGCTGCTTATCTTTATCTGCCTGTTAAACCATCGCGATCTTATAGAAGCCTATTTTTTAGATTTTGGTTTATGTGTCCAAGGTTTTCAATTCCTCAATTCATTTTTCCAACACCATGTCATCGTCTATTTGGTCGTTCATTGATGGGTTTTGGTGCTAATTACCGATACTGCAATGTACGCTTTTGGATTGCTGTTTAGATTGTTGTGGTACAAAGGATTACCAGTGACCTATGGTATGCAAAATTTCTGGGGTATGTGCTTTCGCTGGCTTTGTCTGCACATTCCAAGGTACCTCGTAGTTAAAGCATCTTCATTATGATCCATAGATAGCTTCGGTTCTTTTTCATTGACGATACATACGACCACTCGGGTTTCCAAAGCGTCATTGTGACATTCTGATATTGGATTTGTCCTTTTCATGTACAGTGTTGCCAAGGAGTAGTGAGTAATCGCAGCAACCAAAGCGAACGCGCCCATGGTCGTTGCATACACCCTTCCTACCCAAAAGAAACAGGTGCTAATAGCGCTTTTGAGCGTAAGTGCTAAAAGCGTCTAAGCGTGCAGCCCGAACGCACCCTAGATGTATAAAGTACCGCAATTGGCCATCATATTGTGTCCAACTTAAGCGCCAAATTTAAATTTAATCATTGTAGTTTATACGTCCTGTAATTTTTTCCATTGAAGGTAACCACAACGCTGTCATGATGTAATGAAAACTTAACTGCGTTTTTCTACTGCTTTCTTTCTGGCCGCATAACCAGATGGAAATATGTGGAGAGTATAGTGAAATATTGAAAACGCCAGAAGACCAAGCTATATGTTGCCAACTTTCAGTACCATGTCAGTACAATTAATTAAACCACGACCTACTTAATAACTTAGATGGCATGCAGGATTGTGACAGCAAAATGTCAATCTAATTTAAATGAATGTCATATTGACAAGTACCAATGTTAAAATTTCTTAAACAACAGTTATGCCCGGTAACATAAACAATAGTTACCCATTTGTCAAAGTTAATCAATGGATAACAGCAAAAATCAAGTGTTACTAGATACATTAAAGTATATGTAACAGTAACTCTAACCAAACATTATTTCTAACTCGAATAGTTTAGAATGACGGCACTGACAGCTAGAATTGGGTAAATGTAGTGACTTTTGTAGCCAATCGCCTACAGCTGAATCAGCTGGACTCTGATTCCGCCATATTGTGCCCAAAGAAGGTTCTTTTCTCTCTAATACATTGCTGCAATGAATTGCGGTACTTTATATTTCTAGTGACTTTAGAATCTGCTGGTGTAACATTCAATTCAATGTAAATTTGAATGATTCGGCAGGCTGTATAACACAAACTGTCAAAAGTCATTAAGCTGAGTCGCGAAAAATATAAAGCAAATTGTCAAAGTCATCAAGCAAGCCGTGAAAAATACATTTATATGTAATATCGATAATTTTGTTCGATGTTTTCATTACTACTGGTTAAGTTATCGGCAAGTAGTGAGGCCAGTTGAGGCGCTGGGCGCTAGTTTTTACTAGAGTAACTTTATTTATCAGAGTGCGGACATAAGAGTAACCGCACCCACTTGCTGCCATTAAAATAATAAAGTTTATACCTTAAAAAATGGGTAGAAATAAGTATTTTTGTTGATCTATAATAATAACATGTAAGGTACATATAAATATTATAAGAAAAACGCACTCACCTTATTATATTATGAAAACTATTACGAAACTCACCAGTTTATTGATTATAAAAATAACGATTACTGAAAGACACGCGACATAATTCACGAGTGAATTGCTTTCAAGCACGACTAACGGTAATGAACGCAATTTTTAAACGCTTTAAATACAGGAATCGATTGATAAACGACATCTAAAAAGTAAAATATTTGGAATCTTAATGGCGGGACTTTACCACGTGACTAGTTAAGCCAATCAAAAACGACACCACGTGTGACCACACCTCTGATATTATTTATCAAAGTATGGTCTCTAGTTTTTACTTTTTAAGTGACTATACATCACAGTATAGACTGATACAGACAATGCAACTGACTCGCCCACTTTCTGCCATTGATTCCAAACATATCATATTTGAACTTTGGAAATAAATGATCATATTTCTTAAATTAAATTATTGTATATTATGATTTTAGCCACAATACAAATACTGAGGGCAGTATAAATAATTAATGCTATTATACATTTATTTCTGAAAATACTGAGAAATACTGAGGAGTTTCTCCAAGTGGAGAGGTTGAATAAGATGTTTTTAATTATTTTTTATTTATTAGATACTACTAAATTAACTTCTTTCAATAGTACCAGGAAGAAAGGAAGCTTTCAAAATTGTTCCTCTTTCCAGCTTTCAGAAGCCTGGCGAAGGGCTAAAGTCACCTTTATACCAAAAGCAGGGGAAAAGGACATTACGCACCCTAAACCCACAGACCCTATCAGCCTCACATCATTCTTTTTGAAAAACGGTTGAAAAGGCTGTAGATAACTATATCAGACAGACATCTTGGAGCGGGTGCCATTGCACCCCTGTCAGCACGCCTATCAAACAGGCAAATCCACTGAGACTGCATTAGGGAGCGGACGGACCAAATCCAAGATGCCCTGACGAATAAAGAAACCGTAGTGTGCGCCTTTCTAGACATAGAGGGTGCTTTTGACAACACTCCACACGAGTCTGTCAAAAAAGCATAGGGGGTAGACGGCGGTGACTTCTAGATGGATGTCGCAACTACTGTCTACCAGGTCGGTGGAGCGGAGGTAGGACATAAGACCATCTCGGTTAGTACGACTAGAGGATGCCCACAGGGGGGAGTTACATCCCCACTTATGTGGAGCCTAATAGTAGACGAACTCTTATGCGGACTGACGAATCTAGGCATATCTTGTCAAGGGTATGCTGATGACACTATACGCAAGAGGCAAATTTGAGAATACCCTCTGTGACATAGTTCAAAGAGGTTTGAACTTCACGAGAAGATGGTGTCAATCGATGGGACTCAATGTCAACCCCACTAAGACAACCCTAGTAGCATTTACCAGGAAAAGAAAATCCAATCTTAGAACCATAAAACTGGATGGGCAAAATATAGACTGGAGAGCGGAAGTTAAATATCTAGGCCTTATCCTAGACAATAAACTTCTATGGAACAAACATGAACTTGAAGAAACCAACAAAGCCAAAAGAGCTCTGATGTTGTGCAGAAACTTTGCAGGGAAAAATTGGGGATGCAACCCAAAAATACTGCTTTGGATGTATACAACGATAGTGAGACCGATCATCACCTATGCATCAGTAGCATGGAGCAAAAGAACTAATCTGGCCACCGCGAGAATTAACCTCTCGAAAGTGCAAAGATTAGCATGTGTATGCATAACGGGGGCTATGAGAACCTGCCCAACAGCAGCTATTGAAGTAGTATTGGATCTTGCCCCCTCCACATAGTAGAGGCGTGGCGAAAAGAACCACACTAAGAATGGTCAAGAAGGATGATTAGGCATAGGCCTCAATCTCCTGACGGTGATCAAACCTGGATATGCCCCGGATGATATGTTAAAAAAATTAGCTTTGTGAAGGAATTCACCATAAAGCTAAGTAACAGGAGCGAGTAGGATCATAACACCATCTTGAACTTGAATAGAAATGCAATCAAATGGTATACTGATGGCTCCAAAACGGCAGAAGGAACTGGAATAGGAATATATGGGCCTAGAACTACATATTTCGAAAGCTTGGGAAAATACCCAAGTACATTTCAGGCGGAAATACACGCTATTGGAAGATGTGTTCAGTTCATTATGGATAGGAACTATCGGAAGCAGGAGATATTACATCGTGTCTGATAGTCAAGCAGCCATCAAGGCGCTGAACCCATATGAAATCTGCTCCAAGATGGTCTGGGGATGCCTAGGGAAACTAAATGAGCTAGGCAAAAGAAATAAAGTAACCCTCCTGTGGGTTCCGGGTCTCACAGGAGTGGAAGGAAACGAAATAACGGATAACCTCGCAAAAAAGGGGCTGGAATGCCTTTTGTAGGACCTGAACCCTTTTGCGGGTTAAGTAGCAGTACAATACTGAAGAAACTAAAAATGGAAATGGAGCAGAGAAAATCCAGTTACTGGGAAAATCTCCAGGGAAAGAGGCAAAGTAAAATTCTTCTAGGAACTTATAACCAGAAGAGGTTTACAGAACGCATCAACCTGAGTAAGAACAATGTTCGCATATTAACAGGAAATACTTTCAGGCCATTGTAGACTGAAAGGACACCTGAGTAAGCTTGGATTGGAAAAAGATCCTGAATGCAGATTTTGTGAGGAACAGGATGAAACAAGCATCCACCTCCTCTTAAACTGCGTAGCACTGTGCAACTCGAGGGCATTGCACCTGGGAGCACGTGAAATCGAAGAGGGAGACTTACCTAGATTGGGGCCCTCTGACATTCTGCACTTTCTAAAAGGAATAGGATTGGAAGACCAGCTGTAAAGCAGCAAGAATAGGGGACACAATAGATCTTTTAGGTCGCAGTGTAACACCACCCTTCTATTTACATACATTACATTTGTAATGTATGTAAATAGTATTCCCGCCGGGACGGGAATACTTGGTACTACCCTGTATTATTTTATATCGGATCGGGTCCAGAATTCTAGATAACACTCGGCAATTTTGACATGTGCCTAGTATATTTCGACATACATATATGGATGTAAATATAATAAATAAAAATGTTCCCACAGCTCGTCCCGCATTAACATGCATTAAGTATCCCAAGATTTGCATCATGTATTAGCTCCACACTCTTAGAATAAAACCCTTTTCTATTCATGTATTTATGACCATAGTTTTTTGAGCAAAGTATTGCAACGTGCGTGCAATAAGTAGCACCCACACCACCTCCTATGCACCATTATTTAAAAAAAGGAATCTTCTTTTGCTGGCGGTCATTCATAGTACTAGAAAAACCTACTATTCACCAAATTTAACTACAGTAATTTGACGGTTTCAATCGCTGCCAATTGGCGCTTTGTCATATAGTAAACAGTGTCAACAACCTTAAAATTACAAAACTTGTTTCAGATGCCGTTGTTGCCAGCTCTCAACAGATATTCGCTTTCGACCTAGATTCTGAATTAGTCGATTCATATTTTGTCGATGTCGAAGGAATCGATTCGACCCGAATCGATTCGCCAATCGACTGAAGTTCTGAATCCCTATGCTGATATTATTGGAAAGTGGATCCGAATGATTGAAGCTACCGGTTCTACAGTGCAAATACACAAAACGGGCCGCCCACGAACAAACTCAAAAATGCTGCAAACATCGATAATGTACGACAACCGGACAGGCATTATCGATCCGACATTAATCTGTACGCAAACGAAGTCAGACCACTAATGTTTCCAGTGGCGGGATCAGAACCTCACGATTCGTGTCGAATTCGTCAAATTTTTGTCGACATGTCGAATGGGTAGCAATCACGGTATTCAGACATTAGTCGAATCGAATAAACAATCACGTGATATCGACAGATATGTCGGACCGTGTTCGACAGCTAAAGTGTTGACGATTGTATAGTTATCCCTTTCTAATAACTATACCGTTAAATCGGTTGCGTCGAGAATTCTAGATAACTCTCGGCAATTTTTGATATGCGCGTAGTATATTTCGACGTACATATGTGGATGTAAATATAACAAATAAAAATTTTTCCTCGGCACATTTCGTATTAACATTAAGTATCCGAAGATTTGTATCACGTATTAGCTCCACATTCTGAGAATAAAACCTTTTTCTATTCATGTAATTATGACCTTGTTTTTTTGAGTATTGCAACGTGCGTGCAATAAGTAGCAGTCACAACACCTCCTATTCACCATTATTAAAAAAAAAAGGAATCTTCTTTTGCTGACAGGCATTCATTGTGCTAGGGAAACATACTTTTCACCTAATTTCACTATAGTAATTTGACGGTTTCAAACGCCGCCAATTGACGCTTGTCATTTAGTAAACAGCATCAACAACCTCAAAATTACAAAACCTGTTTAAGATATCGATGTTGCCAGTTCTCAAAAGATGTTCGCATTCGACATAGCTTCTGAATCAGTCGATTCATATTTTGTCGATGTCGAATGAATCGATTCGACACGAATCGATTCGCGAATCGACTAAAGTTCTGAATCCCAGGGCAGCAGCGGGATTCAGAACCTCACGATTCGTGTCGAATCGTCAAAATTTCTGTCGACATGTCGAATGGGTTATTATTATTTTTTATTAATTATTATTTTTATTACTTGTCTGAATTTATTATACACCACCGGTTTCTACGTGAAAGCGCCTTTTTTGAGAAATAAGAAAAAGAGAAAGTTTTAAAAAATTGGGATTTGAATATACTCCTTCCACATTATTAGTTTTTTGCGAAGACAGGTTATGTCAGTTTCTGAATTATGTAATCTACAGCAAATTATGTTAACAAAGTTTTTTAATATTTGTTATAATTTCAGAGATATTCAGAGATAACTTTGGAGTAGGCTGTACCCCTAAATTGGGTGATTGAACAGAAAAGAAATTTGCATATTTGACAGTTGCCGGTGTTCCCTTGTGAGACACAATTATTTACATTTAAGTGTGTAATTGTAGGAAATTTGAAAGAAAGTTTAGTCGACTGTTAAGGAATTTATATTCCATAGCATGCATGTATATTCATATACATACTTATTTGTTTTATGGTGTAAGGGTATTTATTAACCTGCCATTTATGTTACTCACTCACTTCATGGCCTTTGTAATAAAAAATAGTAATTAAAGCATTAATAATTTTTTTTTTACGAACTACAGGACCACGGCCGTCGGATGGTAGAAACACTTACCTATTATTTAGGCATTATAAATACATTTTTATTTGAAGAAATATTTTGATATGCTTAAGTAAAGCGCTGTGATCTTATTAATATTATTTATTGTAGAATAAACTTGTGTTTAATTTTCGTATAAAGAATATCAGTTGAAATTAACTTAAGCCCTACAGGATATATTTTATCGGAAACAGTAATATTTAGACATGAAAATGAATTTAACTATGATTTTAGCGATCTGTTTTATTGACTAAAATTAAATAGATATACAGGACTTAAAACAGCACAGTAAAAACACATTTTCTTATTTATTAAACTTTTTCTCTTATTATGTTCACAATATTATATATTTAATATAACACTAAAAATCCTACATTTATGTAAATACTCTTTTGTCACTCTTATAATAATTTACATGTATTATTTGTATTGTAAGAATTTCCTATTTTTCTCTTACTAGAACATAAGACTAACCACATAAGGTATTATACAATACTTTAAAGTGTCACTTTCTTCATTAACTTGGTTTGGGTGTAAATATTTTTCCCTTTTTCATTTCCTTTTATACACATAAATGATATGCTCAAATCACCACTCACAATCAATGTAGAATACATTTCCGACTGTTCACTCAGCCAAAGTATGTATTTTACACCCATACAACACAAACTAAATACTAACGAATTTACTACGACAATATGATTTTTTAAATGATTTAATCGAAATTCAAAATAATATAGTAGTTACTTGTAACTAGATCCTACTTAAGTTAAACTCTTCGTATAAATTCTAGAATGTGTTCAGTGCCCTATTGTCTCATACCACACTAATATAACTTACAACTTCTCTCGTATAATTTGAATTTAGATCTTTTTTGAAAACATAAGTAAGTACGTGGAAATAAGTATAAAATACTGCTGATTATTGATTATCGTGCATAAATGTTGGTCAAATACTAAAAATAACTTCTTACATGAATATGAAGCACGAAGAGAAAAAAAACATTGTATATTATTTATGCATTACTTTTACAATGTCTATCAATTAATGTAATAAAATTTTGTCATTTAAAAAATCAAATTCGTTATTACATAGTGGTTTCTTAAATGATGATAATCTTACATCAAAAAATATTTTACTCCAAATTTATTGCGTATAAGCTGCTTTATCTTTATCTGACTGTATAACCCATCGCGATCTTATAGAAGCCATATTTTTTAGATTTTGGTTATGTGTCCAAGGTTTCAATTCCCTCAATTCATTTTCCAACACCATGTCATCGTCTATTGGTCGTTCATTGATGGGTTTTGGTGCTATTACCGATACTGCAATGTACGCTTTTGGATTGCTGTTTAGATTGTTGTGGTACAAAGGATTACCAGTGACCCTATGGTATGCAAAATTTCTGGGGTATGTGCTTTTCGCTGGCTTTGTCTGCACATTCCAAGGGTACCTCGTAGTTAAAGCATCTTCATTATTATCCATAGATAGCTTCGGTTCTTTTTCATTGACGATACCATACGACCACTCGTTGGTTTTCAAAGCGTCATTTGTGACATTCTTTATATTGGGATTTGTTTCCTTTTCATTGTACAGTGTTTGAAGAAGTTGGCTATTGTCTGCTTTAGTTTTGTTCCTTCGGGTTGCGTTACTGTGCTCTTTTTCTGTTGAATATTTAATGCTATCACTCTTTTCGAGCTTCTTATTTATTTCAATGTTTTCGTTCGTGCCCACTTTTTTCTTCTGATTTTCTTGTTGAGTGAGTGCCTTGTCCATTTCGGAAATTATTTTCTTTGATGTCTTCAAGTCATCATCAATTTTTTCTGAAATAAACAAAAAACAATTAATAATAAAGTCAGTGGATGGTTTTGATTGTTTTTGTTGCAGAAGGGCATTTTATGGTGAATAATTTAAGGAATCTGCAGGAAAGTAAACAAATGGTAAGGTATTTACTCTGTAAAATTTATTCCGTTTTCAAGAATTTTTCTTAAACTAATCAGTTTTGCTTCGATGTACATGGGAGTTCCGAATTAATCGAATTTTCGGACTAATCGAATCAAGAATTTTTTGTTGCAGGTGCTACACATTTGCGGTTGGCCATTGACACACAGTTTTATCCGGCGCGCTGCAATTTTCGCATAAGTCGATAAGAATTCCTTTGTCTAACGTCCATCGTGAATCAAATTCTACAATTATTGAAAAAAAAGGAAGTGTGTTGTAACAATTGAAAAAAAAAACTGATAGCATTAATTCATTTAGATAAGAGAAAATTAGTTAAAAGAGTTTCAGGTGACTACGGAATCGGTGCACCCATAAAAAAGTACACTAGTATTTTATAAAACTTTTATATATTATGTAATACGGATAATTTGAATTTCCCGCCAAAAGGAAACCCAAGGTCATCGGTTTGAAGTTTGAAAAACCTACGTATAAGGCTTCCGTTCATGCGATGCGTGCATTGAAAGACATAGAACACTGTGAGCGTTCCGATTTACTTGTCGTGCATATGCTACGCATAGACTGCATTACCTTTTTTTCTATGCATTGTATGTTCCATTCTAGCCTCTGTCAGAGTCTAAACTGATTTCGCGGCAAAACTCTTTATGCACGCATACATGTTAAATCGGAACGATGTATCATTACATCAGACGCATACAGTGCATTATGCGCGATTCGAAACACAGCCTAAGTGACGCTAGTGATACTCATGGGGCAGTAACTTAAATCTGGTCAAAAGTCCCAGCGGTGTCAGACAAGGAAAGCAAATGGTAGTCCCCGCAAATCTCAATAGATGGAAGCCAAACACTATATGTTTAGTAACATTTGTGTAATAACTATATGTGTATTGGCATCACAGAACAAATTATTTTGTCGTTGGTATACCTTATTACTGAGGGGGATAGTTGGATAGTTAGTCCGTAGCTATGGCGGCTATGGCCCGTGGTTCGGGTGGTTCGTCAGTTAATGGCCAGTTGTTTTTAATCTATTTTGTTTTAGACGTGGGTTCCAGATTTCCGTACTTATTAGAATCATACAACTTAAGTAATAATATTCACCTGGAAATATTTTAGATAAAGCTATAATCTTATAGAACATTATGTATCTAAGTGAATATTTTTATTAAGTTGTATGGCTATACCCAGTTTTCCTTGATATATAAAATAAAACCGATTTAAATATTACCGCTTTTGTGAATAGTACCCGCAAAGCTCGTTAGATGGCGCGACTGCACGCGAACGTTGCCGGGTGTCCAGCCTAAAATGCAACGGTCCATAGGCGATTTATTATTGTTTTTTTGGAAAAATGTTTCAAATATGTTGCTCGAATCATAGTTCTACACATTTTAAATTAGTTTCAGTAATGGCGGACTTCCGGTTGTACCGGAAGTAGATACTACTTTATTATTTTAAATGGAACGACCTGTATATTATTGTATTTTTGATTCCTCGTTAAATTTTAAATAGCAATACGCTAGGCATACATTGGGGCTAAGTTGTACCCTTTCCGAATTACATGACGTTTTTCGAAAAAAATGACATTTGCAATGTCTGCGGTGTTTGGAAATATCTCCGGAAATACGAAAGTTAGAAAGATGCGGTTTTCAGTTTTCGCTTAATCATGAAACAGCACACGTCTTTTACTTTAAAATTGTTGCGTTTAAATTACATAATTATTAAATAGGGCTCTTAATTTTCGAACTCTAAAATCATAGATAACTTGATTTTTTTAAATTGAATGGTATAGCAATTTTTACATAAATGGATGTAAAACTTAATTTTCTTTCGATTTTATACGAGTGTCATTGTGTCCATCTCCAAAGATTTTGGAGATATTCGCAATTTTTCAGTTTTTCAGGATAGATACGTATTGCGAAGCGCCGGCCACCTTCCCCTCGCATTTCACCAGGCTTGGGACTGGCTGCAGTAATACTGGCATGCTTAGAAAGTGACCAACAGAATACAATAAGACCACTGGAAACAAACAAAACTTGAAATTAAAAAAAAAGAAAACGTAACATTGCGAACTTTTTCGAGAAAGTTACTTACAGATGAAAATCAGTTGCAAGTATTGTTAGTAGTACTGCAGAATCCAGCGTGCGCGAAATAAGTAGAATAGCTAATATCAGTAAATCTTCGGTACACAACACTTTAAGAATACATAAGTTACGCAATTACTGCGAAAGCAGATTGTTATTTTGTCAGTGGGCAAAGAATTGAAAGAACTGATCATGATGCGAACTTTTTCGAGAAAGTGATGTTTTCAGACGAAGCTAACTTCTACAAAAATGGATTTGTGAATCGTCATAATTGTCGTTATTATGACACACAAAATCCCCATCGATTTATTGCAGCACATAGTCAGTACTGAAGGTCAGCGAACGTGGGCAGGTATCATTGGACAATATATCATAGGCCTGTTCTTTCATAACCAACGCCTGATGGGTAGTGTTTATATGGAATTTCTTCAGAATAATTTGGGCGTTACGTGAGAAAATATTCCGTTAGCTACTCGTCAGCTGATGTGGTTGCAACACGACGGTGCTCCATCTCCCAATACTGTCGAATTTCGTCAGTTTTGGATTGTTCTTTTCAGACGCTGGATTGAGCGGGGGACAGATGACAGATGGCCTCCGAGATCGCCAGATCTTACAAGCTGCGATTCCTTTTTATGGGGTTTCATTAAAATTGAAGTTTATGAGACGCCACCAACAACACCTGATGATATGCGTCATCGTATTTTAAAAGCGTTTCAAGAAGTCATACCAAAAAAAAAAAACACTTAGAAATGATCAGAAGTGTTTGCAAAGGCCATTTCGATTATATAGTGCCTAAAACGGACAGCATTTTGAACATTTAATATAATAGTGTTGTACAAATTCTCTGTAGAATGACAATACTGCATGCTTAGAAAGTGGCCAACAGAACACAATAATAATTTTATCTTTGCCATGTTCATTTCCAACGCGTTTCAGTAAATTCTACATTTTTTAATTTCAAGTTTTCTTTGTTTTGGTGGTCCTGTTGGCAACTTTCTAAGCATGCCAGTCCCTAGCCTGGTAAAATGCGAAAGGAAGTTATCCATAATTTTAGAGTTTGAAAATTACAGAGCCCTATTTAATAATTCTGTAATTTAAACGCAACAATTTTAAAGCAAAAGACCTGTGCTGTTTCATGATTAAGCGAAAACTGAAAACTGCGTCTTTCTAACTTTCGCATTTCCGGAGATATTTCCAAACACCGCAGACATTGCAAATGACATTTTTTTCGAAAAACGTCAAGTAATTCGGAAACGGTACAACTTAGCCCCAATGTATGCCTAACGTATTGTTATTTCAATTTAACGAGGAATCCAAAAATACAATAATATCCATTTAAAATAATAAAGTTAGTATCTACTTCCAGTACAACCGGAAGTTCGCCATTGCTGAAACTAATTTTAACATGTGTAGAATATGATTCGAGGCAACATTTATTTGAAACATTTTTCCAAAAAAACAATAATAAATCGGCTAAGGACCGTTGCATCTTAGGCTGGGCACCCGGTACATAAGATTCTGCTCTATACTAACTTCTCTATGGTGATACTTTACTATACTATACTACCACAGTATAGTGTAATATCAATTAGTGTCAAGAAAGGGAATATTTGTGTCCGTTTTTGAAAGCTGCGGCGCGTGGTGCTCAATAATGGAATGCGCCGTAAATCGCTACGGCAATATGGCGTTATTTGTATTTGTGCTGGGGTTTAACGTATGTTTATAATCTCATTTTTGATTATATTTATTGATACTAAGGCAGTTATTTGCTGTTTGTTGTATGGAGATACAGCTGTAACTGTTACCTGTTCCGTATCTGATTTATCTTCATTGGAAATTGTTAGGGTAAGTAAATTAGTCATTAAAACAATTTAATATCTTAACAATTACTTTTTGTTGTAGCGTTTAATAATAATAATAATAATAATAATTAGAATTTATTAACAACTACAATTCAAGTACATTGTCAAAAAGATTATATCACCGATTTGGTGTTCTTCCTATAACCTTCCCCTTTGGGTTGTTCTTCGCCCTTCTACGTGTTAATCATTTCTCTAGTCCATTATGTCACCGACCATTTTCGACCATTGTTTTAATACAAAACTTAGATTTTGAACAAAATTACTTAGGTACTTATAATTTTGATGTTGTTTCTTCTTATTGTTACGTCTGCATTTGATTTATGATAATAAAAATTCTTCTATTGTGCCCACCGACTGACTCTTTACAGTGACTGGATTCTGTAAATTTGATTTTATTGTATATCGGTGTTTGATTCGTTGACACTTGTAATACTAATTTAATGGGCCAACATGGTGTATTTTTGCAATTTACTATTAATACTAATAATTTATAATATTTTCCGACAGGGAAAACCCTACAGGAAAAATACAATGCGCACATCTGCAATACACATACCACACATGTGTAAATTATATACAATAATTACAATAAATTCTTAAGAGCGAGACTCGCGTAAATTATATGCAAACTCTGTAATGTAATTTAAACTATCTTTATTAATGTAACAAGCATCAGAGATTCTAGATTTTATTGAAATATTTGCGCATTAAAGAAATAGGGGAAGTACGTAGAATATTGGTCCAATGTGAAACACAGTAGAAGATTACGTAAGAACAAGTGTGTAGCCTTGGAATATTAAAATTAAATCTACTTGAAAGCCATGGACAATCAATCAACAAATCAACGAACCAGGCAAAATAAAAATTTAACCAAGCTAACAATTCTCCTTGCATATAAAGTACCGAAATTAAGGTTATTTAAAAGAACAACAGTTATCCTCAACTACTCAAAAGCAACCCCAAAAAAATTATTTAAAATTAATTCTAAATGTATATTAATCAGTACCTATAACTATATTTTTATAATCTGTTCTCCGTTATTTTTAAATAGTTATGTTACAGAAAAAAGATTCGATGGTATTTAGATTTCAACTTCTTCCTTTCTTCGTGACATTTAAATTAATATTTTTAATGATACAAAAATAAATTTATTTATTGACAGAAAATAATATACTTTGAGGTAGCTTTTTTCCTTACCACATTATGTAAATATTAAATAATCAATTTCAAATAATCTCATGGACAGAAAGAATAGTTGTAGTTTCTGAATTATACATGGAATTTTAGTTGCATCCGGTTTATTTATGCACTATTATTTTTAATTGTTCTTATTTTTTTCATTTTAATTTAAACTTAAATGCCGCCATGATTTATCGGAGAAATGCACATATCGACAACGCTCGGCCCGAGTCGTAAGTAAAAATGCCGCTCTCATGCGCGCGGTGCTTTGCGCGAGAAAAACTTAGACTCACAAACTTCAAAAGTCAACAGCTCTTGTCTATACAGTGCCATTACCATATAATAATAAGAAATAAACACACTGCATGAGACTTAAAACTGTCTCATTTATTTTTCTTTGCATATTAGGTGTACCATCTCTATGCATTAATAATTAAGTCATATTGTACAATGATTATTGTTGGCATTTTTACATTTAGAAAAGACACATACGAAGAAGAGTTTAGGTTTAGCCTGAAACTATTTAGTGGTAACTATACGGTACAAAAGGAAACTCTAATTTCGAATATAGGTTGTCGACACCTTTTAACCGACTTTGCATTTCGTGCTGCCATTGGCGATATCATTATCAGAAAGAAATTTGATTTATGGAAGGCTGGAAATAAGGGAGATGATACTCCGTCTGTACATTAATATTTATATGCCTTATCCTATAAATATGTACGCGTGTTTATCGGTATTTTTATAGGTAATAAAAGCTTTTTAATAATTAATTTGCGACTTGTCGCCACTGCTTTCTAGGGAGATTACTTGTACCATCAAAAAAAAATTAGATATATATTTATTTAGAACTGAAACTCAAATTTAAAAACTCACCATAAATAATTATGTTAGAATATGTTTAAGGGACGATGTCCTATGTATTTTTTTCTTGAATATTAGGTCGCAATAAATTTATACAGAATTCAATATAATTTTCAGCAAGATTATAGCACAAAAATTGTTTTTTGCATATATAAATTGGCAACTACCATTATTTAATATGGGAAGGTGATGAGGTACTACTATTTTACATAAAAAACAACAAACTAAAAAAAATGTTATGGACTACGCATCACATTCAACACTGATATTAGATTGAATATTTCAAAAGATTGAATCGAGAAGCTTTTCCCCGTGATTAATAATGAAAATAATAAATAATGGGTATGTATACTTTGCAGCGGAGGTTCGAAAAAAATGAGATAGGTAGTCCAGTACTAGTAAAAATGTTTATTCTTCAACTTCTATTGTAGATATACCGTATAACATATTATTTAAAATTTCAAAAAATAATTAGATATTTTTCATGCTGTTTTTTAGTTAAGATTTGTATAAGATACATGAGCTTCCGTCTAGTAATTCACATATAAACACACACAATTTTATCCATCCTTTCAACTACATTTGATAAGTTTATAATTTTAATTTAAGTGTTAAATTTAATCTACAACAATAATGACAATTGCAATTTAATTGATATTGACGTTCACTTATAAAATTTTTACGAAGCTTAAAAAAGATATGTTTGTCGAAACGTCGCTTTAAAATCACTTATGTTTCTCATAAATACTCGAGCTTTTGGAAATAAGCTGGCAGACCAAAATCTGTTGAAATTAATACACCAAATTTTGGGCCATACATTAAGTAATCTCTTTAATGTCACACAAAATTTTATTATGTAAGTAAAAATTAAATGAAGTGTGTGATAAAGTGTCACTTCCAACATTTATACAGAGTGATATTTTATATTTGGAGGAATATGTAAAGATTGTAAAACATACTGCAGAAACCTTCAATTTTCTCCAAGGAGAGCGAAGTACTTATTGCGGTTACCTTCTTTCTAATAAAGTTTTACACAAAATTAGAAAAAATTAAACTGCAGTCGGCAGTCAAGCTATTGGCTAAACCGCTACAGTATATTTTAGATTCCTTACGAACACATTTCAACTTAATATTTACACTGGAATTAAAAATTCCAAAATTTAAAATGCGCTGGTTCAGTGGTTTATAAGGCCATTAAATGTTTATTTACGGGGAGGAAAGGAAGAATATTTTTTGATTTTAATTTTATTATCCGACAGTGAAGAAAATCTTTGTGAAAAATAATTCACTGTTACCTTCTTTAGCTCGTGGGGAACGGTTATTTTCTTTTGAACAAATTATAAACGCTCCCAAAATTGATAGAAGCCAATGTGTGTACTCTAACTACTACTAATACTATTTGAATCATTATAAAACTTTAAAAGTCCAATGGAAATTTTTACAATTTTCATTACATTAATATATGATGAACAAGTTTTTGCGATGATTTATTTATAAAAATTTAATAGAGTGCCAAGGTGTAAAAAACACTTTCCTCATGAACATTTTTCAGCGAAAGTTGAATTCCGCTGAAGTAAAATTTTCTTAAAAAAATATTCAGGAATTCGTACTTGGAAAATGTTGTTTTTCTTTTTATTTTCCTCCGCGAAGGGGATTTTATTAATCCACTGTTGCGATCATGGTGAAAAAACTAAATTATACCTCTCGCCTCGGCATGCCATTCCCAATGGGCTTTTAATAACGTCGCACAAGAGAAACTGAAGATTATTAAAATTCGGAGCGTTCCGCATTAAAAAAAATAACTGCCATACTGCAAATGTTTTTTTAATTCGACGAAAGACGTTTCAATTCTCTCACCGTTTATATATCTGGTAAGAGAAAGTAGAAAATTTAATACGAAATGTGAGCCAAAAAAGTAACAGAACACTGACAACCTTATACAGACATAACATGATCGATCCATTTATAGATATATCAGTAATAGCTAGTCAATTGTAAGCGGGAGAGGCTACGTTGAACTCTTACCGCACTCATTAAATCATGGTTGTCCGAAAGATATTTAATAGCAGCAAAACATTTAATGGATTATATAGACTCGGTTATTGTTGTCTACAAAAATAAGGTGCCTGGTCACACACTTGAGTAATTCGCGGTAACTGGCGCTGTTGTTGGTTTGCTGACAGCTAATTGCGTTGAAGTTTAGCCGCTCTTTTGTAACCGTAGCGTTTTCGTAATCTTCTTACCGTGAATGACAGTAGTTACCGGCATGCTACCGAGTTTTGCGAATCCCTAACTGACGAAAACTGACGAAGCTTCTTAATATTTTTAATTTTGAATGCATCCTATGCCGGCTG
Organism: Protaetia brevitarsis; assembly: GCA_004143645.1. Lineage (NCBI taxonomy): Eukaryota > Metazoa > Arthropoda > Insecta > Coleoptera > Scarabaeidae > Protaetia > Protaetia brevitarsis. Next base: position 1,912,845 of record RXPK01000053.1, on the reverse strand, counting down.
TCGCTCTTTTGTACCTTGTTACTTTATTAATTATAAATTAGTAGATGCACATCTTTCAAATACATTTCTCCATGTCCTTTCTTCTTCGTTTCTGTCAGCCCTAATATATCTAATATGTTTTCCTCAAATTCTTTGTTAAGTTTAACTTCCTTTCCATTCATTCTTCTGACGTTCCATGTAGCTAGTTGTCGTAATTGTCCTCCATTGTTATTTCCATACCATCAACCGTTTTGCCGCGACGTTTCCATGTTACCATGGTATCTGTGTCCTTTCTTTTCCTTTTTATTGGTTCTCTCAGATTTTTGTAATCGGGGTACTGTTATTTTAGTTTTTTTTTTTTCAATTTGCTAGTTCTTTTGTTCCATATCCATTTCTCCTCACTAACTATAAGCGTCTGATAACCAATCTTCACGTTTGCATTTTCTTTTTCCTTTTATTCAGCAAATTCTTTACTTTTCTTGGTATTTCTCTCTTCTTGTATGATAAGTCATTATTTTTATATATTCGCCTCCTATTAATCTTACTTTGTTTTTCATGACCTCCATTTTTTTCTCGAAACTTTCAGTTTCCGCTAGTTAGACATTCCTTTTGACTTTCCTTGTTTTCTTCATATTCATTTTTACTTTTAGTCTGGCTTCCATAAATTGGTCTGTTATTCTTAATTTCCACTTTATTTCGCTCTGAATTACTAATCCGCTTATTTTAATATTATTATTCTTTTCTATTTCCTCAATTCTGTTTTTAGTTTCTTCAACGTTATGTATCTTAACTTTTAACTCTGATATTTCTTTTTCATAATTGAATTTTCTTCCTTTAATTTTTTTACTTCCTCTTTATATATTTCGCTCATTTCTTCCATTTCCTTCATCATTATATTATCATTTCTTTTAATTCCTTAATATCTTTCCGCCCTGGCTTCTATTTACACTGGCTAATTCTTCACAGTACTGTCAGTTGTCAAATTCCGTGCTCGGCCCACAGTGGGTTAATTAACGCAATCTGACTGATTAAAATTCAATAAATTTAATTTCCCGTTCTCAGCAAAACTAGTTCTTTCATGATCCAACATCTGCAAGGTTAAGGAATTAACCCAAAGTCTGTGTGATTATTTAGTAAACAAACCAATCACTCCCCTCCGCTTCGTGCAGTTTTATTTGCTAACTTGTGATTTTCGTCAGTATAAGTTAACATTGTTTGTGGAAATGAATACATGTATATATAGATAAAGTTTCTGGATTAACTCAGTCATAATCAAAACATTACTTTTGCAAACTTTTGTCACGGAAACTGTTATCTGTTGGCTTACTTTTTTTTAATACTTTGAACCACTTTGCGTTTACATTTTTTTAATGCTTTCATAAAGTATTAACTAAAATACTTAACTTTTTTTGGGGAATACGCGCGAATGATGTTGTTACTGGAATTTTTAATATTAGCATTTAGGTTGCAGATCGGTTAGAATAAAGAGACATAAGCTTCTGCAATGGTTAAGAGATACCAATATCTGGTATGACGGACTACGCTACGAACATTCTTCTCAATAAATTTAAAACCGTGTGTAAGTGGCCTGATGTTAGCGATCGCAACACAGATTTTTTATTATCTAATTTCATCCCATAAATTTAATGATTGATGAGCGAAAAATAATAAATCTGTACAAATAAATGTCAGTACAAAAATTTAGCAATTCTGATTAGCTAGATTCTAATTTTAACCCATTGTGCGGCGTAAGATACCGTTCATAGGTCGTCTCTTCGGATGTCCGGAATCTATTCTAGCACAATTTATCTCAAGGTAACCTTAATATTTACTATACTATAGTGATTTGTTGTTTTTTACGTTTTTGTTAATGTTTCTCTTTTTAATCTTTAATTATTATATATAATAAATGGTCACTCTTTATACATTTTCTCACTCGTAATATGCTAATATTTTGAGTTTGATTACAGAAAATCACAGGTGTAGAACTATCAATATAACCTGTTAAACTAGTAAAAGGTTGTTCAAATCTTAACGTTTGAATTTAAATTATTATCTGTTATCTGGGATGCTTATGATCAGCGGTAAGATGATTTATTTTAATTATAGTCTATGAAAATAGTCAGAGTGCACTTGAACACCAATTACCGCTTATACAAAAAGCTTATTTTTTTTCATATGTTGTGCCTAACATATAATACGGTATGTAATGATACTACACTTATATTTCCGTATCCAAATGCATGTGTTTACTTTAATATATCTTCCCCATTTGTACAGTTAAATAAAAAAATAATAAAATCGGAATAGGTATGCAGACGATTTGTATTCTGTGCTTTTTTCAATACCTGCGCCATTTCACTGGCCTTTCGACACAGTGGACCAGTTCAGTATCGCCGCGAAACAAATACAAATATTTTATGTATTTTATTCATTTTAAATTAACTATGCAGTTTTAAAAACAATTAATGAACCTGGATGAGGTGCATTATTTGAGAAAAGGTAAGATTAGTGGCCATCACATTTAATTAATTTAATTAATTTGTTATGTATGTATATATTGTAACAATAATAATAATAATTCACAGCTTTCACCAGTTACAGGGGGGCATCGGCGGTAATGATTACGCCTGCGCCCGTGGAGCGACTTAAGATGTTCGTTCGTCTCTCAGCATTTGCCAAGGAGTAAGGGAAACCACGAAAAACTCACTCTGAAAGCAATCCGTCGGGCGTGCAAGCCACTCGACCATCAGTCGGGCCATAACGTTGCAGAGTAGCATATACCCGGTATAAAAAAAATAAATTTTAATAATAATACTTTAATTAAATTAGTAAAATCAAATATTTAACATGCCAGTGTCACCTATATTCATTACTTTTTAATTCATAAGTGTACCCTCTCAACTGCCAAATGGCATGCATTGTGAGAAGAAGAAAACCCCCTCTTTATTACTTGAGGAGATGGTATTGGAGACTGTCGTCAAAATGTCCTCTATTTCAATTTACATGTTTACAATGGCTAGTTTCCAAGATATCGTACGCACGAGCCTCTCGTACATCGATGATCAATTTTATATGATAAAGAAAACATTTAAGTGTGAACAAAAGTGGCTGTATTTTAATATCAGAGTTCGAAATATGAAACCGTGCACAAGCAGCATAAATATAAGGATGATTCCGAATTCCAGCAATTTTCCATGCCTTTCTGTTGACATATTAATGCAATTGGATTGCCAATGCATATAAAAACATTATTAGACTAAGTTTAAATAAATTAAGTATAGGTACTGTAAAAAAATAAAAATGTTCATTTGAATTGAAGTTAGATCCTACTTTGATCTGTCAATATTTGTTATAATAATATACTATTCAAACTCTAATATTCGATTTCGATGTGTAGGTATATCACTGCTGATCATCTTTACTTCCTGAAGGGAACATTCTGAAGGAAAATGCCTTGAAGGACTTGCCAAATGCAGAGATTTCCTACATCACCCGGACATCGTTTGGCTGTCTGCTGCTGCATTTTATATGCTTTTCTTATATACAATAAGACTTAGTAACTTTATTATATATTTGCTATATTTGAGTAAAATAACGCGAGAAAAGACGCCAATGGGCATCACAGTATTATGCTATTTGCTCTTGCAAGATAAATTCTGATGCTAATGATGGTCGCAGTTTTTTTGGATTTCAGACTGAATCTATTTTTGTAATCAAATTTCAAGAAGTAGAAATTGGGGAACTACAACAGGACAGGAACCAAGAAAGTACATGGATAAGAAGAACTATTTTCATTGTGCAGAGTTTCCTAGGTCATATCAAATCAATTTATTTGTTAATAACTATATTGCATTTCATTTTTAAAAAATAATGTAATTTTGGTTTGAACTGTATTGAACACTGTATACGTTTTAATCCTCACATTTCACATTTATTCACATTATAGACAACTCGATATTATTATTAAGTCTACGTCTGAAACTCCTATCCACTTGTGCATCGCCGGACATCATTTTTGACAAACCACTGCAGGGTCGGATGTTAGAAATGAATTAATGGATAAAAAGAATAGTCTTTATGTTACACAGACTGATATAGTCTTAACTCCTTAACCCTAATTATAAATTGGTGTGTGTTCGTGTTAGAAATTTGAAAGTCCACAATAAAACATTTCCATCACCGAAATCGTTGCATTTTTATTAATTTATTTGACAAAGAACCAGAACATGTTCGTTCCTTGAAGAATATTTTACACTCTAAAATATATAAATAGATACTCGTTCACAAGAACGAAAGAATGTGAAATCGATTATTGTAAAACACTTGCAAATATATGTATCACTTAATCAAACATTATTTTACTAGAATCGTGTGTTTTTATTACTATAAGCTGTTCAGAAATAATATGATTTTCTCACTTTTTTTAAAACGTAATTTACTCCACACGATTGAAAATTCCCGGCAACAGCTTTACAAGATGGTAGCTAGGTTTGAAGGTCATTGAAAATGGACCACAAAAGAACGAGGCGAAGGATTTAACGAGCTCGTCCTTAGAAGTAGTAAACAGTGGCTGCAGTACATCCGCCACCGATCATTCACCTTAGGTAATGTACTACTTTGTCAACACACAGGTGATAACACATATACCTATTCAGTGAAAATTATTAAAGTGAGAACAAATTGCTTTTCTTTGTTTTTGAAGTAACTCAGGAATTTGCTACCAAGCACGGAATTATTCATTGTTTATTATTAATTCATATCCGGATAAATATACATTTTAGAATATTAAAACCACTAATGCATCACAGATTACACATTTTATCTAATTGGTGATTACATTAAAACATGAAAATTGCTGCAGAGCTATGCTTCACGAAAGCAGAAATTGTAGCGATAAGAGGAATGTGAATATGTGTCCTAACGTATCCATGCTCCTAGATGTGAATGTTTCTAGCGAACACTTTTATTTTTTGATTTTGCAATGTATATTTCTCTCAGCTTGTAACGAGGAAAGTTGACGCAATCTTACGTTGTATTGTTGCATGTATCATGTGTATCTTCAGATGCGCCATAAAGCGGAGAATCGTACATTAATATTTAAAAGCTCTACGGTACAACGGCGCAGTGCCGTCCCCAGACGCATTAGCATTTCTAAGATTTTATTTTCGGCGAAACTTCACCGGCTATCCCCCCTCAGCGTTATTACAACGCAACACCGACGACGCGCAAGTTATTGAGATACATGTTCACGGTGTTGAAATAAAGTTGCGCGTTGTCGTATTAGATTAAAAAGAAATGCAAATACGGAAGTGCGCAAAAAACTCGGATGTGATAAGGGAACGGACAAAGGGAAGAAAAAACACGCCGAAGAAAAATGTCTTCCTCCGCGGAACAAATGACTCGTGCATTTCACGATGGTTTTCAGAACCTTAAGAACCAGAATTTATGAAGCATACATTTACGATGCTGTATTTCTAATTCGAGGACAACCGGCTTGAATCTAACAGAAACGTGATTTTTTTTTATTTTGCTCCTGTAATAGCCATATAATGTATATGTAATGAAGGGAACTGTAGAAATTGGCCACTCCATGATAATATATTGCAGTTATATTCTTTCCACGTCCCGCATTTTCTTCATGCAATAGATTAAAAGATTCATGTCCAATTTCTCTACGTGTGTCTATTTGATTTACCCATCCTTCAAGGAAGCTAGAGTCAATATTTTATTAATGAATACAGTTTTTCTATCTATGGGACTTGTAACCTCAAATACGTGTTTTTTTTTTATATATTTATGTCAGTGAAAGCCTTATGAAATATTACATACGTGGGATCTACTTGATAAAGGATTTTCTTTCTATGATGTTTATTATATAAGTGTGAGTTGCTCTAGCGAAGCATAGTGCTTGGAAGGCATGGGGTTTTGTAGACAAACTACTAACAGCCAAACACATGGAAGTACGATAATATATCTAAAGGGGAATAATTATAGGGATGGATAGCAAAATGGAGTGCGCCACTAAGGGGCTACAAATAAACATACAGTCATATACGAGCATAGTATAACAATATGGACGTAAAGCAAAATTTTGCAAAAATACCATTTTCAATTCTGCGCATACAAATCGGTACCACGAATTTTTCAGCATAGCGTGATGTTATTGTTTACTTTTTATAAATAAACGAAATTTCTTTTATTTGGTTGTTCTAAAGTATAGATAAAATAAATTCAATATATAATACGTTGCTGTGGAACATGTTCCTGTAATTCTAAAAATAAAGATAGATGTAGCGTTGCTTTCTTTCCGAAAGATAAAATTTACTAAGTTGTCTATTTATGTGTTCTACATCAAATATATTACATTTTCCAGTTAAGAAAAAGGACGGTAAATCTCCAGATATTTATCTAGAGGAATTTATGGAGAAGTGCTAGTGTTTATGAAACACATTCCGAAGACCTGGGTTTTAAACACATAAAGACATCACAAAATCAATAAAGTCAAATATGGGAAAACTACTGCATTTAAAATTCAACCAAACTAAGAGCAATGTCAAACAATTGTGGTGGGTGTAATTGTTCTACTTTTTTGTTGTTAATAAAGAGCACCATCTCTGACTTATCTGGGTTTACAGAAAGACAACATTTTCTACACTAGTTTTCGATAGATCTTAGAGCAGTCTGCATAAAATTGCATAGCATGCTGTCGAATCTTCCATCAATGAGGACAGTGATATCGTTCGCGTGTACAGTTATGTAGAAACCAGACGTATTCAGTGCACAAATGAAGTTGTTTACTACAAGCTTCCACAAAGGACAAAATTGCAGGTGACATCCACAAGTGACAAAAGGTTTCTTTGGGAACAGTGTCGATCTACGTGCCCTCTAGCGCTGGCATCTCCCACACGTACGTCTTCTTGATTTATGTGAAGTGGGTATGGTGGTAAAGCCACTTCTCTCGGTCGTTCAACTATTCCGAAGGGTTCATCAGCAAACTCGTCAAACTTTTGGCTAGGGTATAGTTAGAACGCCGTGGTTTTGGTATAAAAACTACTCTTATTTTTCTCCATCCCTCGGGTATGTACTTCCATGTGATGTACCCCAAATACTGTCATCAGTGGGCCGAGTAGAGAATCTATACCCCACTGTAGTAGTGCAGGAAAAACACCGACGAGACCAGATGACTTGAACGGTTTAAAACTTTTGGAGGATCTTTCCACACAAGTGTTTGACAAAGTTTTTCAATTGTAAAAGTGGCAAAAATTTTAAAGTTACATTTGATAATTTCGAACTATTGCAAGTACTTTAACCAAATTATAGTAATGATTAGTAGCAATTCTAAATAAAAAAATGTTTTTAACTTTGTATGTAAGAATTTTAATGAAAAAAAATATAGTAAATCGATAGCTTGAGGAAAACCAGGGTCGAAGCGTGACGAATTTTAACGTATAAAAAATAAGGGAATCAAGCGCTTCTTATTTAAAATTCCAATAGTTAAATATCCAATAGTGAAATTTAATCATAAAAACTCTAAAGGCTACCAAGATATTTTCGCGTAAATTATACTTTTTTTTACCATCTACGTCTGTAAATATCTACATTGATTTATAATATGTAATAATAATAATAATATAAGTATATTTCGTAATAATACCACTACAGAAAGCTGTCGAATTTACAATATAGGTAGGTAGGCAACTACAATTGTCAGATAATATAAAAAAAAAATATAAGTAAGACATAAATATCAATGCATATAAAATTATACGTACACACATTTAATTAACCTTCCACTATAAAATTCTGTCCTTCCATCGTGTCTAAAGTGTTATATGGTGCTATTGGAATAAAGACTGCTCTCGCAACGTTGTCAAAAGTATTTGAAAAAGTTGTTGTTTAAGAGTTAAAAATAGCCGATGGTTTGCTTTACTGTAATTACAATCAGGGTACGGTGTTGCATTTAAAATTTTCCGTATCTAATATGCATATCTTAAAAATTACTTATTTTAATCAATTAAGTTTTATTTTATTTGCTTCCGAGAATTTCTTGCTAAAAAGAAATAAAATGTTCCTAGAACATTCTTCCACTACTTTATCAGATTTATTGCTCCCTTTTAATCTTGCATTTGATTAGTACTCGCTCATACCTCACGATTAAGGGCGGTCATCGATCTACCGAGATTATTTAAGAAGATAACCCTTTTTGCGCATAAGGACTGATTTTCATATCGACCATATCGGAAGCGATACAAAATCGCAACCCTTTCTGCAATTTTTGGGTTCCGAAATATTATCTTTTCGATACTTTGGATTGAAGTTATTTGTGGATTCAGCTTATCGATAAGACGTCGTATGGACCTACTCTTGCCGTCTGTTGCCGTCCGAAGAATACCGCTCCTACACGTCGCATGGGTGTGTCACTCTTTCGTCTTAACGTAAGTTGTTTTATAATATTTTGTAACAAACTATAATTATTTCTTTTTATTTATTTATTTTCTCCTGTCAATTCACGTATTTTTTGTCATTTTGTTTTACTTAACTGAATGTTAACATTTAATATATTTTGAATACAATTAATTATAGTTTTGCATGCTCGATCGAGTAGCTAGTTATTGAAGTCTATTATTTGAGATATTTTAACGTCACGCATTTCAATTCATTTTCCAAATTTTAATTCATCTCTGTAAATTTCAATATTTAATAATTTTGATAGCTGAATTTAGTTAGTTAAATCTCAAAATTTAATGCCCTACTAACTAATAATAATTAATATATAACAAGTTTTCGATATATTTCTGTCTTTTTCAATATTTGTCTTTTATTTCTTAATAAGTTTATTTATAAATTTAAGGTTATTACATATGTACCATTGTTTACCTCCTCTCCCCTTCCTTGAACTCTGAATAGTTTTCGACTAGCGCACTATCTAGCGAGCCTACGTACAGCTCCTCCCATAAAAGGTTAACAATCTGAACCGCGATTTTGATTATATATTTTCAGGTTGAACTATACATAAAACTGTGTTTATTGGAGGTAATTTTATTCATGCCAACCGAAGAGTAGCCCACATACGTAATGTTTACTCGTATTTGATAAATTCATATTTTATGTCCGCTATTCATTTGGTAAATTGTCTATAAAGTTGTTTTGACTACCTTGATTATAATATTAGTTTTCAAATAAGGGTGTCCATTCAGTTTAAGGCGCAACAAGTTTGCGGCAGAAACCACAAAGGGAAGCATTTGTGTTTATCTGATATTCGCCTCTTATGACATATGTATAAACATATTTTTCATTGAAACCTCCCATAACCAAAATACATACAGTTGCGGACAAATGTGATACGCATATTCTTTTATAATAAAGTTAATAAAACATTTCAATTAAAATTTTACATAACTTTAATTTTTTTATTATCTCTCAATACTTCCTAAATAGCTTTTCATTGCTTTTTTACAACATAATACTGAAAAATAAATTGGAATTAACTCTTGTCTGCGATTGTATATCTCGATACTAATATTAGGTCTCTCTTATATTTTTAATAGTAAAAAAATTAGAACACTGAATAGTTGAAATGAAAGCAGTAGGTGTTGCAGAAATCAAGGCATTCTTATAAATCTGATGATGCCATCGCTAAATATGGGGACAATTTTGTGTTTCAGCACGATAACTGTATCGTGCAGAAATCGCAAATTGTGCAAGAATGGAGACGTTCCGCAAACATTTATTTAACAAGTATTGGCCTCTAAATAGTCCGGACTTAAGTCCGATTGAAAATGTTTGAGCTGCATTAAAGCAGAATATATATTTATACATATATAAAGACTTCATTCCAGAAAATGTAGATAAACTATGAGAAACTTCTAGGAAGTAATCGAAAATAATGGGGACTGGAGACATTGGATGCTTCAAGATTGAAGAAATGAATTTATGCAAATGTTATAATTAGACAAAACAATGAAATAAATTTGTGAGAACATTTTGTTATTACAGTATCATATGTGTATATGTATGATACGTTACTAGAAAAGTATGTCCTTGCATTTACTATTGAAAACTATATATTTTATTTATATTCAAATTCATTTATTGCTGATTGTTACAATTAAAAAAATTATGAAAATGAAAGAAAGAAACTTGTCTATCTACTATATTCCATATTGGCCGTATATATGCGAAATAAGGTATTCTAATAAATCAATAAGGACATTCAGAAACAGAAAATTTATTTTACCAAGGAATACATAAAAATATTATTTCAACACGTGCTTGTTTATGTCTTAATAACAAAGACTGAATTATAAAAACAAGAAATCGTGTGTCGGATAAATACACAATCATACATAACATCTGTTTACACCGATAAGCCGCAGTCGTAGTAAAAGCTATAGTCCATCCTAAATGCGTTCGCCACATATATTTTCACGTAGGTCGTTAACTTTTTTTTTGGTAGGAGCTGTACATACATTCAGTGGCGCACTGGTACAAAATCATCTTCATTCATTCGAGAGTCCAAGCGGTGCGGTGTGTTGTCATCTCGTGGAGAGAGTCTGCATACAGCTGCTATATGATTAAAATAGAAAAAGAAACTAGCGAATATAAATAAATAAAATACTTGTATTATAACCAATCCTTTGTGACTATCCCAATACGTGAAAGCTAGTATGTGTTTATTTAGTATCCAAAATTTAGTAAATCATTTAATTGTTTCTACTCTTAGTTTCATCTAGTCAATAAACGCAACGCATTGAATTTTTATTTTCGTCGTTTTAATACTTCAATGTCATGCTCTCAGCTAGCCAAAATTTTTTGAAAGTAATTTAACAATTTTCATTGAATTACCTTCTCCTTTTGATTTTTGTTTATTGCGACTCTGTAAACCCTAGAGGAAATTAAATATAAATGATGGGATAAATCGGCTAGATGGTTAAAAAATATATGATTTTTCTTAAAATGAGGAACTCGGTACCCATAGTTGGTATACCGAAAGCGAAGAAGCTCAAAATATTTTCTTTAAATAGTGCATAATGAAATTTCCATTAGAGACGTTCTAACAAGTCAGTTCTGTACGTAAATAGCTTGTATTACCGATATATTTGTAGCAAGTTTTACATCCGCTTTATTAGATTTCTTCAATCTCTTCTTATCTGTTTGTATTTTCAAAAAGTTGTAAGTATATCAAAATAAGGAAAAACGTGCAGAGAAAACTTATTATCTGAATTCTGAGTCGTGGGCGGGGAAGGTAAGTGCAGTTAGACCACTCTTACTAAGAAAGTATTTATCATTAGAGCTGCCATAAAGATTTATAACATAATTTCGTCGCAGAGATGTTAAAACATATCTTTCTTCCCAACTTCTATATATTTCATGATGAAATCGGTACAACGCTCGTCAATGGAGATACAACACTGTGCTGTATAAATATTTCACTGATCGTTAAACGAAAAGGCAAAAAATAGCGGCGAACCAACGAAAAACTTATCTTTAGCTTCAACACATCTATGAGTATGTAAGAGGTGAAATTGCATTAATCTGTAGTCTTTTTCCGCACTGCTTCTAAGTTTTTCAGAAACAAAAAAAAAACACCGAAAATAAGCAATTGTAATAATGAAATTGTAGGCTTTAAGAATATATCTCTATATCTAAGCGTATCTAACAGTTTACTTTCTAGAGGCGGGAAGATTTGCACACTAAATTTAGTTTCGCCACTTCATTGAAATACTGGAACCACATCTTAGATAATGGATCCCTATGTATATAGAGCATTAAACTTATTGGTGCTTTAGAAGATTTGTAACATAATATAGAGAATTGCTGTCAATTCTAAAAAACTTATCAGCTTTCAAAATAATTAGCAATATCCTGTAAAACTACACAAACCAGTGATGGAAATATGTTTATTACTCGGAGACAGAATGAATAGTTATCTAACAACCTACAATATATGTTCACATCTACGGTCTTCTCTATGACAAATAAACGTTTCAAGTTTAGATGTAATTACCATAGCCACACCTGTTGCTTGGATAGGACGTAAATGCCTTGGAGCTATATCAGATGTATGCCCTTTAATTTAGGTAATTTATTACTTATTTGGAAATTCCGTTTGTCATGGAAATTAGCCAAGCCCGAAAACAAAATATAACAAAGGAGATTTTATGTAGTCGCGTTGGAAACGATTCTGCTGTTATTCATTTGGCATCTGGATGGTTAAAGAAATAATTTTGAGTTTATTTCAATCTGAGATATATAATTTCATGTTAGTATAATAAAAAGACGTAGTGTAGGTACTTTTTATGTTCGCCAAATAGAGAAACAAAGCTCGATGAAATATATTAATGATGCTTGATCTATTATAAACAACTTTAGTAACGTGCATACGGTTTCTTTTTTTTTCATTTTTGTTGTGAAAGTCGTCTAATATTGAGTCTTCAGAAACACTGCAGAATCTTGATTTTTTGTATTTAGTCTCCTATTTCTTTTACTCATTATTTATACCAGTCATTCTAGTATCTTAGCGCTTTGCACTAAGCTGTACATGCATCAGGTTGGTTGATCCTCTGGGTTCATTTTTGACTTGCCTAAATTGCCAGTCCTCTTTACGCCCAGAGCCTCATATTCACACAGAATATGGTAAGCTCTGTCATCCTATTACACAGAGTAATTAGTATTTCCAGTGTTGATCCCAATTTTCTGTAGGTGTCCCTCAGTGCGCAGTGCCCTGTACGGAGACCTGTTACGGTGCGAAAATGATCCATACTGAGCCACAGTAGTTTTTCAGTTTTCTTTTTTGATGGTCTCTTAACAAAGGTCTTACCATGAATTTCTCTGATTGTATTATTCCACTATTCTTTGCATTTCTTTTGGACCTACCTCCTTACCGCTCTCCTTACCGCCCTCTTACTTCTATAACAGGTTCTGCACATATACAGTGTGGTGCACTAATGTAAGTGTGCAACAAATGGGAATTTTCTATTTTAGTTGCACAATTGCAAAATAAATAGTGCCAAACGTTGGTGCGAGCTTGATATCTAGACTGGACATACTTAGACTGTCTTGAAGTTAATTAGCTTACAGGATAAACCGAAAAATAAGAAAATCGTAAAAGAGTAAAGTAGCCTCATTTCGAAGAATACAGCAAAATTAGTTGTTTAGAATTAAAAAATGTATCCAAATATGAAGTCACGGCCCGTTACTTTAAAAAAGAAAAAAAAATGTAAATTTTGTATTACCATAAGATTATTACTTATTTAAACTAACTACAAGAAGATTTCATATTTCATCAAATTTGGATAATGTATTTAGGAACACTTTTGCATAAGCGATTACAAATTTCATGCCTGTTGCAACGATATGTAACTCTGCGTTAAGATTTTGAGAAAATTATTTTTGATAAAGTAAATATTTTGCAACAATAACATTAATATTCAAAAACTCTCTTTCAAAATACAAAATTTTTATTTCAAATTCACGATAAGGAGCCAGAAGTAAGGTTGGTAGATATTTCTAGTAGGTATTTGCTTCTGATTCCAGAGTGACCTGGCGCCCATCTCACTGTAACATTTAGATGTTACGTCAGCTGTTTAAGTTTTCTGAGGCACCCCAGTACCACCTCAGAGTCAAATCTGACCGCCCGCAAAGTTTTGAGGGCAGCCTGGCTGTGACAGATGATTTCTACTCTTCCATTCTTGCGTAGGCAGTTTGAGATGCCTTCAGCGTAAAACTTAATGGCAATAATTTCGGCAAGGAAAATGGTGGGGGAGACATATTTAAAAAATATTTAAATTAGAATTTATTTAAAAAAATCATAAAAAAACAACACATATGCGGGTGTTAGTATATTCTTATAAGTAAGTCATTTACCATCAGTCTGGAGACTTTGTATATACCGTTCCAAAAAAACAATAATAAATCGGCTAAGGACCTGCATCTTAGGCTGGACACCCGGTATAACTGCAAGCTTTCGTATAGAGAGTTCGAGCACTGTCTAAAATATCGTGGTGACTACTGCCCTGCTCTGGAAGAGGCAATCCTAATATATTACGTATGGCTCTTTCCTGTATCAGATATATTATCTGTGCAGATGCAATACAGTCGCCACAAGTTATTCCAACTTTCGACAGAAATCGATCAAAATAGCACGTTAAATATGTTTCTATATTTGTTAACTTACGTTGTAATATACAGTGAGGACGCGTGGGTTGGAACAAAGTCATTTAAAATTCAGGGTTTTTAAAAAAAAAAAATGCTGGTGTACGTCGATTTCTGTTATTAGCTGTTTTTTTTATGGTAAATATATTTTTGACCCGAAAAATTAAGTCACGACCATCACCTACATTTTCTCAAATGGAAACACTTTTTGCTTTTTATATTTTTTTTGAATTCTGCATCGAATGCTAAATAAATATGTTTTGTATACCATTTCCTATACTATACATACTAAACTCAACAGTTATCGAGAAATTCATGATTGAATTAATTAAGACCATATTTCCCGAGATTTTTTTTTGTATCGAGCAAAACATTACATTGTGTATTTATTTATTTATTTTTTTAATGCTGGTATTTTTGATAATTGACTTGTCACTTGCCAACGTATAGTGACACTTCAAATAAATACCACAATTGTAGGCCCCTTTTTTTATTGAGAGAACACTCAATCCTGAAAATTATTTAAATCTACTACAAAATTTCATAATACCAAGTTTAAATACACTTTATCCAATTTGTGAGAACCCAAATATACCGATTGTTGCAATAAGATGGAGCGCCCCCACACTATTCGCGAACAGTACGAGATTACCTACATAATATTTTCCCAAGCAGATGGATCGAACGGAGAGGTTATATCAAATGGCCGGCTAGGTCTTCAGAGCTAACCCCATTTTACCTGTGGGGTTATCTGAAATCCAAAGTATACCTCAATAAACCAGAAAATATTGAATAACTGTAGAACAGAACTGGAATCGAAATCCAACCACAAACTTTAACTGAAGTGCTACAAGAAATTGAATATCGACTTGCTTATTGTGAGAAAATTAATGGTCAACAATTTGACCATTTAATTTGATTTGTTCTGTTTTTTTTTTTTTAATAAATTTACAAAAAGCACACCTCTGAATTGTAAATGAATTTGCTCTAACTCACGTGTCCTCACAAATTTTGAAAGAAATTACTCGTAAATTCTTCGATAATTGAATTTAGGTATATGACCTAATACGTGAAACATACTTGGAATTAGATGCAGAATTAAAAAGAAAAAAATTAAAAATAGGAATTTCCATTTACAAAAGTAGTAACTTATTTTTGGACTGCACTGTATACATGAATACGAAAAAAAAACCTCAGTCAGAACTAAAAATCAACGTGTTCGAGCGTTTTTCCTAAAAACAAACCCCTGAATTTTAAATCAATTTGTTCTAACCCACGCGGCCTCACAAAATTTAAAAAAAATCTATCGCAAATTTCTCGACAACTGTTAAGTCCAGGTAAGGATATGGTACATGAAACATTCTTAGAATTCGATGCACAATTCAAAAAATTAAATAAAAAATAGGTGTTTTCATTTAAGAAAATTTAGTTGGTCGCCGTAACTTATTCCACTCCATCTTTTGGGCCACACTGTATACATGAATTCACCATAAAACAACCCACAGCCAAAAATAAAATTGATGTGTCGGGGCGTTTTTCTAAAAAACAAACCCCATATATTTTAAATGAATTTGTTCCAATCCACGCGTCCTCACTGTATAACAGTAACCCGCGATATTGTTGACTATAAAAGATTTATGTAGGTCTCCCAACACAATCTATAATCGAATATTTGATTAATAATTTAGCGGAGGTCTGTGTTGATTTACTGTGTTAATTTACTAAAATAGGTAATCTCGCATTAAATTTGTACAGATGGGGCAAATCGTATAATATTTGTATTTTGATCGTTAATTACAACGTTAGTGCTATGGAGCTAGTTACATAAGTCGAATTTACTACAGTGTAATACTAACATCGGCATATAGTATAGCTATGCCATTTGTAACTGATGTGATGTGTTATGCATGTGGATTTAAAATATCTTTATAGAATACCTTATTCAATAATAATCGTTTCTGCAATCGGTTGCAGGCAAATAAAGTCAACAAATTTTTGCAATTTTCTACGTACTCCCAAGCATACAAGCTTCGCCTCCAGGGTATTGTAGCAAATCCTGTGGAAAGCTTTAGATAAGTCAATTAAAGATAGTAGTACATTATATTTACTACTTCACCATATACTTCTTGTAAAAATTGTGTTAATGCTTAATGTTGCGGAAAAACCAGATCTAAACCCATGCTGTTGGCGGGAAATTACATTTACACAATACATTACAATTTTTTAGGAAAAAATCGTTTTAACATAACTTCTGTTATTTTGAGGATTACTGATTTCTCAATTACTTGTAATTCCCTCGACAGTTGTATGATAATTGGACAGATGCACAGTGGCCCGAATAGGTATAGTGAAAACGGAACTAATTATTTTTTTCCCACTAAATCGACTCTTGATCAATAATGGAAAAAAATTTAAAAAAATGGTTTTTTAGAGTTCCTTTTTAGAGAGGAAGGATACTGTTGGCAGCGTGTGGTTATTTTAAGGGGGAAATTCCCTAAATACGTACCAATTATTTATTTTATTTATTTGCTGCATTTTCTTCTATTCCAAAGCACTAAACGAAGGCTTTCTCTAGATTTTTCTCGTATATGGTATATGGTATATGGTATACCGGAAAGATGTTTCTTTGGCAACATTTTTAACTTAATTAACTGATAATTAAATTAATTTCGATTAAATCTCCGAATAAAAATTTTAATCCGGAATTTAAGTAATTAAAAATTTAATCGATTATTGCCCAACTCTGTTCGGAAGTATATAGTAGCTCACTCTAATAGAATATTAGATGGAAGGGTTACAACAGTTTCATTAAAATTTATTTCTAATGGAGCCGGCAAATTATATGTATACTTAAATTTTTATGGACAATACAAAAGCAATTTCAACATTTAAACAAAAACCGGCAATGTTGAGAATTTGTTAATTACATCGTAGTGGGGAATAAACGTTTTTAGCTTTTGGAGATAACCGTAAGAACAAAACTATTATAGATAAAAATAAAGTATATATATATATACTATAAGAGTAGGTCATCTTATGCTAGTTAATCGATAAAGAACAATATGTAAACAACATTCCTTATTTCCCTTGTTTATCAGAGGTTCTTGTAGTAGGTAGCCTTGTTGTGTAAATAGAAATCCGACGTTCTCTGAAGATTTATTTACTTTGTATGACAATCCTATATACCCAACATATAACCACAAAGGCCGTTTGATACCCAAACTCAAAATTATGTGGCATTCTTTTACTTTTAACCTGATTCTTCGAAAGGACTCGTCCTTTTTACCTGTTAAGCTTTAATTTGTTGTTTTCCATAATTATTCGTCCTACATACTCATTCTTTACTGCTCGTTTCTCGTTTTATTCTTTAGTTAGTGTCCCTTTCTCTACTCGTTTTTCGCAAGGTAATCCATTTCACCAGACTAATTTCACTTTCTTTCTTCTCACCACCCTGACAGTCAGTCGTACATACTTTCACGTTGTTCGGTCCGCCCTACTACTTCTCAAGCTGTGTGTCTGGGTATTCTATTTTTTTTTTGTACCTCTAATTAATTATACTGCCAGCTGAAACGAATAGCATGTTGCGCTAAGACGATAAATTATGTTATTTATAAAGCACTGTAGGTTGAATTATTTGAATAGATGTTACGAACGTAAAATGTACTAAAAGTAATATTGCTGTGGTATTAAGTTTTTGAAACCGTGCCGACGCGTTTGTTGCTGAAATGAAACAAGATGCTTTGCCATAAAAAAAAAACTCATAATTTTTTTTAAACGCAAAAGATATCTTTCACTTAAAATTATGAATTATAGAATAAGTTTGAGTAAAGCGTATAAATCTATTATGATATTTCATACAAAATAATTATAATAGTAATATAAATATCAATGTTTTGTCTTGTAATGTGTTAATACTACAAATCCGTAAGGAAGCCTTAGTTACAAAATGCAAATCATATGCGTCATTATAAACAATGTGTTTGTTCGAAATTACGAAAAACTTATCTCAATTTCTTGAACATAATTGTGATATGCAACGGGTTCAGAAAGAGGAGGATATACTTACTTACTTATTAGCAACCTCTTCTAAAACAGCGAAAATTGGGAAGAAAATATAATATATAAGCATTAAAACTTATAACCGAAAAATAAGGATGTGCAAAAAAAATATCAAGAAAGGATAAACAAAGAAATTAAGTTGAGAGAGGACATTTTAAATGAAGCGAATTTAGAGAAAGTAACTACATCAGCAGCATAGATATTTGCGGAGTAAATAAAACAACAAACAAAAAGAAATTAACACACTGGTGAACAAATGAAATAAAGCAAGAGTGGAAAAATTATATGAGAAATAATAAAAAATCCGTAAGATTATAGTCTATATAAAAGGCAAAGAGGAAGGTGAAAATGCAAGTAAAAGAGGCCAAGGCAAAATCATGGGAGGAGTTCGGAGTAAGAATTAAAGAAAATGTCGCCGGCAACGCAAAAATGCTACACGATATAATAAGAAGTTTGAGAAAAAAAATGAAGAACCCTCTTAAAAATGTGAAAGATCAAGAAGGAGAAATTATCACAGAAGAAATCAAAATAACTGGGAGATGGAAAAAATACTATGAAAAATTATTAGGTGGAGACTATGAAGAAGGACAGGACAGGAACGAGGTTACGAACAACAAACTAGAAGAAACATACCAAAATGAAAGAGAACAAGATGAAGGTAAAGTAGAAATAACAAGAGATGAAATTTTGGAAGCAGTAAGCAAAATTAAAATAGACAGAGCACCGGGTATGGACGGGTTAAGGCCGGAAAGGATCAAATATATGGAACAAGAAGGGATATTCTTACTACACAAAATGTTAAACTTGACATGGCTGACCGGAACAATACCAACCGAATGGAACACAGCGATTAGCACCCCAGTGCATAAAAAAGGCAGCTACAACGACTGTAACAATTTTAGGGGAATCTCATTACTTTGTACTACCTACAAACTGTATGAACGCATAATAGAACAGAGGCTAAAACAAAAAATAGGAAAAACACTTAGCGATGCACAAGCAGCTTTTCGAGCAGATAGATCGACATAGGATTGAATATTTACAGTAAGACAAATCTTAGTGGGCTTTCACACCAAAGTAGCATGCTACGTGCGACTTGCTGCCTGGCAGCAGAAAATATGCTGCTTGTTTTGAAACGTATATTACTAAATGAATGCCTTCTCACCGAAGTCGCGAATCATGAATGCGACGTGGCAACATGCGACGTGCAACGAGATTCATAAGCAGGTCCTATATTTTTGCTAGTTTGCGACTTTACCTCTGGGTGCATAGTTGTGAGTTAATTTGTGTTTCCAAAGTTTTTAATTAATTACGTGATGTCCAACAAATGCTTACCGGACGACGAACAATTTAACATATCTTTTGTGCAGGCGATTGAGAAACCCCCTTGCCTCTACGATAATATATTGAAGGCATACAGCAACAGAAATGAACAAGACAAATCTTGGGACCAAGTTGCTGGGTTGTACTTTTCAATGAGTAAGTGAGTTCCATGGCGGCCGTACTTTTTATTATCACATACCATACAGACAATCAAAATTCGCGTTCTGGGAAGGAAAAGGAATCAGCAAAGAGAAAACGTTTACAAAATTTAGCATTTTTATTTTTCAATTCTCCTTTATCTCCCTTCAATCTCCTTTATTTATGTACAAACATTGTTTTGCCATGGTAATGCATTTGCAGGTTTCGTAAAATAGGCACATAGCCTATCTCGTAAATCGCCTGCTTCTGTTTGTTGACGTCCATGAAGCTCTTGTTGTAGGGCTGGTAACACATTTTAAGCTGAGCCAATGTCTTGATCGTTGGGATTTGAAAACCGACCATCGTGTTTCCGAATAAAGTTGTGTAAAATACACGCGGCTTTGACAATCTCGACAACTTTTTCTGGCCTACAACCTATTTGTGTCTCAAACAAGCATTCCAAATGCATACTCAACACTCTTGCGAGCTCTAGAAAGTCTGTAGTTGAATATCCTTTTAGGGTTTCTTAATGTTCTTCTGGCATAAGGTCGCATAATATGCTTATGAAGAGGGAATGCTTCATCTCCTACAAAGAACATTGGAAAGGTGGAATTACTCTCATCATTAGGTAAAACAGCAGGCGGTGGAATGTTAAGCTGATTTTCGGTAAGTGCGTGGAAAAATCCGGATGATTTAACTACGCGATCATCGCTATTCTTACTCTTAATCACCAACACTTATAAAAGTGAATAAACCATCTGCATCAGAACTTGCCATTAAAACTATGGTAAAATAGCCCTTATATATATATTTGTCCTTTCGATAATACGACGTCCACGCATTGGTTGGGGTGCATTGCATGTGGCGTCCACCGTCATATGACGTCCGTATATGGACGCCACAAAACATTTCTATGCTAATGTGATGTACTGACTGCCTAGACCTTGTAAAACGATTTTTAGCTGGACGTTATTTTGGTGCCCCGATAAAAGTTTTGTGTATTAATTAGTTCGGCGAAATACTGTAGTGTGGCGCTGCGGAATTTCGTAATATACCCCAAATATACAAATTATGACATCCTTCCGCGTATGCGACGTCCAATCCTAAAATCATGTTTATAATATTTCGCGTATGGGACGTCCGGTAGCTCTGACAACATTGCATGCGTAGTTATAGCCATTGATAGCGAGGGAGGGGGTGTTAGCGTCTTATTAATTTTGCATCGGTATGGTTGTATTATGAGTTTTAAAAATGCTTAGGTGTAGTATGTTTATTCTAGCCGATCCGCAGAACTCGCAGCTCGCTTCATCTCCTTACATTATTTCCACAACATCGGGATGTTACAGAAATATAATTTACTACAAACATGTTTAATTCACTGTCTTCGATGCCCCAAAAAGTAATAATAATTTAATCCCAAGGCCATTTCTCGAGTTGTAGAAAATTGAATTCACTCCCAGAACTATACAAATAATAATAATAGTTTTCCTGTTACAGTATTTTTTTTTTTTTTGATTTGTAAATTATGAATAAAAAGAAACAGTTTTAGCTAATAAAAAGAAATAAAAAGAAATAATATCTTTTCAATTCAGTCAAATCAATTTAGGGCAATCCACTTAAGTTGTTAAAATTTATTTACCTATTTTATCTAGGATACATTAATAACAATACATTAATTATTAGTTTTTTTTCTTTTTCGGTTGAAAATTCTTTGTTTAATAGCAAATTTCTATTTATTCCACACATCATTCAAACACAGTGATAAACCTGCAAAGAGTATTATTATTATTATTCTTAAATAATTGGTGTTTAATTTTCATTCTAGTTTACATACAGATGTATTTTTTTTCAAATTTGAATAACGTAAATAGTATCCAGAATAGATGCTTTGTTAGTTATTACAGCGATTTTGTATGAAAGGATTCTCGTACTACCCGTATAGCAAAATATTAGACATTTTTGGAGCAGTTCTCTAGTTCTTTATTTTCAAACACATTCATATTCCTTATAAAAAATTAAATTATAATTTTTTAAGATATAAATGTTCCATTTCGTTAAAATTCCTGAACAATCGGGTGGTGTGACCAGCAGTTCTGCTCTTATTGGTAATTCGTTTTCCTTAACATGCGCAGTGCTGCTTATACCTATGCGGGTTACAGGTTGTATTCTTTAGCTATTTTAGCTTTTTTCACCGTTTGCTGCATCTCGTGAGTGAAAGTTGTCGCGGTACACAGGGCAATGAAATTAACGTATGCGCATTGTGCAAACATCTGAAAAGCAACCGTCATCGAAATAATCCAATGCTATTACTTCAAAAATAACAGCCAGTAGTACCTTGTGTGGGTTGGAATATACGGAAAATTGACGCACAGTATCTTTCAGTGAATTTTACACTCATCATAACAAACGGGTAATACTGTCATGTGTAAAGTTTGTCCACGCAAACCGAAAGTGTTGGGTGAAGTGTAATGAAATAAGAAATCAAAACGCATAGACTACAAAATTATCACAAGCCCAAGCTGATACAGGAAATAATGGACTATTAGGGTTCGCAGTTCTATAACAGTCCAACAAGTTTCTGAACTATATAAAAACTATGAATAGGTATTAAATATCTTAGTAGAATTGTGAAGCCGCAGTTTCTAGACAATCTCCTTCATAGCTTTAGTATTTGTTCCACCTTTTTATTTTATATTGAAATTATTATACTTTAAACTATTTTAAATATTATTCGTCAGAAGAATGTATTCTTTACATCAGTATATGTTTAACTCATTTTCATACACATATAACTGTTTCTAAATGTCATTATAGTTTCTAAGCAGGTATGTAAGTTTCTTTCATGCATTTTCTTGAGGTGTAATTCGAATAGATATCGCATGACAAAAATGTGTTATTAATGACAGAATTCAGAATAACGTTTTACAACAACAAAGACATTTTGTTTTTGTACAAATTTATGTGTAACAATTACTTTTAAACTACACTTATGTTTTTGATATACAAATTATCGCAAAATATTTAACCAACGTTATGACATTAGAAGATCTACAAGAGTATGATCCGGGTTTACCTAAGGATCATATAAAACTTATTATATAAAATTTGATTAAATGTCTACTATTAGTTATTAAGTTCTTGACGACCTTAATAAATATGTTTGCATTATAAACATGTACAAACAATCTTTATCCCATTACCTCCCCAATTTTTAAAAGTAATTACATTTCGCATTGGATTGCTGCTTGTATTAGCACTAGAATATTAAGTATTGAAATATATTAATAATTGTAGGAAACTTTAGTTTTGAGAGGTTGATAGCAGAGCAAGAGAAGGCGATGGTGGCAGATTGTTTTTTTATCTGCATTGTTTAATTTTAATATGAAAATAGATCTGTTTGTTTGTTGTTATTAAAGTTAATTTTAAAAGAAAAGAAGGTTATTTCTTACACAATATTACTACACACTTCTATAATATTACAGCAGTTTATTTAGAAAATCCACATTATATACATCCTACGATAATATTCGGTCCATCAGACGAACAATTTGTCCTCGTCACGAATGCTATATACTAATTTGTATGAATTATCATTACAAGTGTTGATACTTTTTTTTTCACTTTTATCCATGTAATAAACTGACAAAATACAGAGATTTTATTCCATTTCAGAACAAAGAATCTGGAATTAATTTATAGATATAAACTGTGTGCCAAAAAAATTGCAACACCTTAAAAGAGTTATAAGGCTGAAGTTTCAAGTAGTATTTCATAACTACTAGTTTTCAGTAGTAAATCATAGCAATTAGACAAAAATACCAATAATTAGCAAAAATTTATCAATCAAAATGTTACATCTGAATGAGATGATCAATGTATCTTATGGGATCTCATTCCAGGCATAATGTAAATGACACGATAGTTCCTGCAAGGTGTTTGCTGCTTATGGTAAACGCCTTATGTAGCAGCAACCTATCATATCCCACACATCCTCGACTAGGGGTCTAGTACGTTTCAGCGCCGCCGTTTCATCGCCGCCGTTTCAGCGCCGCCGATTCAGCGCCAGGACATTTCAGCGCCGGACGTTTCAGCGCCGGGACATATCAGCGCCAGCCGATTCAGCGTCGCGTTATTGAACGTTTAAACTATGGATAACTTGATGATTCATTTTTATGGAGAATTTTGTAACATGTGTATTGGTTGCAAACTACATATGTAACATTTTCGAATTTATTGTGATACCACTCCTTTTTTCTGTCTATAAACAAGTCTTGATTAAGTAAAATATGAGATCCTATGCAACTGGAGTCGTGAGCTTCGATGAATAGAAAATTGTTTTAAGGATAATATTTTTTTTTCAGATTACATCTAAGAAAAAACAGATAAATTAAATATCTTACTCAATAAGAGTTTATTTTATCTGGTGTTTTCCTCGGTCTAGATTCTAGGACGTTTCGACCCCAGAACGTGTTAACGCCAGATGCAATACCAGTTGAATTTGATTTAAACATATGATGCAGAGATTTTTTTGAACATCAGGAGAGAGGACACATCACAAGTCATCATATTTTTTTTAGTGTTGGAAGTGACTGTTTTAAGTGATAATTTTCTTTTTGCGAAACATCGTAAGGATGAATCAGCAATGTTACAAATCATATTTTTTTTAATATTGGAAGGCGGAGGGAAGGCAATTTTTTTTTTTAAACATTCGAAGAGGATACATTAAAAATGTTTCAAATCATATTTTTTTTAACATTGGAAGGAGGAAAGGGGGAGCAGAGGATATTTCTTTTAAGGATATTTTTTTCTTGTTTTTAAACATCGGGAGAGGATGCATTACAAGTGTTTCAAATCATATTTTATCTGACATCGGAAAGAGGGGAATGGGAGGGGAGGAGGAATTGTTCTTTTTAATGATATTTTTTTCTTTTTTTCAGAACATCTGGATAAAGGATGCATAAAATGTTTTAGATCATATTTTTTCTAACATTGGAAGGAGGGAGAGGAAAGGGTATATTAGCTTTTTTAATGATAATTTTTCTTCTTTTTTCGAAACATCGAGAGATAGGATGCATTAGAAATGTTTTGCATCATATTTTTTTAACATTGGAAGAGGAGAGAGGGTGAATTATTTTTTTTAAGATAATTTTAGAAACATCGGAGAGAGGATGCATTAGAAATGTTTCAAAAGACTTTTTTAACACTGGAAGGGGCGAGAGGGAGGGGAATGTTTTTTTAAATGGTATTTTTCTCTTCTTTTTTTCGAAACATAGAAAGAGAAGACAGATCGAAATGGTTCAAATCATATATATTTTTTTCACATTGGAGGGGAAAGGAGGGGATAGAATGTTTTTAATGATATTTTTTTCTCGTTTTAACAACGGGAGAGACGCATTAAAAATGTTCTAAATCATTTTTATATTGGAAGAGGTGGAGGGAAGGGGCATTAGTGTTTTTAATGACAATGTTTATGATTTGAAACATTTTTTAACGCATCCTCTCTTTCTGATGTTCCGGAAAAAAAAAAAAAAAATTAAAAAACTAATACCCTTCTCCTCCATCTTATAATATTAAAAAAATGGTTAAAACTTTTTTAATGCGTCTTCTCCCGTTTTTAAAAAGAAAAAAAATCATTAAAAACATTCTACCCTCCCTTCCCTCTTCCAATGTTAAAAAAATATATATGATTTGAATATTTCTGATCTGTCTTCTCTATGTTTTGAAAAAAAGAAAAAAAAATACAATTAGAAAAACATTCCCCTCTCCTCTCGCCCCTTCCAGTGTTAAAAAAAATTTTTGAAACATTTCCAATCCATCCTCCTCCCGATGTTTCGAAAAAATTGTATTAAAAAAATAATTTCCCCTCTTCCTCCTTCCAATGTTAGAAAAAATATGATTTAAACATTTCTAATACATCCTCTCTCTCGATGTTTCGAAAAAAAAAGAAAAACTTTCATTAAAAAAGCTAATATACTCCCCCTTCCCTCCTTCCAATGTTAGAAAAAATATGATTTCAAACATTTCTTATGCATCCTTTATTCAGATATTTCAAAAAAAGAAAAAAAAATCATTAAAAAGAACAATTGCCCCAAAAATATCATTTAAATAATCATTACCTTCCCTGTCACCCATCCAATGGTTAAAAAATGATATTTCGACAAAAAGAAAAAATCATTTTAAAAAAATCATTCCCTCTCTCCTCTTATCCCTTCCAATGTTAAAAAAAATCAAACGTTTAGATATCTGTGATCATACGTTCAAATCAAATTCAACTGGCACTGCATATGGCGTCAAAACGTTCCGGCTTCGAAACGGCCGCATCGAAACATCCCATGCAACCAAATATACGTCGTACAAAATTCTTCATAAGAATGCATGATTAAGTTAAGATCATTAAGTTATCTATAGTTTAACCATTCAATAATGCGGCGCTGAATTGGCGGCGCTGAAATGTCCCGGCGCTGAATCGGCCGGCGCTGAAATGTCCTGGCGCTCAATCGGCGGCGCTGAAACGGCGGCGATGAAACGGCCGCGCTGAAACGTCCATTCCGCGAGCAGGCAAGGAAGAATTTCAACTTCCTCTTGGTTATGAAGTTCTGACAGGTATGGGCAATATGATTATCAGCGATTTTTTACAAGCAGCCAGTTGTTTTGTTAAGATTCCAGCTTTTGAGTGTCTCCTTCGATCTGTTGCATTTTTTTTGGCACGTATTTCATTTTATTTGCCTATACAAAATCTAATGTGATCAATTTTATTCCATTTCAGTAAAGAGTAATAGTAGTAATAAGTTATAATTTTGGATATTGTAGTTTTATATATATATATAGATATTTCTAATTCGGAGATATTAGCCGCTCCCATAAACTTTATAATTTTATGTAACCCATAGCAAAAAGTCAGAAGGTTTAAGTCTGGAGTTCTGGCCGCCATTTTACTGCCCCACTTCGTCCACTCCATAGGCTGGGAAAAATTATTCCGATAATTTCTGACCTCTAAACCAGAGTGTGGAAGAGCCCCGTTTGTTGAAACCAGAGGTATTGTAATTGAGATAAATAGCTTGTAATGTCGGAACTACGTTTTGAATAAAAGTTTCTCCATTGGTAACGTGCCATAGATGATTCAATAATATTAGCATTGATAATCCCTGCCTAAACATCAACTTTCTAAGGACGTTGAGAGTGAGCTTCTATTAGCCATTTAGGTTTTCCTGAGCCTAATATCGACAATTATTCTGTTAGTAACATATTCATTTAACATAATTTCGTGGCTTCGTCAGAAAACAAAATGTTGTTTCAAAAATCCGAATTTGTTTGGAACGCATCCCTCATGATTTCACAAAATCGCAGTCTTCTATCGAAATCATCTGCCCTTAGTTCTTAGACTAATGCACTTTTTATGGATGTAATTTCTCTTTTAAGCACTTTACGAACAGATCGTTCTGAAATATTATAGTCACGTTGTAGATCATTGCACGATGTCCGGGTCGTTCGTTCACCGCCAGCAAAATATTTAATGCAGCATCACCACCAGTAGCAGTTTTTGGTCTTCCCGTCTTATACTTTTCCTTTACGGTCGGGATGTCTGCGTATTTTTCAATAAATTTGGAAAGTCTGCGTAATAGCAGTACGGTTAGAATAGACGTAATTGAATAATATGCATACTTCTTGCTTGCGCAAATTTTCGATCACCATACCTTATCATGACGAAAATACTCTGGATAAGGAATTAGTTTCGGATATGGCATCAGAACAACGATTCACTAGGACATCTAGGAAAAGAAGAGTACTTTCTGTCTCGATCACCATGGTAAATTTAATGGAACTATGTTGGAAGTTAAGGAACTTGAGGGAACTGTTTAGGGAATCACGTCCATGTGGCCAGATTAAGAAGGTGCCGTCAACGTATCCGAATCAGCATTTCGGTTTCTGGGAATAGAAAGTTAGGATTTGTTGTTCAAATGCCTCCATAAAAATGTTTGCAGGAACAGGAGAAAGAGAGAAATCCATGGCTACACCCGAAACTTATTATTCGTGATAACAGTCGCGGAAATGGAAATAGGTAGAGGTGAGGCAGATTTCCACCACGTCAGCTAACTCATTCGGTTGGAGGTTAGAAGGGGACTAAATGGCTGGTATCGGATATAGGAACTTTGGTAACTAAGGATTCGACTTCGAAACTAACAAGTAACTCCTGGGGATCTACTGTCAGTCCACTCAGTCTGTGAATGAAATGTCTGGAATTTTGGATAAAGGGATCACTGTCGCTAATGTAAGATCTTGGATAGGTATTTGGAGAGCTAGTAAGTTGGACTATTTAAGGTACTAACAATAAGACGTAATTGTGGATTGTGGGTTGACAGTATTGTTTAGGTGCATTTGAATTCCTATGTAGTAAGGATTTATGGAATTTAGGAGGAATCCATGAGGATTTTATGATAAAGGAAAGTTCAATACGTAATGTAACATCGCGTCTTAGGAGTTTGTAAGAGCTATCTTAGAGTAAGTATAGGATCTTCTCTTCATACTTATTACTGTACAGTATCACTGTAATATTTTCCTTATCAGCTTTGAGTACAATGATTTGAGGATATGGATTTCAGGTGTTTAAGGCCAAGTATTTTGGACCTAGAGACGTTAGGTTTAGCACGTTTAGCACAACTATGGATTTTACAGGTTTCTTATCGAACGGGATCGGCGATGTCGTTTGGGATTCTGGCAGGAGCTGATTCTATGGCAGTGGTGATGTCTGCAGTAGGAATATGTCTAGGTGCAGGTGCAAAGTTGGTACTTTTGGATAGGAAATCTCATCAGATGATAGGAGCCGCTTGGAAAGGTTAACAATGGTGGGTTATGGAGGAAGTTAAGGTCAACAGCAGTAGCAGCAATCCAAAATTTGTCTCTTGGGAGTGTTGAGGAAATGTCGGCCGGATGAAGATTCAAGACGCGGTTCCAGCACGAAAGTCCAGCAGATACTGCTGACAACAACCGCGGAAGTGTACGTGCTAGTTTAAGTTACCTAGAAGTGCTTATTCTCTTAGACAATTCTTGCTACACCTAAAATATACCTTTAGATGGAACTGGAATCTATTACATCGATGTAGGAAACCTAGTTACAATACAAAAAGTGTACCTTTGCTCTTCTTAGAGTGATATCTCGCAGTGATATCTCTCTCAAGAAACATTTTTTTTTCCTATCCGGGCCTATTTGTATTGAATGCATTTGCTTTTTCTCTTGTTTCATTAAAACACTTTTTTTTTATTTAGATGTGCTTTATTTTAATTTCTACTGGAAATTCGTATTAATTACTTGTCATCGTAGATACACTAAACTTACATTCATACATAAGCATGTTAAACAAAAAAAAAACATTTAGGGCTTAGCATGTAAAAAGCGTATCAAGACTAGCGAGAAATCTCGACTTGTCTTGATAAGTAACGAACCGAGACAAGACGAGAGTTCTTCCCACTTTTCGTCTCGATTTAATAGGTATAAATATAATATTGAGAGCTATTAATTACAAGCACACCACATAATTTAATAGGGTAAAAAAAAAACTTTAAAACCCCATCATACCTACTTAATACATTTACTTTAAAATATGAAATGAATATGTACAAAGTTTACATTTTCACAAAATATAAACATCCTTAGGAATTTGAGAAGTACCGGATCCCTGCTTCGACACGACTGAAGAATTTTCGAAGCCAGCTTTAAACCACTCGTGCGTTCTCTAGAAGGCATATAATTTCACGTCAGTCGTCAACTTAGTTCGTGGGTACGGAAAACGTGCAGGGTTTTAAGTTTTGTTTGCGTTCCTATTTTATTTCCCCATAACGTCTATAATACACTCGATCGTCCGCATAAAAATTCCAAGTACCTCTTTCGTCTTCGGATGAGAGCCATTCCTCAGTCAATTCAATTTAAATATTGGATTTCCAATACGCGGAGTGATGTGCGTAGGCAATATGCGATCAAGACAACCACAAATGCACAATACGATTTTTGCCCACACGATACATATGTCACACAGAGCAATCTATCGACATTATTAATACTTTGACGATTATTTGACAGATCTAAAGAGAAGAATTCATAATCCATAATGAAAAAGAAATTGTTTTGCACAAAAGATTAATTAAATCATGCAATAAAAAATTACGAAATTTATGAATGAATGAGTTGCAAATGAATTTTTACCAAATAAATTTCCACAATCACTGCCACATCACAAAATTGTATTAATATTAATTGAGTTGGTTATCTACATTAGGTACGAAAGAAAGATGGTGATAAACGTATGCAAATTAATATATTAAAGTTACGCTGAGGTATACATATTTAGTACTAGCACGGTACGACAGATGTAAGGCCTAATTGCGAATTATTTGCACACGAAAGGAGTTTGAGTTACACGGTAGTCACATGAATAGTTTAAACTTACTCAGAAATTGGATAATTTAATAATTTAAAGCTGTGATTGAGCTTGAAAGTAATTTTCTACCCATAAATTATACAGATTGTTCGCTGCATGTACGGTCGATGTTAGTGGTAGGTTATAGTCACGGCACACAATCGGATCATCACTTCGTCAGTTGTATGACAGCCGCATTAGAGTGAAGTCGATATTTGTTTAGTTTTTTTTTTTTAATTTATTCTTGATTGTTTCCTTTCGCTATTTAATCGTTTCTATTTATATTACAACTATTTTTAAATGCATTGTTGTTTATTGCTTTTCTCTTATAATTATTTTTGTTTTTTACAATGGATATGTTCTCTGTTGAAGAGAAGAAGTTCATAGTAAAACGATTTCATAGTAATCAATCAGGAAAATTACTCATTCTTTCCAAGCAAAATTTGAAAAAAAAAACTATTGATTGAAAAAAAAAATTGAAATGCATCATGGTTGTTTGTACCCATATCATTATAAAAAGACCCTAATACCACAAAATGAGGAAAAGGACATTTTAATTTACACTGCAGTAAAACCAACGACGCATATATCTAGCAGGAAAGTTGTAGAGCAGCTGAATGTTTCACACAATACCGTCCACAGAGTTTAAAGAAAAATAAATACCGATTCCATAAATTGAATAAAGCAAATGAAATATTTCCGAAGGACAAATATGACACATTCGACTTTTGTGAAGCAGTTATCGAACGTTGCATCAATGACGAAGACGTTAAAAAAAAACATTTTATTCCCTAAGAAATCCTCTTTCGTGATCATGGTGTTTCATGGACGTCACAATTCCTCTGTTACACGCTGTTGTTCTAAAGAAAATCAAAATTGCAGTCAATATCCGCAAAAAGTGAATGTGCGGCCAGGCTTTTAAAGGGCCATACAATAGGCTCCTTTTTTATTGAAGGAAATTTTAAATGCGAAAAGATATTACATCTTTTACAAAATACTATGTTATCGCACGCAGGAAACCTTCAATGCACAATATTTGGATTTACCAAGACGTCTGTCCTCAAAATATTGTTATCGTACGAAGGTATCTACAGGAAATCTTCGGTAATTGGCTGATCACCGGGTGAAGTGTCTGGTCTCCTAGGTCACCCGATCCAGCACCAATATTTTTGTCTTATGGGGCTTAATTTTGTGGTTTTGAAAATAAAAGAGGTCTTTCTATTGAAGAGTTATGTGAAAAGACTATAGCTTGCATGCAAAACATAGTCCAATGTTCGTAGAAATTTTGTGGATATGTTGGGGTATTGGGCATTTCAGCTATGAGATTGTTTTGACAATTTATTATTTTAAGTTTTCTTTTATCCGGGTTTTGCATAGAAACTTTCTTTCTTTCTTCTTCTTCTTCTTTTCTTTCCATATTTTAAACGATATACTTATATGACTTTTTACTGAAGGCATTATTATTGAAAGTGTTGTTATTTTTGAAAGGAATATATTTAGCATGATTTCCCTTATTACTGGAAGCAGTTTCTTATGTTTAGAAGTGATTTTATGTTATTGTTTAAATATATTAAGTATATGTTTCTTTACCATATGTTCAAAATTTTTCAGAGAAAATAATAATAATAATAATAATAATAATAATAATAATAATAATAATAATAATAATAATAATAATAATATAATAATAATTCTTGCCTTAGTATTCCCCAATAGCTTTCGCCTATTACACGGGGCATCGGCGGCCATGAGTTATTATTATACCTGCGCCTGTGGAGCCACTTAAGATGTTCATCTCTCAGCATTCGCCAAGGAGTGAGGAAAACCACGAAAACCTCACTCTGAGAGCAGTCCGTCGGGCTCAAACCGAGGACCCCGCGATTGATAGCCAAGCGTGCAAGCCACTCGACCATCAGCCCGGTAATAATAATATTAATATAATTATAATTAATAATAATATTAAAGTAGCACTCCAAAATTAATTATAATAACTTAAAATTCCTTTATCCAAAATTAAAAGATATCACTCCTTTAGGAAAATAAGTACATATTGATATAAAATAAAAAAAAATGCTGTATACATTGAACAAACTCTACAGCAGCTATTAGAAAGACTAACGGGTCACAAATATTCTAATAACTGTACATCTCTGAAAAAGCCTGCACTTGAAAACAATCAACCATTCGATTTTAATGAAACTAGAATTTTAATAGAAGAAAAAAATATAAAGCTAGATGTAATTTAGGAGTTAATTCAAATTAAAAAAAAAATCAGTAAATAACCGCCAAAAAAATTGAAAATTTGTATGTACTATTTAATACTTTCAAATTTTCGTAAACATTAAATATAATATTTTTACCATACACAAAATCAAATTTGCCCAAAATATACATATTATACAAACAAAAACAAATTTCATTATAATAACTAGCATTCCTGACATTACAACATGTCAGTTTTTTTAAATTAAAAAAATTATAATAATTATATTAAGGTAATAATTCCATTTTCATTGTATTGTAATATTTTTGATGTTCTACAACATCAAATTTTTCTTATACAAAAAAAAGTGTTTTCTGGAGAAGAAATAATAAATTTATTTCGAAACCTTAACAGTTTCTAAATTTTTGAACTTGCAGACATCCGCATGCCAAGAAGAATCAAATAAATAACAAGTAGGGACAATTTTATTGATATTATTAAGTACTACATGCAGTGGCGGTTCCTGTCAATATTGAGTGGTGGAGCCAATCACGGGCCGACTTCCACTCCCTCTTTCCCCTCCATTTCATTAATTTTACAAAGTTTTAAAATCAGTTTAGCTCAGCTTGCAGTGATTTATTACCTCATTTACTGCTCAAGGCCATTATTACAACCACGATTTAAGGGTAAATATGGCAAGGTCGAGTTTTCTTAAAGAAATAAAAGAGAATATTTATATCGATTGTAAATCTAAAGTGCAGTTTAAACCGAAGATTATTGATCTACGGTTTAAACCGCGATTGTACTAATGGCTGTAACAGAAATAGTTTTAAAATGAAAAATTCCTTAAGTTCTTATCCAGAATACTTACCTAGCTAAATATGAATACTAATGTATTTCATTCAGAATTGCATGCATATATTTAGTTTTTAAACTTCACGTACATACATGGGTCACTTGTTTGCATTCCCCACCTAACTAACGCAAAATTATTGAGGTGTTTTTGTGATTTTATATCGACGAAAACAATATACAACTAGAGCACATGAGTTATTTAAGTGAAGGTTGTCGAGTAAAATATAATGGATATTCTAAGCATAACCGCACGTATTTCTCATAAAGAATGGGAAACACAGTTTTTATTTCCTTTGTTTGTTTACCTAAGCAAATGGCTTGTTTTTTTTTTACTTAAAACACTATTATGATGTGTTTTTCAGGAATAACTTCCTTATTATATTTATTATTTCATTTTCATAATTTTGACCCTAAGAAAGATATGAATGGTTCATTTTAATTTGAAATACTATAGTTATTAATTTGCGATGTCATCCTAGAATAATACTACAGTCTATTACTATAATTAATAAATATTAATACTGCGACCACCCCCTCCTCCGCTAGCTCCGCGCGCAGACCTAGACCGTCTGAAATCGGGGCCAATCTAGACGTGGCGCCAGTTCGCCACTCGTCTGCATAAATAACTATAAAGGGCGTTTGATCGCATCAAATCATGGGAATCGCAACGTTCGTTCTGTACTTAAATGTGTGTATTCATCGGTATTTTACAAAAAATAAAAGCTTTCTAGTGATTAACTTGTGATTTGCAATGGCGAAGCCATGGTCCCGTGGCTCTCTAAGAGGAGCCACCCCTAACTAAATCTAAATCTTTTGAATTTTTTTTAATACAAGATTTTTTTTTTTTAAAACCAATCACGTTCTCTTTATCATACACAATTGAATCACATGATCGGTACAAATAATAGTTTCCGCGATGTATGTATTTTCAATTTCAAGTTCGCGTAAATCGTACGGAATCACATGCTTTAATAAAGAGATATGTTTCGAAATCTTTTAATAAATGTAATATATGCACGGCAAGCGCAAGTGGTTACAAGGAGGTGTTTCATATCGCGCTCGTTGAATGATGCAGCAGCAGTTGGCCGGAAGCAAATATTAAATTACTTCTACAGGTCATGAATTGAATATAAAATATTTCAGACTGGTTCCTCGAATATTGCGGAACGTCTGTGCTAAATATATTGAAAACACGCGAAGCATTGCTGTGAATATGAAACTAACAAGATAAATTTAGTCGTCCGTATCGTATGGAAACATTATGTTTACCTTGTGTCGTAGGGAATAAAGGTAATGAGAGTGTGGACTATAAAGCAAAAGGCTATCATAATACAAAGAAATAATGCAGTTTTTAAGCACATAGTTGTTGCAGCTCTTAAGATAAATTACCTGCTGTAATCGATACAAGTAGTCGAAAAATTAAAAGCAAATAATTGGGAGAACCTTCAAACGTAGTCAATTCCGCGAAAAAACAACGAGTTCGGGAGGAAATAAGGCATCAGTATGTTAAATATAACAAATTAGAGCTAGAATTGTTTCTCTTTTAGAAAGAGAACAAGTTGCATCTTTAGGTAATAGATTTTTTTTTTAATTTTATGTGCCAAGTACCGGACACCTTACTTGAAATTCACTTTTGAAAGTGCCTCAAATCAAAGTAATCTGAAAGTTCGGAGTTACGTTTAAAACGGTTTTGATGTTGTGTTTGACAAGCTTTTCCGCCTCAGACGTAAGGAAGATTCACACTATCGGTCAGGTCCCGGTCGGGTCATGGTCAGATTCAAATATTGAGTTAGTTTTTCATTTTCAGATCAACAGCAACCGTGAAGGTATCCCTTGTGTTTGCGGACAAACGGTCGGCCAGAGAGAGAAGCTAAACAGATATGGACGGATGGACGTATGGAGAACGATAGCGAAAACTGCCTGTAAGGGTTATAACAATTGGAAATTACACACAAGATACGCACATGCCTATCAATAAACAAGCATTTCAGGAGCAAAAAAAATCTAAACTAAGTAAAATACCAAAGTAAGATAGGATAGGTAGATAACTGTCAAAAATATTTACAGTAACACGAAAACAAAAAAAAACCGCAGTAAAAAAAGCTGCTGGACGGTTGCGTATCAGATATACAATTCGATATAGCATCTTCAATCCGTATGCTATTTCTGCCTAACATCAATATAGCCCTCACTCCGTCTCCTGCGATTCACTAGACATGCGTGATTTACTCTAAGTATAGTCGGCGTTCGATTCATTTCGCTCATTTCTTAACAAGGCGTCGCTGGGTATTAGGGTACGGTCCTCAAATTTTATAGTTAGTAAGTAAGTAGGGTTAGTAAGTCTTGATCGCGGTCAGTAATTTTATAAAAAATAGAGTATTATACGCTCGAGGAGAAACTATTTATAGTAAAACAATTTTACGGTGGTATTTCAGTAGGATTTATATAGTTACACGCGATTTATTTGCAGTAAATTATCCCGAAATATCAATTCCTAGCGCGACTACTATTCCTAATATGGTATGACGTTTCGAAATAACGTTTACAATAATAAATAACAAAAATAAAAATGTTCTAGCAATAAATGTCGGTGATAGCGAAATTTAAGTTTGTGCATTAGTGGAATTAAATCCTTGCATGATATCTAGACAAATTGCTCGCGGATGTAATATTAGTATAACTGTTTTAAAACTTTACATAAGAATAAATATCTTAATAACTTAATTTACTGTAATTATCGCCTAACTTTCAACGAGTCAAAATCGAATTGCTGAAGTAGAAGCGGGTAATCATTGGAAGCTTCCTTTGAACTTTCTCCTTATACGAAGAGTAGAATGGATTCCAAATTAAAGAACCATATTTCAACTTAGCCTGACAAATGAGTAGTAAAGTAGTCTAATTGTATCAAGACGAAACGAAAAAGAGTTCCTAATCAAAAATTCTAACACCTTCATAGCCGACATTACGATCTTCTCCCGATGCGTAGAAAAGGTAAGGGAAATATCAAGGTAAATCCCCAAATCTCTCACAACGTTCTCACGGATAAGAGAAGCTCCATCAATCGTATAATCAAATAAAATGGGATTTTGTTTTCTAGTGTAGCTCATAACAGCACTTATCGACATTTAATTGTAGACCATTAGCGCTACACCATTCAATCAGCCGATCGATTTGATCTTGTAGATAATAACAATCATTCATAGAAGTTACTGTGGTAAAAATTTTGAGTTCATCCGCGAGCATACATTTATGAGTATTAATGCAATCCATCCAATCATTAGTAAACACAATAAACATGAGCGGTCCAACATTGGAACCTTGTGGAATCCCTGAGCTAGGGTAAAGCATTTGAGATTTGTAGCCGTTGTATATTACATACTGAACTCTGTCAGACAGATAGATCAAACAGTCTTACTAGGGAATCGCTAAAGCCAAACATCTTAATTTTTTGCAATAGTAGTTTGTTTTGAATTGGATCAAAAACTTTCGATATGTTCGTGTAAACACTATTCACTTGTCCACAGGACTCGAATTGATCATACGTATATTGGGTAAAATGTGCCAAATTGGTTACTGTAGGTCGTTTTTCCATGAATCCGTATTGGTCTGGAGATTTAAACTTTTTCACCAATGGATATGTTCTAGAATAAAGAACAGATTCAAAAGTTTTATCAAAATTTTTAAGAATCGATATTGGCCTGCTATTCCGCCCATTGTCCGAAGATCCTTCCTTCACAAATGGACATACCTTAGAGCTTTTTCCATTATCTGGTGCTTTCATATAAACATAAGTATGAATAGAAAAAAAAGCATGAATAGATTTTAATTATCAAACGAGTTTTCTTTTATTATTTCCCTTTTCACTATTACAAATGTAATATTGGATTTAAAATACTTTTACAAGCTTCATAAATCGTGTATACAATAACTCACCTAGGCAAATAGTTACTAATCTCTTATACATACCATCAATAGCGATATAAGGCCTAGCGAGAAAAAATATTACGGTCATTTCGTTTCCGCTAAGTTATGACGATTGTCGAACGTTAATAAATCTGTGCTGCGGCCTCGTGCGTAGGTACGCCTACAGCTGAAGTCCTTCCCATTTCCAGTCGCCCAGAATGCAATCCATAACTTGCAACTTTTCACCCATTGTACGTTGATATGCGTTAATGGTTAAAGAGGTTAACCCTCAAAGATTTCAAGGACAACACATAGAGAATATTAGAAAAGGGGTATAGGCATACAAACCTTATACAAAAACCTTATGAACCATATAAGAACGAGAAATGAAGAATGTTTGAGACAATGAGAGAGGTATAATAGGAGTGTAGGTATCCTTAGCCCATTTAAATTATCTTTGGTAATAGAAATGCTACGTTTGGTGATAAAATTGCAACTAGCAAAAGATCAAAGACGCAGAAAATAAATAATTTAATAGTATACAGGGTTATTATTGTATAGCGCTTTTTTAAAAAAGGGGTAAAAGATATACATGAGCAATGCCTATATACAAAAAATACGGTTCTATGTATGTTGTAATTTTCCAAATTTTACGGCCCAAAATGTAGTTAAAGACGGCCCACATCTGTGTTTACATTTGTATACCATAATGTGATAGGAAATGAATTTCAACCATCTGTA
This sequence comes from Protaetia brevitarsis, assembly GCA_004143645.1. NCBI lineage: Eukaryota > Metazoa > Arthropoda > Insecta > Coleoptera > Scarabaeidae > Protaetia > Protaetia brevitarsis. The sequence continues at coordinate 1,875,075 of RXPK01000053.1, read as the reverse complement.
AGTAACATCGAAAAATTAAATGCTAGGCATAGTGAATTCATTCAAAGCAGATGTTATTTACACAAGATTTAAACTGAGATAAGACGGAAGCACCAGAATGCAAACAAAGCAGTCAGGTGTTTTTTTTTATAATGTGCTTTTGCCATGAACTCGTGTATCACCTAAAATAGTAGTACATTTTAAAGGTTAAATTTGTTTTAAAATAAACTTATTATGTTTGGAATAAAACTAATGTACGATTGTTAATTTTATGTAGCGTGTTTCAAATCTATACGCTACCATTGCAAACGCATGCATCCACTGCGAATAGCAAGTGCACACTAAATGTAATCCCAACGTTCAAAGTGTAGCGACGACCGATGGTTCACCGGTATGCTAAATGAGTCGGGGCCGGACTCCAATAAAGAAAAATCATTTTCTCGGTGCTCCGTGTACTTGGAACCGTAATTTTTTGTATATAGGCATTGCTCATGTATATCTTTTACCCCTTTTTTTAAAGTGCTATACAATAATAACCCTGTATAAAAAAATACTTCCGAAGAAAATAAACGTTAGTTAGCACAATTTTTAAAAAAACCTTTGAATATTCTCCGCAAGTAATCGGCACTATTACATAAAGGGCTACTACCATAAAGAGCCACCAATTCTGCGACTTAGAACTTATAGCTACTCGTATAAAGTTATGAGATGCCCGAACAAATTACCGCATAAATCCTTAATACCTTATACCTCAAAGAAAAAGTCATGCTGAATCATCCCTTTTCCTAACGCTGACCATTTAGCTAACACGAGAAAGAAGTTTCGATCGCCCCTTTTATCACCGTTCGATCTACGAATTTCAATAAAAGTACGTAGGTTTTACGAAATTATGTAAAGCGAAAGTATTTGCAGTCGCGCCGGAGGAGTTTTCGACTCTTTTTCTAGGTACAGTCGAAGACCAGTACCGTAAACAGCGCGCGATTCTTATGAGTTCCCTATGTGCTTCGAAGACAGAATCGTCTTTATTGGGCCGGATCAAAGACATATAACCTTTTATTTTAAGGTCTGGGGTTTGTATGTACGAGCAACGCTCTTGGCAATTTTATGTTCATGTTCGAGCTCCAACGACAATATCCTATCATCATGGCTGGCGTATCAAGTAGTCCAACAGACCGTAAAGTTTCAGTTTCATACTGCTGTTTTAGTTTCTTTTTCCACAAAATCCGCACGAATGTATCTATTTTGTGTGTGTAAGTGTAGAAGAATTGATAAGATAAGATGGTCGATCTGTTCTTCAAGAAGGCGAAAGAGAAAAAATATTTTCCTTAAGTTTTCATGACTTTTTTGATAAGATACGAAAAGTGTCTATCCAAGTATCTATCTAAGTCAGAGTACATGATTTGCTTGTTTTATTTATTTATTTTACGTATTTACGTTATTCGTTTTAAATTACCTCTGCAGTTTTAAAGGTACATTTGTGAAAGGTAAAGTTAGTGGCCATAACATTTACATTTATATATTATATTGTTAGGTTTAAGTGAAATAACCGTGAAAGAAGACGCTAAAGAGCAACATGCTATTGTGCCATTCGCTCTTGCAAGCTAAATTCTGATGCTAACGATGGTCATAGACTTTGCGAATGAATCTATTATATACAACAGGACAAGAATTAAGAAAGTACATGGATAAGAAGAACTATTGTCCGTTGTGCAGAGGTTCCTAGGTATATTAAATCAATTTATTTGTTAAATACTCACTTTGAACTGTACCGCTATTTATCACAATAACTAACTTCTAATTTCTTTTATGTTCACTTTTTTAATATATGGTGATTTTGTCGGATCTGAACTGGTTTATACTGGTATACTCAATTTCACATTTATTCACATTAGAAACAGTTCGATATTATTTAGTCCATGTGTGAAACTCTATCCTCTGGTGCACAAGACTTCATTGTTGACAAACCACTGCAGGGTGGGATGTTAGAAATGAATTAGTCGAATAAAAACGAACAGTCTTTGTATTACACAGAACGATATAATCATAACTCTTGAACCCTAATTATAATATAAGTTGGTGTGTGTTCGTGTCAGAAATTTAAAAGTCTACAATAAAACCCTTCCACAGAAGTCGTTGCATTTTTATTAATTTATTTGAAGAATATTAAATATATAAGTAAAGATTTAGTTTCACAAAAAGGAAAGAATGTGAACTTAATTATTGTAAAACACTGCCAAATATATGTATCACTTAATCAAACATTATTTTACTAAAATCGTGTTTTATTACTATAAGCTGTTCAGAAATATTTGCAATAAAATCACAGTAAAAAACACATGAATTTGTGGATTTTTCTAATCTAGTTTCCTACTTCCTTTAAGATATAAATTACTCCACACACGTTTTGAAAATTTCCAACAGCTTTACAAGATGGCAGCTAGGCTTGAAGGTAATTGAAAACGGATCACCAGAAGAACCAAGGATTTTGCGATGCTCGTGCTTATTGTGTTATGCTGTGTTGTACTTGTACTTGTGTTGTCGGAAGAAAAACTAGCATTTCACGTTTTAGTAATGATTCTGAATTATTACGATTTTTTGAAAAATGTTGAGGATCGAATGTCGCGCGTTCACGAAGGAAGAAAACGCAGATTTTCTTTCGTGCTTTTTGAATTAAATTGGAGTATGTGCTATGTAATATCTGTCCCGGTGAAACTATAATTTATAAGTGGTTACGGTTATTTAAAGAAAACAGGAATTCTTAGAACACGACGAGCGCTATGGAAGACCAAGAGACGCGACGACGTACAAAATTGTTATGGAAATTGAAAATAGCATTATAGAAAATCGTTGACTAAAACTGAAGCAAATTGCAAAATCTTCATGAAAACCTCGGAATGCCAAGGGACAGTGCGTGTTGGGCAGTGTTTTCGGCAAAATAGGAGAAGCAATTAAATTTCTACAGCGAGTAGATATACTAGTGCTTATTTGCGTCATGGAGTGGGAGTAGTGCTGACCAGCGATCTTCCGAGAGTATCATACGAGTATGTCTAATCGGTGTAGAAATTTGATCGATTCTCCTAACCTGGTCAACATTGTGTTGGGTACTCGAAACCAAGCACCTCGTTAAAAACAATACCGTGTCGATTCTTGTAAACAATTTTTAGAACCCCGGGAGGATAATCGAGCAGATGTTATTGGCAAAATTGTGACTGGAGATAAAACATGGCCTCATTTTTTATTTAAATTTCAAGAAATTTAAAGGTGGTGTAATGGTCCAGCATTTTTCTCACGTCCTAATGTTGGCATATCAATAAAATTGGATCAAAATAATATAAAATTCCTGTAAAAAATATGTTCTTTCGATATTCGGATTCTAATATTTGATTTCGACCTGTAGGTGGTCTTGCTAGGGATCAATTTTACTTCCTGAATGGAAAATATTAAAGAAAATACCATTGAAGAATTTGACAGCAGAAGTCTTCTCCACTACCTGGATCGTTTGGCATTATGTTGTGATATTTTTATATTCTTTGTTATATCCTTATTTTTTAAAAATAGAAGAAAGTACGTCATAGATAGACAGATAAATTGATTTTATTGCGTGCGTGACAATATATACATATGTATGCACATGTCAAGTGTATAAATTTTAATACCTGATAAAAACCACAAAAAATTGAACAACGCAGCATATTAAAATCTTTAATAGAGGGCAAGCACAAAAGGGTACACTGCTAAATTCATCCATTGTTTTATATTATCGATAAACTCCTGTGTTTTTTAATTAGCATCTAATTCCTTCCATTTACTAGGCAACATTTGTATATAATATTGACACATACCTTAAAGGAGTTTAAATTTTTGAAAGTCTATATTGGTGTTGGCATATTTTTATGTCTCGTATTGTGAATAGTTTGCCTTGGATAAGCAGTTAAATTGTCTTTGCAGTGAATCAAACACTGAAGAATAAAATGATTTGCACATGTTAATATTTTAAGTTTTTTAAAACGTGACTTACAGGAATTATTCTATTTTGTATTGGTAATTCTTCTAATTTCTCTCTTTTGTATAATTAAAATCTCTTTTTGATGAGCTGAACCATTCCATAGTAGTATTCCATAACTCATAACAGAGTGGAATAGAGCATAATATACCACTAACAGTGCTTCAGAATTAATAATTGCTTTTAAGTTTCCTATTATGAATATCGTCATTGACAAGCGATGTGTTAAGGCCCCTATGTGCGCCGCCCATACCAGTTTGCTGTCTAGTATCAGACCATGACACCTCATTGGGTCATTGTTAGGTAGTTCCCTGTGAGGATTTAAACTGAAAGGTAAAGTTTAAGTTTTGTCCTTATATAAACATAATTTTAAACTATTAAAGCAATGTCGTTGATTGTGATATAGAATTATGGAACATCTCCTTTAGTAATTCTATTTTTGTATTACGTACCAAGGTTGTAGTATCGTCAGCATATTCAATGTTTTTTGTAGGTGATGTGCTCAACATATCGTTTACGTATAAAATGAAAAGGATTAGGACTGAGCCTTGTGGGACACCATAATTATTTTGCTTTATCGACAGAGATTTCATCGCCACTGTGAACATATTGTGATCAATTGATCTAATAACTCTTATCTTGACTATTCAACATTTCTAAATTAAAATAATTTAATTTATATTGCTATATTCAAATTGATGAAGAATGAAGAATTAATAAATGACGAAATATTGAGATCATAAAAATGTAGTTTTATTGAATAGGGGGAATATAATAGAATTCTTCCGTATTATCCATATAATTTTATATCCTATTTTATCCATTAGAACATTAAATTAAATGCCTTAAAAATTCCACATGGTTTTTATCTTCTGACTCTTTAACATTCAGGATAAGAGGGCGCCATGCTAGACATTTGCAGAGGGGCGCCAAGGGTGTTAGCGCCGCCCCTGTGTAGGTGCTCAAATAGGTCAACATCTGAGAAATAGTATTAAACAATATGCAATTGATTGTTTGCACAAGTCCTTTAAGACGGTTTTATCTAAGCACAGGAATTCTTAAGTTTTATAGTTGGTCCTAATTTCAGTTAATTTAAAATATGTAACTTATAGTAACCCATATTTCATTTTTAATTTATTTAAAATAGACATCCTGGACTTTGTGTTAAACTTCGACGTCCTAAGTTTTTATTATTTTTTATCTTTAGAAGTTAATACCTTATGTACTACCCGATTTTTTTAGATTCTAATGAAGGTAGCAAATTTAAGGAAAGCTCAGATTTAAGGAATAAGTTTTTATTCTAGTTTTTGACTGCTTTGTTGTTACTTCTGGTTTTTGAGCCTTTAGAAAACAACCTTCGCAAAAACTTTACGTAGTACCACTTTTAGTCTATACCCTACAACTATTTCCTCCATCTTGAGCCACGCCTGTACTTTGTGACGGTATTAATTAATCAATCATTATTTATCTAATATAATAATCCTGTGACCTGCGAGTATATTTTTAAACGATGCTAATCCATTAAGGGACGAATGATTTATTACATTGTACACAAAATATTAATTTCATCCTTGCTGTGGAACTAATTACACTGAAATTAATTAATACGATTGGACGGGTAATAATGCGTGCATAGATCAAAGTATATCATCGGCGATATAACGCCAATTTGGCGTTCATCCATAATATCTGCATATTCTCAGTATATAAAGAGATTAGTCGGAGTAGTAGCGGACATACGAACATTGCACGAACAATCCCAGTCCAGTAGTTCGCTGTCCTATCGATCTACAATAATAATTCTACCGTAGCAACTTCGCGGCATATCCCTCACCATTGCACCTTCCGCCTCCGTTTGAAAACATCTGGTTCGATGAACTTACTGCCTTGTATGGTATAAACCACATCACTTTTTAAACGCGTAGACTTGTAGCGAACATGATGCATGTCTAATTATCTCAAAAAGGACCATTTACTTTGTTGAACACCAACAGCTGTTTAAACAAAAATGATTATAATTACAATTAGTTTCAAGATGTTCTGAAGCCAAAAGTTCAGTGAATTTTCTTAAACTTATACTTAAGTGCACAAACCTGAGAGTTTTGGTAATGTAAGCGAATTTTTGAAAAAGTTAATTTCTTGAAAAGGACGAAAAATCAATAAATTGCAAACACTATCTTTTACCATGGCAATATTCTTTATACTATTTGTGTTTCGACATCTTCTCAGTGAAAGTAGAAAAAAAGTAAGAGAGAAACACTTACATCTCACCTCATTTTTTCATTATCCTGCGAATAGCTTACAGAATGTAATCATAATCCAGCACATATTGATCATTTATTCTTTCTTGTTTCCTTGTAACATGCTACATCGTCCTTTACTCACTATCGCTATGATTAGGAATACTATTCAATTATAATAATTGCTAAATTTTAAATGTAACGTTTTGATTAATAAACGTTAAAATTTATGCAAAATTGTAATGGCAAAAAATAATTGCATGACAGCGTTGAATTCTCGATAAGTTTATGCCGCATTTCTGTTTGATATTCTCCTTGAATGTGGAATAAATAAATTCGAGATGTTTAGATTTAAATAAATTCCTTCAATATTTTCCATTATTTGGTTTGTTAAGTGCACAATAATCCCCCCTACCGGCTAACTTTTGTGTTATATAACATGGTTTGTTAACTCATAACATAACATTTACACTCGACATATTTCGTATACATATTTGTTGTAAGTGATACCGGCTAAATAGCATGTTAATTGTACATGCCAATTTATTTTGTCAGAACCTGACTGCAATGAGATAGTTTCAAAAGTTATTAGAAAGATAAACTCTTTCAGAAGTCCAAAGGATAGACAGAAATAGAGGGACGCATTGCATCATATGACATTTTTCCGCTTTTTGTGTCAAGCTGTCAAGTCTTCATTGACATAATTTGACATAAGAATACAGTCACATACAGTGTTTGATTTTGATAAATAAGAAAAAAATAATGGAGAAAGTTAAGAGGCAACAAAAAACAACTCGAGGAGTTATTGAATTTAGAAAAAAAAGCGGTTTTCGAGATATCGTCAAAAAAACGTAAATTTTGATCGAAAGTTTTAGCAAAAATCTGAGAAAAATCACCGAAACTTTGAAATAACCTCAACATGTTATACATCAAAATAAGCGTCTCTTCGAGAGGAATCGAACGACGCTAGCTCCTACCGTTCTAGGGCCGAACAAAACCCAATGAAATAGTTAAGGTAATGAATCTGTGGGCAGAGTTTGCAGAAAAAAATGACTCCTGGAAATAAGGTTGCAAACACTTTTAATTTTAGTGGTATCTTGTATTTCGGACTTTTCTTTGGAAGTGATCTCTCATTTGTTCTATCAGTGGTCTTACAGTATTTTTATTCAGTCGGAATTGCTTTTAAACGCGGCATCAGGCAAATTAAATGGATTCGTCTTCAATTTGCTTCCTTTCAAGTTTAAGATTATGCCTAGAATAACAAATAATAGAAGAAAAAAAAACTCTATTTTACGTGTAAATAAGGACAATTTAATTTACTTTTCAATCTGTCCTCTGATATGCCTTTCGAGAGCCTATTCTATGTCTACTTCCATATTCCTGCTATGTTTTTCTGTTTAAATCATACACTAACATAAACTGTTATATATAACGACAGCCTTGCACCTACCCTTCTATTTTACATGTTACGAATCGCATTACAGATTAGCGTAACAGGCGCATATAACATATTAGAAGCAGTTGAAGGTACTTATAGCAAACCCTAGTTGTAATCGTCATGGAATTTTACGCTAAATTCAAAAAACTTCCTGTTAACCGAAAGTGTAAAAAAACTTAAAATGTTTAAGAAAGAAAGTAAAAGTATTGGAAACGCAAAACTTTTATAACTAAAAGTTTAAGTTAAGCCCGAAAACTTCTAGCTAGCCAGTTCTGTGGAAAACCTATATCTTTTACTTAATAATATTTATAGAAGGTGACATAGAAAAAACTACATATGTGATAGAGGACCAAGAAATAACAAAAAAAGTTTCCTGTACACTACTGTCCGATTGCTTTTTGTTTTCAAGTTACAAGCTGTTGAAGTTAAAAGGCTTTTATTAAACAAAACAACGTTCAAAAATATAAGATACATATTAGTTCTGCATAAGGTGTTCAAATTAGTGACCTTGTTCCTGAATACACATTTTCAATCTTCGTGTTAATGATTGACGGCATATTTGAAATATGTTAGCATTATTATGTGTTAATGATCTGAAAATTTGTCTTTCAATTGATAGCCATAGATCCACAAACTAGAAAATTTCAAGCGCCTGAAATTTATGTAATATAAATAAAAGGAAGTCGCATATTTGTCAAAAATAGGTATATCTCGAGTTTTTTTTATATTTCTGAATATCTGCTTAAAAGAAAATCAGACGTTTCTGGATTTTTCTTCTACTGTGTGTATTGCGTGATGGTGCATAAATGCGCAGTGAATTTGCATATTGTAAAAGAAATCGTGAATTAACAATATGTTCAAATATTTTCTAATACATACAAATATCAAAGAAGATATTCTATTGTCCTAAGTCTCAATATATTGCAATCCATTAATGGAATAGAACGTATCATCGTACACTTTTAAGTGCGATAAGAGAAGTTCCAAATGTGCGATCGGGTAATATGTATTTTCACTCGCAAAAGTCTCATTCGACGGATCGCTCCTCAGTTCGTTTCCTTCCTTTTCTGTTTTCGCGTGGAATAAATTTGCCCAACCCCCCCACAAGCGCGCGCGCCTCACTCGAACAAATGCACTTCTTGAAACCGTTTCTTTAAAAACTCGACTCCAATTTGCACAGCCTCCCTCATTAATCGTCGACGGTGTAATGAGGTGTACCCCCGCGCCTCCGGGGGTTCCGTCGACTGTCGATGAGCTCGGCCGACCTATGTTGATTTTCCTTGGGGCTACTCAAGGTTAAAACAAACACGGAACGATTTTTTTTTGTAGTCGAGCAGATCGGTTTTGAACGGATCTCTGCGGAAGGCAGTGGAAGGTTAGCGAACGTAGCGAGTGTTGTTTGCCTTACTAATGGAATTTTCATCGCACGGGGCAAATTAAAGTGTGCGAGACTCTCATTATAATAACTTACATTATCTTTTATACGGCCGCGTAAATGGTATCCCTTACCTACATATATACGTATATAAATATACGCACACAGTTTCTATGTATTCGTGTACATCTATAGGTCTAAAACCTACAATTATATAAAGGTCGATGCGAACACAATGAGAGGAGGGTAAATGTAAGGAGAGAGGGTGTTTGCTCTTTGTGTTTGCTGTTGACTTACGTAATAAATTATGAACTTGTTCCCATTGATCCGGATGAGCCGCAATTTTCACCATCATCTCCAGCAGCAGCTCGCTGGCTCCCAGATCTCCGGAATATATCTGTAAAGAAACAAATACTCTAAATATATTCTGTGTATTAGATAAATATTTCCTGCTTTTTTTAGGCAGGAGTCGCATTTTATTCCGAAAGCCATGTCACCAACGCTTTAAACTTGCAATAGTTTAGGTTAGGTACAGTAAGAAAAAGTAACCGCTATGTTTGCGAGTACAGAAATGGATGAGATGAGCATAATTTTTACGGGATATATACAGAGTGAGCAACCGGATGTGACCACCACGTGACCACGAACCTCACAAAAATAGTGTGTTCTTTTATTTTACTGTTTGCTGTCTTGCTTTTTGTTTACGTTCTATCATCTAATATTTAACGTGTTTGAAAGTGATAGCTTTTACGTTTCGTGCGAAGAAAATCTTGCAATTTTCTCGTGAATTTTCGTAAATATAGCATTTATTATACAGTAACTGCGCTTTCAAAGACTACTGAGCGACACGCTCAATATTTGCCTAATGAAAAAGGCATTTACGGATAAACAGGACAGATTCATTGTAATGGCACTTTTTCGAAATGTTACCCAGGCACAGTGACTATATATAAGAAGACTAATCAAGCCGAAATTGCTCTAAAAATTGTCGATAGATGTCGATAGCGTACCTAAATTACAATTATAATGCACTTTGATAGTTTTCGGATAAAAGTATGTGACAGCGCTATCTAAGAATAAATTTACGAAACCAAATACAATGCAAGTAGTATATGTAGGTATTTTTATTGCACGTGAATGTCCGTATGAAAATCCATTTCCATTCTTTTAATTTTCAAATGTATTGTAAAACATACAAGCATTTGATAATTATTAATAAATATTTACTCATGTAAACACGATTAACAATATGAACTGTTAAAATTCAAGTTTTCAAACATGACGTCCGATAACGATTCAAAGCAAAGATCGATTATCGTTACTTTATGACTCCTTCACGATTAGTTGATCAGAACAAAATAACCTCTCAATGTAATCGTTTCTTCTTTGGTATTGTAATAATGGAATCGAACAATATACAAATTTAACTATATAACATACATATGATATGCAGTACGCAAAGCATTACCGGTATTTTGCCAATAGAACTGTTCTTTCATAATTCATCACCTACATATGAGTTGGTCTATTATTAAGGAAGACATTTTGTAATAATAAAGCGTGTAATTTTTATTTCTGGTAACATCTATTTAGGATTCTATATTCTGTGCAGATAACAATAATAATTTAATAGCATATTATAATCCTGTTAGAGGATTTGAAACGTTTTCTCCAAATAATATTGTTAAAATTCCACCATATGTTCTCTTAACGCTATCGATTCAATAGGTCTTTGTATTTCTAGAATTTTTTGGGTGGATATTTACATGTTTATTTTACTTTATCGCCGGTGTTTTCTCATCTAAAGAACATGCCGCGCCGTCACCGACACCGCATAATATTTAAAAGTTTTTGCAATCTTTTTATGTTACTGTTTTTTTTTTTTTTTGCAATTTCTACCATACTTTGATTTTAAAATTTTAAGCTTCGGCTTAATATTAAATTTAAAAATATAAACAGAAAAAACCTATAATATATTAAAACTGTTTTTGTAAAATTATTGTTAGAAAAATTATGTAGTTTTAATTATTCTTATGGCGATTTTTGAATAGGTTTGCTCCTTCAACTGAATAAGAAATAAGCTATTAAACCGGTCGTTTTGCAATATTCTCACTTTTAATACTTACATATATCATAAATAACTACCCTCTTGGCAAAATTTAAATTTCCCACAATTATTTTTAGTAACTTCAACAGAAAGGCATTAAAATAACTAGTAATCTAATACAAAACCATTGGTAATTTGGCATTTCAATGTTGAAGTTACTAAGAATAATTGTGGAAAATTTAAATTTTGCCAAGGGGTAGACAAGTGAGTAAATTGGCATTGATATTTGTAAAGGTAAAAAGGAAATGCAACGATTGCCGACATTTATTTATTGATGTAACAATAAATAAATTTCCACAATGATATACATCTTAATATAACTCGAAGAAATTGACATTAAAACTACCTACAAAAAATAAATCATTATTTCTATTAATATCATTGCCTGTACAAAAAAAAAATAAAAATGAAAATTCAGAGATGGATCATATACTCATTTTTGTACAGGTAAGAAACAAAAAAATACTATTTTAGATTTTTAATACTAATAAGAAACGATAAAAATATACTATACTACGTTCACAAAGTTTGAAAAAATTGATTTTCTACATAATTATTTTTCTGAATTTTGAGAAAACATAAATATAAAATAAGAAGAAAAAAAAGAAATCCCGAGAAATGCTCCAAATTAAATTATAAAAATGTGGTTAATAATCGGTAAAAAATTGTAAACCTATTAAATATATACTTCCCTATAGTATAAAAAAAGTGTCATATCAATTTTATTATAAAGCTCAGACAAATTCAGTTACAAGAATCACTTCTGTATATTAGAAAATTTTAAATCGTAAAAAGATCTGCAAAGATTCGCACAAACAATTTTTTTTTTATTTGCCATAATTGAAAACTTAAAAATACCATATAAATAGCATCTCATTTTATATAGTTCGACTAGTGTACAAAATGCAGGGCAAATTTAAGGTAAAATAATTTTACGAATTTAAATTCCTTGTTTGGTAAACATCCGGCAGCTTTGCGATCTACACTTGTGCCTCACTAATATACCCACCTATTTTTTTACACATCTGGGTTGATCATTTCGTTGAAGTAGATGTATTGCATAGAGATAATAGAGTGCTGATATTGAACTCAAAACTGCCATCAATTGAAATGCGCCATATTGGCACACAACGTCATCGGTGACGTCGAGATAGTGTGTATGTATTCAAATAAATTAAGTTAATGAGACATTAAAAAAACTTTAGCACAGGATCTATCGTGTTAAATTTTAACCTGTGTATTTTGAATATTACAACTGGGTTTTATTAAAGTTGTGAGCAATTTAGAGCTATAAATGATTTCTATTTCTAAATCTACGATAAATTTTTGGCGCGTACTACTATCAACAAAGCTAACACAAGTAGTGTTCTAAAACCATTTCTTAACTTACTATCCACTATTCATAGAGGTTTAATAAAAATAATAAAAAGAGACGCATTCTTTTAACGCCATATAAAAATACGCAGGATAAAATCTAATAAAAGTTGTTTCAGAGTGGAATCTGAATCTACCGTAACAATGTAATGTATGTGTTCTTCAGGAGCAAATAATCAACTAGAGTGTTTGCTGTTCAATTTACTGATGATAAGTCTTAGGTCTTTGTTAGCGCTGTTGTATATTAAAATTAAAAAAGTTGTTAAATTATATATTGTACAATACGCAGTTTATTTAATTTCTAGCTGTAGTAACGTGATATTTTTAGTAATTGTAGATTTTCTATAAGTAGTAGTAAATTACTGCAAAAGCTGTATTTTATTAACACTACGCACTAATGCAATTTAAAATAAAGTAAATAATATTAAAGGCATGCATGTTTACACATGTATGTTTACACATGCATGCCTTTAATATTACTATAGACGTTGTTGTAATAAAAGGGAAGAGTTTACTGGTGAATATGTTTCCATTGTTGACGTCCAGATATAATATATAAAAATTTAAAACCTTTAGCAAGAAAAACTACTGAAAATGTACTTTAAAACAAAAAGAATAAGTAAGTTGCGAAATAGAAAAGGTAAGAAACGCCTAGAAATATATACTGGGTGAGTTTGAGAGAAGCAAGCAAACATGATTTTGTGTTTTTTTTTTATTCTAGCATAAACTAACATTTCAAAAGGCCATGTGTTCGAAACTGTGCCCCTTTACTTCGATACATTTATTTATTCGCAATTGGAATGCTGTTCAACGATACAAAACCGTACTTTATTCAGTTGACAAGCTGTGAATACTTACACATTGTCCGATCCCTATTTAGATTACTTATTATTAATCCAATACAAATTAGCTAGTGTTAATTATTTGAACAGTAATGGAGGCTATAGAGGGTATGATAGAGTTCTTCGTTATTAGCTTTTTGAAATGTTATTTAAGGTTAAAATAAAAACACACAAAATCATGTTTGCTTGCTTCTTTTTTTTTCTAGACGTTCACAATCACGTTTTTTGCGATTACAGCGCAATCTGTTACGAATCGAAAAAAAAAGTTTCAAACAAAAACTACGTACTTGATGGCTTAGAATCCGAATCTGCAATACAAAATGGGGGTTTCCATTTAAGATTTCAAAGTTGTCCCCCCTCCCACTCTGGGAGGGTGAGGTGGGGGATCGAGTTCGGCACCATTCAGTGAGCCCCCTACATTATAACAAATCTTATTAAGATCTTTTTTGATTTGATGCAGTGTTTTAGGGATATTCCGTTGTATCAAGATAAAAAACTCAGCCTGTAAACTAAAGAATTTAAAAAAAAAAGCAAAGAAGCTTAGAGAGAAAACTTTTTAATTTAAACGCGTAATCATTTCGTAGACCGTATATTTTTCCAAAATTATTTTTTGTAATGTTTTAATAGTATGTGAGATAGGTCTACATTTGGACCTATAAAACTTAAAATGATCGCCAATACTGACTCCAACAATAACTGAGTACTGGTAAAAGATGTATACCCAAGTAATACTCTCAATTTTTTTATCGTATTGCCAAATTTTCGCCAAACTACGTAAGCTTCATCAGTACAGTGATTGATTAATTCCTGAAATGTTAGTAATGACGTTGGAATATCTAACATCTATGAGGAACTAATCAATCTTTTCCCAGTCCTCAGTTTTTGTTGAAGTCAATATTGACGATCATTTCAAGTTTTATAGTTACGTCGTATTCCGGTACTTCCGCTTTTTGTTAAATTTGCACCTCTAGTGGAAAATATATTTATTTGTTACGTGATGTGAATTAGATCTATTTTGTACAATGCAGTGAAAGTAAGTGTTAAAATGAATTAACTTTAGAAATCTGACACGATATCTGCGAATTATCCCTGCTTTTGTCGTGTGCAGATGTTACAATAAAATAATGTTATGAAGTGTTCGTGGTTTTATCTGCAATTTTTTATGTACTCACTTATTAAAGTTAGATTAGCTGAATTTAATTTAGGTTTTGAGACATCACGTGCTAGAATTAATTTGATTAGAGTGCAATGCAATTATCCTAGTTCAAGTCATTGTAGACAACGTTCACCCCGGTAACGACTTTTCGTGACACAAACTCGGCCGAAATTCAACACTGCAGCTTAGGAACACGAGATTATGCTTTGCAAATCGCTTTTGTAGTTCAAAGCGTGTTGGTGTACGAAGTAAATTATGTCCCTTATTGTAGTAAATTCTAATAATGTTTTATAGAAGTTTCAGTTTGAAAATGAAAATAAGGGGTATTTTCATATATACAAAAGTTATAATAACAATAATAATAATTTTATTGGTCCAGAAGATACAGAAATAAAAGACATGTCAAGAAAAGGGGAAGAGAGAGAAAGAATAAACTATATCAAGATTAAGTTCATATTAATGTTACGGATTATTTAAAATATATTTGATATATGTCAAATATATTTTAAAATAACATAATTTTTATATAGGCAATTAAAATTAACAGAAGATATTACAAATCATATTCATTAACTGAATAGGTCCTTTGATCTGAAGGTGCGATGCGCAACTTTTAATTTCGGCAGGTAAATTATTTTTTAACGAGGTAGATAATACTTAGGCAATTTAATTATTACAGACGACAATATCTTTGTAAATAGAGGTTTCGTTGTTGCCATATTTGAAGATATGTATTAAAGCCTGTATTACACAGGGTGTACCACCCAACTGGGTCATTAGATTTTTTTGAACTTCTAGTAGGAATTTAATTTTTAAACTTGCAGTGTAATCACGGCCCACTGTGATCTACTCAAGGAAAATATTTTCAACTTTATAGCACTTTACTATTGCTATAGGTTACCTTTACTACGAAGATATAAGTACTGCGATCAAATGCTTTGAAAACGTCAACATCTAAAGACTCGCACTATTCTGAATTTCTTAGCAATGGAATCAATTTGTTCATTCCAGTTTAGGAATTTGTCAAGTACAATACTTAGAAGTTTAGCTGTTAACTATTCAATAGGTTTCTTCTTTGCCTTATAGGTACACTTTCGTCTTAGTGATCTGCATTTGTGGAAGAACGTATAATTTTCATCTTGATCGCATTAATAATAAGAGCGTTTCCTCAAAAATCAATTTTCCAAAAAATTTATTCGATGTGACTAACTCTGAGATGGTTGGCTGGAAATCCCACGTGGGAAACTGGTAAATACCCTATAAGTGGGGTAATTGATAAGATAAGTGCGTTTTTGGGTAGAAGTACATGAAAATGTGGTGTAAAATTAATAAAATACAGGGATTTTTCACTTTCTGGGGAAAAATACTCTGGTGTACTCTATATAGTCGATATACTTTATTTAGACCACCTAAAATCCAGATAACTTAAAAACTAGTGGAAATAGACATAGGGAAACCTAATGCTGTAAAGATTCTAAGTTTGTTTACAGTATCAAATTATTAACTGCTAATCACTGTAATAATTTCAAGAGAATTTTTCCCAAGAAAAAAATTCTGCTTACGCCGGATTCGGACCTTCACACTCTTGTTCACCGGACGTACGCTCTACCATTTGACCTAGCGAGGGGTGTATGTAGGTTCGTACAAGAATCGACTTATATCGATTAGAAATCTTGAAAAGACCGGCAGTTCGACGAATTATGCAAACATTGCAATCTTCATGCAGTAATAGCGGTTTTTATTTCAGCTGTCTGAATTAATTCGTTTTCGAGATACTCGACTTTTTTGGCATTTTTTAAATTAATTGAAATATCTCATAAACTATAAAAATGGGACATAGAGAATCTTAAAATTGATCTAGTTTTTAGTGTACACGTCAAAAATGTCATAAAATACAGGATGTTCCATCACAAAAACCACTTTGATGCGCTGCTAGGTTTCGAAACACGCTGTAAATTGCATATTCTTTTTAAATTTTTACCCTACACAAGCAACAAAACATTTCTATTAGTCTTTAATCGGAGCTTTGTTTAATACCACAATTGGTGATCTAAGACTGGAAAGAAGGTAAAAGACTGCTACATATCTATGTAAAATATGTATCGTAAGTTTGGCGGGCAACACGCAGTCGCAGCTAGTCAGTCACTGAGTGCATGTCCACACATAAGCATTGATCCTTTCTCGCACATAATCGTTAATATACTATAAATTTTATTTGTATTCATAACAATATCCTTAATAATTGTGATATAACAAAGACTATCCTTAACCGTGCGTTTTTAGGCTTTTCTTTCTTAGGTTCTCAATTATAATTAACGGAAATGTTCTCATAACAAAATAATGATGGCAGTACTTTTCTAACAAGTTGCGCGAAAATCATAAATGATAGCAAATTCTTAGATGCTTAAACAGCATTTAACGGTACGCGCTGACAGATATAAACGAATAAAATAATCCGAAGCGTGGAAGTTTTCCAAGTTTTCTGGAGTTTCCTGGAGAGCCCATTTGTTCTTACTTTCCCCGCTCAATACAATTAACTTCAAATACGACCGAGGCACTGCGTTTACTCAGATCAATTCTGAAGGAAGGAACCGTAAAACTTGTGACAGAGTCATTATGAGGAAGAAGACAACGTTCCTAAATTGTGCAATAGAAGAGTATAAAGTTGAAAATAATAACAACATAAATCATTTTCTGAAGTTAACAACTATACCTATTCTATATTATGTAATACAAAGCCTAAGTTAGTTAGCCTGTAATCGAACAAAAGGTAGTTCTGCTCATGTATACGCTTTGTAATAGATTTTAAGGTTCTAAGGTTAACATACTGTAAAGGATCGTGGTGAACCTACAGTCCATATATCTAAGAGAGGGCGTAAATTCACCATGAGTTCTTGTAATAGGGCATTGATTATTGTAAAAACATGTGGGTGCCTATTAGTGCCAACCAATTAACTATTCTAACTTGCTCACTCTACGATAGTTCAAATATTATTTTTAGAATAATGAAACAAAAATTAAATGGCGACGTATTACAGGAATGTAGAGAATGTAATATTTTTTCTCAGAAATATGTATTAACTAAATAATGATAGTGAGCATCACAAATTTCACAAACAAAAAAAAAATATATTTTTAAGATTTTAACAAAAGGATTTATAATTTCACTGGTACTTCTAGGCAACTTTGAACAATTTTATATACAAAATAATATCTTGTTGTAGGCAGATGAAATATTATTATTATTTATTTTATTAATTTAGGACAATTCTTTCGGAAACATGTGGACTGATATCATAAACCGAAGACCGAGTTAATTCAGAAAAATAAGAACGAATCTATTACCTAAATCCAATGTTATCTCTTTCTAAACAGAAACATATTTACATAATACTATTCTACGCCTACTTGACCCTTCCGAAATATCAAGAACTGGCTGCTGGAGAGGTGCAGCTTCCTAACTTAATAATAAAAACTTTTTCGAATGTTTTTTCATATATATATATGGGTTCATATGTGTTCAATTCTTGTGCATTATTCACTAATTCAAGGTTTTCTATATAATCCTATGTCCGGTATTGTTTATACCGTGCAACGCTGGATGATTCAAGTCCCCCATTTCGGTAACTTATTCGTTATGCGTTTCTTGAATCTAGTTCCGATAACATATTTTTTCGTCAAATGTAAATCTTATTAGAGCCACTAAATTCGTTTGTATAAATGCTCGATCTTTCGTTGAGATGAGATTAATCTTTCGCGTTGCCTAAAGTTGCATTCATATCTGCGGACATTGGACAAATACATTCATAAACAACACAAATAATATATTTTGTCGTGTTTGCCACGTACAATATCTATAGATATGAATGCATCCTTAAGACTAGTTCATATCTGCAGATATTGGACGCAAGAGACACAACAAAATATCTCATTTGCGTTGTTTATCCCTACGATGCAACCGTAATTACTTAAACACTAAAAGCCTGTACGTTAAGAACTTTGTGAAAACAAACGAAGCATGACGTGATATTTTAACATGAAAATTGGATTCAGAACCGAACGAAGAATGTCGATGCATGCAACTTCTGCTATAACTTATATACATGTTGTATTTAGTTAAACCAGAACGTGTGCAGATGAAATTTTTTAAGTGTTTGTGGTTTAAACTAAATGGGATTTATCCGAAACCTGGCACGTTATATCTTGATCTATTGCACAGTTATGGCTTTACTTCGCTTTCTGTTAGAAGAGGGTTCAGCAGTTAGGCCTCTTTCAGACGAAGCAGTTTGGTTGATTCAACTAAATTGCTTGTTATTAAAGACTCATTCAAGTACCAACAATCATGGCAAAAATACTCCAAACTGTGGCACTGGTACTACTGCAAACTTCTTTTAGATCCATCACCACAAACTGTACTAAACTAGACGTACCTTTCAATAGCAAAGCTATCATCAGCAGAAACATTGAATTGAATTACTATCAAGGGTCCTCTTCCGTCTTCTGGGAGGGCCCTAATCCTAATCCCCTTGTCCTGGAGTTGGGCACATTCTGTCTCGCAGCCCATTATTTTTTTATAAAAAGGTGGACGGCGCCACAACTGAATAACTACACTAAAGCTACCCTAATTTATTGCTAAAAAAGTAATTGTACAATGAACACGGTCATGGCTGACTGGCATCATGCTTAACTAATCACTAATCCGAAACTCCATCTGATCTATTGCTTCTAAGTAATAAACTATAAAAACGAGAATTTAAGGATCGTAAATCTGAATTCATTAAAATATGTAATACCTTCATAACAATTTAATTGTACATAGTTGTTTACGTTCTAACTAACTTTACATTGTCAACTTTATAGTTTTCTTCAAGCATATGTAGGGCTACACTGGATTTGTCAAACCTTCTAAATTTAAGATGAACCAAATGCTCTTTGTAACGCGTTCTAATTGATCTTCTAGTTTGCCCAATATATACATGATCACGATATTTACAAGATATTCTACAAATACCTGATTCGTCCAAGTTATCTACTTGATCTTTAGGGTTACCTAAAACATTTCTAAGACACATTTGAAGTAGTTGCTATATCAAGGTTGAATTTTGAGAATTTTTTTGTAGATCTTTTGTGTAACTGGATAACTGGATAAAATGTAATTTAAAATATTTCTTATTCTTCCTGTCACTAATAATTTCTAATGTACTCACATTTCTAATTCTCATTTGGTTTTTTGTTTTCTAATGGTATTATATACAACGTCTTCTGAGAATCCATTAAATGCAGCAATTTTATTAATTTCTTTAAGTTCTTTATTATATCGTTCTGTATATAAAAGAAAATTAAATAAGTGATGCACCAAAAAGCTGCCAGTTTTTCCATGAATAATTGAATCTTCTGAAATAAATCTGTTATTAGTAGTGGGTTCTCTATATATGTCTACTTCTAACTTATTTTTATTTCTTATTACTAACATGTTGAGAAAAGCAACCCTATTGTTTCTTTCCTCTTCATGGGTAAACTTAATGGAAGGAAATGTTGAGTTTAGCTGTTCAAGAAAATCACTGATTGAACACTTACTAGTATCAAAAACACAAAGTTTGTGGTGAGGGGTCTAGAAGAAGTTTCCAGTACCAAAATCAACAAAATGTCACATCCGCACGATCGTTCATGCACTGTCTAACTCTGCGAAGCATGTTCTGAATGAGATGATCAATGATATCTTACGGGATCTCGACGATGACGACGAAGTTCCTGCAAGGTGTTTGCTGCTTGTGATAAATGCCTTACGTAGCAACCCATCATATCCCACACATGTTCGATCGGGTTTGAATCCGGAGAGCGAACAGGCCAGGAGAGAATTTCTACTTCCTCTTCGTTCTGACAGATGATTATCAGCGACTTTTAATGCAGCCGGTTTTTTGTTAAGATTTCAGCTTTGTGACTGACCTTCTTCGAGGTGTTGATTTTTTTTTGAATTTGTATTTGCGCAGGAGAATACTAAGCAATTCTCGACTAGTAATTGTCCTTATGACATTAGTGATTTTAGGTTTGTGTAGATTTTCAGTTGTAGAGCAATGGAGTAAGCTATGAAAGACAAAATTTACTTACTATTAAAACAACCTGCTAAGAAGCCATTTTCTACAGTTAATGGCCGAAATTGTTAACGAAATTCACCAACTCAAAAATAAATTGTAAGTAACCTCAAAATCAACTTTTTACTTCTATATATTCAATATAATTCATTTAAGCAATAAAAAACTAGGAGAGTATTTACTCAACATTTTTTTTAAGGGGTCGATAAAGCCCAAGCAATTTATTGCTTGCCAGGCACTCCAGCAGAGCCAAATCTCCCTCCTATCATCATTACGGCCCCGGAAAAAAAACCTTTACCGCAACTGACCACAGCAAGATTAGAACTCACGGCCTCTCATGCTAGTCGACACCCCGCAAGGCGTTCGGCTAATGCAGGCGCAAATGTAGGCGCAGCATATGAAGATCTTTACGACAAATGTCATAAAGTACATGTTTCAATTGGGCACGGTGAGAACGTGGAAATGAGAAATGCTTTAAAAAGGAAATATATAATTAAATATGTTATTCCCAGACTATGCATATAAGCATATTTCAGCGTTTGCAAATCATATAACGAGATAAAGGCTGTTTCTCGAAAACTAGTTGTGAAACTCACAAGTCTTAAAAAGATTTTAACGAAAGAGGGCAAATCGATCTTATCGATTTCCAATCTCTATCGGATGGTAAGCACAAGTGGATTCTAAACTATCAAGATCATTGTACGAAGTAATGCAACTTTTGGTGTACCACGGGTTTTACAGAGTGGTTGTGGAAATGGAAATATTATGGTCTGAATGTGTCATTGTACATGGGCGTCTCCATTACCCTAAAAACCAGTATAAAGGGCAGTAATCAAGTTGGGTAATTAGACTATATTTTGTTCAACTGCAAAAAATACTTCTTCTCATAGAATTATTAACCAATCACCCTATAAGGCTCTTTTTGGGCATGAACTGGGGATTCACATAATCATGCAATATACACATGTATCTTCAGTCACCATATGGAATGTATGGTGACTGAAGAGGATGCAGAATACTTACTTCGTGTATCACACCAAACTCAAACCAATGAAACACATGTCACAAACGAAGAATGGACTTAACTGGTAGTTTACATTCGCTTTGGCTACCGTGTGAAGTCACTAGAATAAGATTTGCCCTGTCAGGATAAATTTTCGATAGTTTGAGCCTCGGGTTATTGTAATTTGGACACGGCGTTGGGCCCCCATTTTAATCAGCCCTCACATTCTTTAAATATACCCTGCCGCCACGTGGTAGATCGAAAAATTTATTCTTTTTCAAATAGTTGATAAATTTATAAATCGATGAAATCGTTACGAAGGATTAGTCTTCTTTCAAAACAATAGACGAATTTATAAAGAATTTTTTGAAACAATAATATGCGTTGCTTTTCAATTTAGAGCATTGCAGTTCAATAGCTGTCTTTTACACCTCATTAAAAAAAAAACTTTAAAACGAGCGATCTGCTCGGCTTGCTTGCTCGGTTCGATCTTCCGATTTGTACCGTCAAGATCCATGCGTCCACTTCTCAACTTAAGCTTGATACTTGCCCTATACAAAATTTAAAAACGACATATTGATAGCCATCATATTAGATTATTAAACATTATAAACTATGGAAAATTTTAAACGTGACAGCAAAGATAGGTAGACGGCCAGATTAATCCGTGATCTATCCGTTTGAATTAATACACTGTACTACCTGACCCTATTCCTAACTGGACTCGAGTACTTCTACGATTACTTGTTCAAAATAAGAAGAGTAGAGAGTTGGCTACCACACACTATGATTGTTCAAAAACAGGGAGATGCTTTGAAGGATGATTTGAAACAATCCTAACTCGACGGCATTGGAAAGATGATAGAAATCCAGATATCCTGGCAAAAAGTTTCTAGTAGCTAAGATGGAAAAATCCGACTGATAAATATCACCCTGGAGGAATGTATTACACCATACCGGGGAACTACGTCCGAAAGGGAGTTTTTTTAATGGGTAATTCCACATAACAGGCTTGCGACAAAGAGGTACATAATTCATACATCATCGTTATATAAGCTCTATCGGATCTTCATAAAAAAAAAAAAAACATCCAAATATTTTTATTTTATTATAACCACATATTGAGCTTAAATTTCTGTGAATTCACACATAGAACCTGTTTTAAATGCTGCCGGACCACGTATCACAAAACACTAAAGCACCCATAATTTCTGGAATTTAACCAAAGCCCCAACATAATCAATATTAGCCCAGAGCATAATTAGCGAGCGTCCTTCCAATACGTAATATATACATATTGTTAGTGCTATCCAGTTGTTTATTTCATATTCCGAATATCCACGCATTATTATAGGTATTCTATATTTGCACTCTCCGGAAATACAGACAATGCAGTGTATCTGATAAACCGGTATCAATACCTTTAACGGTAATTTTAATGGCGTATAATACAAATTTTCCCAGCCGATAAAATTTGTAATTAATAACTTGTCATCATGAGAATTCCCAGCGATGATTAATAACTGTAAACGCGCCAATGTAATTTGCAATTTTGTGTAGGTCTGAAAAATTTTATTTTTATGGCAGATGTACATTTTTAAATCGGTTATTCAATACAAATCAAAAATGCTTTAACTGTAACGAATTAGGACACATTTCAAAAAAATGCCCCAAGCCTCAAAGGAAGACACGTTGTTTTAAATGCGAGAAAGTTGGTCACATCGCCAAGAATTGCCCATCTGGAACACCAAGAACCGTAAATGTAATTGCCCAAGCACAACCACCAAATGACCCATATCGCAAATTAATCAGCATAGATGGTAGAAGTATTATGGCTTTTATCGATCTGGGCAGCGAGGTAGTTACTTTAAGAAGAACTAATGCTCATGAACTGCGATGTAAATATGAACCGAGTAAAATTTTGCTGAGAGGGTTTGGAGGAGGAACATACAAAACAATTGGAAAATTTGAAGGTGTTTTAAAGATAGATGAAGCTACTATTGACGCGGAAATTTACATTGTGCCCGACAAATGTCAAGAGGATGCGATTATTGTTGGAAGAAGTGCCCTTGACCAAGCCGGTATCAGAATCACCAAAGAAGATCAATGGTTGAGGATCGAGCGAACTCAAGGTACCAGGCAGAATAGGGGAGAAGCAAAAGAAGAGGGACGGAAGGAAGTTGGGACGAATAGTAGTGAGATGGCAGATGTTACAAATGAAATAATGGAAATTCACGAAAGGAATGAAGATTCAAAGAAGATGGAGGACAATGGAGTCTTAGACGTTAAAGATGAAGGCTTCATAATAAACCAAAATCTAAATGAAGGTGACAAGAAGAAACTATCCAACCTTATCAACGACAATGTTCAATGTTTTGCCAAGAGCTTTGCAGATATTGGAAAGACTGATAAACTGGAGATGAAAATTGAACTGACATCGATCGAACCCGTGAGTTGTAGGCCTTACCGTCTACCCTACGCCCAACGCGACATCGTGAAAAATACGGTTAACGAACTGATAGAAGCGGGAATAGTGCGGCGCGTCAAAATCTTCTTACGCCAGTCCGGTCATTCTCGTCGGTAAAAGT
Organism: Protaetia brevitarsis; assembly: GCA_004143645.1. Lineage (NCBI taxonomy): Eukaryota > Metazoa > Arthropoda > Insecta > Coleoptera > Scarabaeidae > Protaetia > Protaetia brevitarsis. The sequence goes on along the minus strand of RXPK01000053.1, from coordinate 1,850,878 downwards.
TCGGGAGAAGCGCATGTGCGTGGACTACAGAAAACTTATTCGGTAAAAGGAAGGAATATGTACCACCTATGTGTATTGACGAACAATTAGATCACTTGTCAAAAATGAAGTACTTTACAACACTAGATTTCGCGAGTGGGTACTATCAGGTACCGGTTGCCGAAGAAAGTCGTCACCTTACTGCATTCGTAACAAATGAAGGAGTTTTCGAGTTTGTGCGCATGCCATTTGGGCTTGTAAATGCTCCGAGTGTATTTAACGGTTGATGAGAACTATATTCGCAGACTTAGGACCAGATGTAATCACATTTACATGGACGATATCTTAATCGCGAGTGAACAGTGCAAGAAGGACTCGAGAAGCTGAATTGGTTTTTCAAGTGCTTAAGACAGAAAGGCTTGACATTGAATCGCGAAAATGCAGATTTCTCTTTGAAAGTGTGGATTATTTGGGTATGGAAATCGATAGAGATGGTGTACGCCAGGCAAAGTGAAGATAGACGCTGTGAAAAACTTCAAGAGACACTGAAAACGTCATGAAGTACGTCAATTTCTGGGTTAACGGAATTCTTCAGAAAATTTGTCCAAATTATTCGTTGATCGTGAAACCTCTTAACTTGCTAACCAGGAAGATGAAAAATGGGAATGGTCAACCGATCAAGAGAACGCTTTCCAAGTATAAAGGAAAGATTGGTGTGAAGGCCAGTATTAGCTCTTTACGACGCAACAGCTGAATCGAGGTTCACACGGACGCGAGCAAAAAGGGTCTTTCTGGGATCCTTTTACAGAAGTTACCTGACGAGCGTTTGAAAGCAATTGCCTATTTCAGCAGGCAAACGTCGGACATAGAACAACGTTATCACAGCTATGAATTGGAGGCTCTTGCAGTGCTCGAATCTATAGAAAGGTTCAGAATATATTTATTGGGACGTAAGTTCAAGGTTGTAACGGATTGCAATTCTTTGAAAAGTATGATGAAAAAGCGCGATCTAACTCCCAGAGTAGCTCGATGGGTTCTTCGTTTACAAGAATTCGATTTCGACGTCGTTTATAAACCGGGAAACCAAATGGCTCACGCAGATGCCTTAAGCCGGAATCCGTATGAAGACGCACAACACGTGGATATGGCATCCTTAAACGTTCTCAGTGTCAGGATTGAAGAATCAGACTGGCTGGTAACCATGCAACTTCAAGATTCGAAATTGAAAGAAATCCATGAAATCCTGCGACGGCATCCAGAGAATAATATGGAAAAACAGGTCCATCATGACTATAAATTGAAGAACAACAGACTTTATCGGAAAGTTGATGGCGAGTTGAGGTGGGTGGTTCCTAAAGGTGTACGTTGGAAAGTAATCAAGGGTTGTCATGATGACATGGGTCATTTTGGATATGATAAGACCATGCAACAAATCAAGCAACATTATTGGTTCTCGAAATGGCAAGAAGGTGAGAAACTATTTAAACTCATGCGTAGAATGCGCATACCACAAGTCGAAAGCTGGTAGGTTGGAGGAGAATTGCACAACATCGAAAGAATACCGATCCTTTCCACACTGCAAATATAGACCATCTTGGGCCCTTCCCAAAAAGCTTGAAAGGAAATACGCACGTCCTGCGTATATCGATAATTTTACGAAGTACATCTATTTGGAGGCGGTTAAAGATACGAAGACAAAACATGTTACCAAAATGTTGACCGAAGTCTTTGCAGTATTTGGTCCGCCTAGTAGGTTAATATCTGATCGAGGAACGGCTTTTACCTCAAAACAATTTGAACAATTCTGCATCGACAACGATATTTCCCATGTGAAGAATGCCACTGCAACTCCGCGAGCAAACGGGCAAATTGAGCGATACAATCGGACCTTAATGACTGCGCTAACGACATCACATACACGAGAAGACGGACGCGATTGGGATACCAAATTGAAACAAATACAATACGCTATCAACAGTATGGCAAACACAACTACTGGACAGTCACCACACAGCCTACTATTTGGGTTCCAACCACGAAATGCCTTGCAGAATAAATTGATATTAGCTTTAGCAGAAGAGAAACCGCTGGATACAACAGTATTGCGTGATGAGGCACTACGGAAGATAGAATTGGAGCAAGCCAGACAGAAGGAACGATTTGATGCACACCGAAAGCAGACGCACAAATACCAACCAGGAGATTTGGTGCTGATTAAAAGAGAACCAGTCGCTAGTGGTGAATCCAAGAAATTGAAACCGTTATTCAAAGGACCATACGAAGTGACTGACGTTCTGGGGAATGCCCGCTACCGATTGACCGACATCGAAGGTGCTGAAAGAACACAACGGAAGTTCAACTCAGTGTATTCATCCGACCGCATGAAGTTATGGTGCCAACCGTGTGACCCGGAAATCGAGGACGATTCCTGTGGTAGCGAGGCCGAGTGTTAGCGCGAAAATTCAAATGAGCAAGGGTTGGTAGAAACGCAACGATCACCAGGGGGCAGTTAAAAAACGTAGAGAAAACGAGACGGTCACGTACGGGTTACTGTTGGAAAATACGAATATTTCTGTTGTCATACTTATGTTTAATTATTGTAACGTGTTTTTTGCAAATATATACTTTTTAACTTTAACATTTACTTATTTATCCAAATAAATCCATTTGTTCACAACGACAAAATACAACAATTTATAAAATAAAACTAAGGTACAAATTCCAAAGAAACATACATATGAAATACGAAAAGTAAAGTAACAGATCTCAAGCAAACAAATAAACGAAATGAAAGAAAATAACTCCACTAGAAAATTAAATTGCTTATCGGTGGAAAAAAGCAATTTTAGGGTATATAAACAAGCAAGAAATATTCTAAAATGTAAAACAGCTAAAATAAACGGATTGTAAAAGCAAAATGTAACTTCAGCAAATTTAAATTATTTGTTTCATCTCGGGATAGGCATATCTCCAGCGACCGAGGCCCCTGATGGAGTGGTCTGGATTTGGCCTATTTATTGATAACCCACTCATATAGAAATAGTGTTTTAAAGTAAGTTCATATCGATGTAATTTTTTTTAAATGACATGAGACGTTCTTTGCACCAACTAATATTATTTGGTGAAACTATGCTTCGATTTTTAAAGATCAATCGTTGAAATAATTATCATAATGGCACATTTTGCTAGGAAACTATTGGAAAAGATATATTTCAAGCCAATATTGCTGTTCCACTTCACTTAAAACTTGTCTGTTTACCCTCAGGACTGTAAGGCATTGATTGAATTGGAGTTTCCTGCAGATACTTTGATATCTATCTCTATTTTCTTATGATCTGTGCCATATCTATTGTTCTCTTTCTCTCTATCACTGTTCTTTTGTCGCCTATCCAATGCCTGCTCGATGCTTGTTTTCTTTCCAATGTTCAAATACTTAACGTTAACGTCGTTGCCAATTCTTCTTGTATATTATTATTTTTTGACTTCTGGTTCTTGTGTGTTTTATTTTTTATGTAATTTGATTTTATTTTATTTCTTAAAAACTTCATCTGTATGGTTTCCAGTTTTTGTGTTTGCTTCTATATCAAAATCGATATCTTTAGTTTGACTTCTAATTTTTTATATATTTGTTTTAATCATTGTGGTATTTTTTGTCGAGGAAAGTGCTTTTATTGCAATTACTTTTTTGGGCTTTATAACTTTTTCTCCAAGCCCTTTATCAATTAAATATGTTACTACGATGTTAAGTCTTTCATATTCTTGCCTCATGTCTCGTACCATCATCTCCAACCTGATATTGTCTTTCTCTCTCTTTCTTTCTCTCTTTGTCCTCGTATTGCCTTCTGCTGCCTTGTAATCTCCTTTTCTATTTTTTCGCCGCTCTCTTTCTATTGTAAGATTTTAAGTGCGTCAAGACCGGCTTTGGTGTGGTAACCCTTTGCTCTTCTGAGTTCCTTTGTGTACTTAATAATTCCCGGACTTCCTCTAGGACTTGATCTTCTTCAATGTTATTGGCAGTAGCACTCTCTTCCAATCGTTTCTCCTCAGATCTTGACGCGCACCTGCTTGTTCCCCTTGTTGCACTTCTTCGCTTTATCCTTGTTTTATCTATCATTAATCTTTTTTTTTTTGCAATACTTTGTTAAATGCGTTTGGTTGGCGCCACGTTAAATTGACTTTACGATTACAAATAATTCAACTAAATTTCTATCAAGCTCCACGCTGCGGCAGCCAAAATTATTTAGATGGCATACGGGGGGAAAATTGCTGGTAACAATAGCCTAGAGGACGCTTCGACGTTAAAAAAAAATACAAATAGACAGATTTTATCTTCGAGTATAATCGAGGATGCTATGGCGTACTGTTGACCGGCGCTGTCCTTTGCTCGTATATTCAATGTTGAAGTGGTAATTTTAACAGCACCTTGATTTAGTATGGTTAATTATAATGGCTGTAAATAACAATTTATGTTTTACAAGTAGATTATGCAACCAGGCATGCACGTTGTTATGGACAAAATTCCAATAACATTTGCGTTAAAACTGTTTCAAATTAGCCAAATTAAATTTAAATAATGCCTAAGAAAACCGTAGCAACATGTGTGTATAGGCTAAAGTTGATTTGTGACTGCGTAAATAGTAGTCTCGTAGTGGCGTGTGGGACAGCAGTCAGGAAACGAGTAATAAAATTTCTTGCAATTTAAGTCCAGCTTTCCATTAATGTTTAATACCATCTTCTGGGAGAAAATTTTAAACTGGTGAAGTTAAGATTACACATTTTAAAAAGTATTTGTTTTTAAGGATTGAAAGCAAGGATTAGCCGAAAGAGTTGCACTAAATTTTGAAAAAAGAAATAAATTTTTAATTAGAAAAATTGTGGCTATATTAGGCAAGTGAAGTACCTAAAGTATAAATACATCAAAATAAATGTAGAGTGGATACTTGGCACTTGCACTACAGAATGGTGAGGTTGAAGAGTGTCAACAAATAAAAAATATTAAATGTAATTAAACATTCATTCGTTACAGAATCATTAACGAAGGATTTCTAATTGAAAATATTCAAGAATTCGATATTACCGATTCCCGGTCGCTATCTAGTGTGCACAAGTTTCTACTTGCTTGAATATTAAATCTTATCTTCGTAAATTTTGCGAGATTTCTACTGGAACAGATATTTCTACCATAAAACGCTGCTATAAATGTTACGTTAATAACGCACACTTTTCTAACACAGCATAAAACGAACACAGAATTAAAATTGAAAGACATAAACTTAATGGAATCAAAGTTTTTGTTACGACGCTTCGGGTTAGAAAAGCAACTCTGCTTTTATTGTGATATGTCGATAAGATATGGGCGCGTTCGGCTGTATGATTGAAAGGAAGCGAAGCACGAAGCTGGAAAAAATATTACCTAAATATATTGAGGGAATAACAGGAATGTGTAATATAAAAATAATTTATTTTTGAATTGGATATGCTAGGAATTTAGGAGAAACATTTTTCTTATTGGAAAAATATAGATCATTGACAACACATGACAGTCAGTGTATTTATATTTTAGTGATAATTTAGAGCAAAAGAAAAAGAAAAAATATAAAAATATTGTGTGAACGATTTTTAGAGCCAGTCGATTTACAAATATATCATTCAGGAGGAAGAATATAAGGATACACCCTCCTTATTACTGTAAAGTTTCCTTTTCCATCTGTTACTGTGTTATATTTTTATCACAACTTAAGCTGATCGAAGTGTATGGTAATACACGAATGGGAAATATATTGATTATCTCTACGCATAATTGACATGATCATTTAGGTTTTTACTACCTGAAGAAGCGCTATCAAACGCACGGTGTACCTTAGTAAAGTTAGTAATAGTTAGTTATTATTAAACCTGAGCCTCTGGATCGACTTAAGAAATCACGAAAACTTCTCTGTGAAAGTAGGCCTTTTGGGTTCCAATCAAGAACCTCGCGGTCGATACCACATCGATAATTAACGCGATAAAGTGGAGATCAGTTTCGTTAAATGGTAGAATTTTTTTTGTAGAAACTGTCCGACCTGAAGTCTCCGGAAACACTGCAGCATCTTGACTTTTTGTATTTGGCCTCCCATTTGTTTCACCCATTAAATTATATCAACCATTCCAGTACTCTGTACTAATCTGTACAGGTCTCTGGTCGGTCGATCGAAGTAATTCACGGGTTTGGTTTTGGTTTGCCAAAAATTATAGATTTTTTTTCCGTCCAAAGCCTCGTATTCGTATAGAATGTGATAAGTGTTTTCTGTTATCCCATTACACAGTCTGTAGTTGGTATCTCCAGTGTTGACCGTAACAGTGGCTTCTGCAGGCCATTGTCACGGTGCGAAGATGATTTCTACTAAGCTGCAGTAGTTATTCTTCATCTTTGATGTTCCCTTAATAAAGATCTTTCCATGAATTTATTTTGTTGTTTTGTCCTAGTGTTCTTTGTGTTTTTCTTTTACCCAACTCCTTAACGCTCTCATGCTGCGTTTTTAGATACTTCTCCCCTTTCTTGCTAATTCATCTGCTTTTTCATTTCTTTCGATTGCCGAATACCCGGGCATCCACAGCAAAGTAACTTTATTGCGATCGGTCAAGCTATTCAGTTCTCGAATACATTTCCAAACCAGTTTTGATTGTATTTTTGGGGTTTAGTAATGCTCTCAGTATTGCCCGGCTGTTTATCACAATATACAAAGATCCGCTTGTTTTTATAGGCCTTCTGATTCATTTCAGTTGCACAATGCAATGTTGCACATGCCTCTGCCTAAAATATCGTAGTATATTTTCCTAGAGGAAGGGCAATCATTGTGTCTCACCTTACTATAGATTCCAACTCAACTCCGGTTTTTGATCGGTTTGAAAACCAGATCAATTCCTCGAACCTGTCTCTGTCTTTCGATCGGTTCTAATTTCTCCAATCTGAGACGGTCCATTCTTACCTGCCCCTTTATCACCAGGTGGAGAGGAGGGTGATCTGGTATGCATTTCATTGCTGTTGTTGGAGTGGTATCTTCTTAAGTTCAGTTATAGCAGTTTGTTGCGCATTCTTGTCTACCATACCGGAGCTGCATAAGCGATCATAGGTCTGACCACTGTGATATATGTCCAGTACATAATGTTTGGTCTTAATCCCCATGTTTGTTTTTTTTCCCAGAGCTCTTTTACCAACTAAAGTTGTTGTTGTCACCGCTCTGGTTTCAATTCTCTGAAGCTGTCATGTGGATTCCAAGTGAACTTAGAGTTAAGACGCCATGATATTTAATTTCCTCTAATAGTCTTATTTCTTTAGTTCGGACTTTAGCGGTCCAACGCCATCTAACTTCCCCCTTCTTGTTTTGGAGGAACTAATGTTAACTAACTAAATTCTTGTATAATCTGTAGAGCGTTCTGAATTTTGTTCCGTACTATTTACCCGAAAGTTTTATGCCCATTTCATTGTTCACTTTTACTAGTAGCTTGTCCATGACCAGGCTCCAGAATAGAGGAGACGAAACCCCACCTTGCGGATGCCCTCTTTCGACCGTGGCATGGGCCAGTATCTCTTCTATGATAGTTGTGCAAATTTATCTCTCTTTAAGCGGGCAGTCTATCCATCTGCAGCTTGTTTCCTCAATCCCTCTATTCCTTGATGATTTGGATATTGATGCTGCGGTATTGTCAAATGCTCCCTTTACGTCCAGGAAAGTGCATAAAAACACTCTCTTAACTTAATTAACTTAACAGGGCATGCTCACATCTCTGTACGAGCTCATGCAAGGCTGTCTTTGTAGATTTTTCTGCTGGCCTTGGTCCATCCGGTCTAGTTTTTCAGATTTGAAAATAAAAGTAATTCTAATCAGCCCCCTGAGCAACGTATTAAGTTTTTGCAACAAAAGTTTCGGTTTTTGTTTGTAGCATAATTGGATAAATCCCATTCGATCTTGGCGATTTATGTGATTTGAATGAGTTGATTAGCCACTTAATTATTTCCACCACTTTGAACTGGAACCACATTTGGCCCACAAGTGCTCATGGTTTTATTCTCATTGGCTTCTATAAGTCATTTATAGTTGCTAGTTGCGAAAAGTTATTAAGTTTTGCATTTCTTGTGTTGTATTAAAACCAAGTTGCCCGATAACATGTGTGATAGATATGGAGACACAGTCTATGCTAAGATTTTATTGGGTTTGTTTCTTTAATGAAGGCGTTTTTTTCTTGTTTGTATACTGTTTGCTAGGTTCAATGGAATAGTTATTCTTGATATATATATTTTTTTTCATACCAACAGCTTTATCTTGGTTTATGAAAGGAATTTCTTAATCAACTGTGTGAGTATATAATTAGGAAAGTTGTTTTTCAGTTATTTATCTTTCTAAACTATAGTAGGGATGATGATGTAGAACCAGCATTGAATTCTCAAGAAATTGCAATATAACCCCGAAAATAATTTTACTAATAAATTACTATGTTTTAATAAATAATTACAAGCTATTTGACAGTAGAAAATACCATTCTCTGCGTAGTTTCAATTAAAATAGTTAGTAATAAAGCGGACTAACCTACGTTATCTCTAGCTTATCTAGATGATATATTGACCTATTATATTGTGAATTAGCTTAGTGCAAACCATGTTCTATGAGAAAAAACAATATTTTGGCAATTAATATGCTTTTTTTAACAGAACAATTTAAGCTTTGGTTCTAACACCCTACCAGCAATATTATTTTAACGATTTCTACGTTTCGGCTATTTGTTCTAGTATTATCAATTATGACATTAAAACCCTATTTAATTATTTTAAATTATCTTGAGTTGCTTAGGAAATTTCTAGTCGTTTTCGTGAAATGGGTTTATTTTCGAACAATAATCACAGCACGCATTCCACTAACATTTTGTTAAAAGCGACTGAATGTTAGGATGTTACAAAAGATTGTTTTAGTCTATTCTAAAATATTGCGAGGCCCGAGAAGATAAATGAGCTCCAGGATTACTAGGGTGATGAAATGTGTGATAACGAAGCTGAGTCAGGCGCGAATAAAGGGAATAGAAAATTTGATAATCAATCTAGACAATAATGAACAAATGAAATTTCGGGGGAGTCAAATTCTGTACTCCTTCTAAGATACAGGTTATGTTGAATGAAAATATATTGCATACTTTTCGAGAATCGATTTTGTTTTATAAGGTTTAAGAAGCAGTTAATTTTCTTTTGGCAACTAAGAAGGGCACGCAGATTTGCAAAATTATTATGTTGAACATATTAACCATTCTCTTATTAATAACCAGAATGTTGCTCGACACATGCGGCAACTATACCTCATAAAATGCATAAGGTTTTTTATAGCATCCACTATCTTCAACGGTTATTACATTGGTACGATGGCTTACTATGGACCCCATACGTGCTTGAATTGTTTTGCAGTCTAGGGAATAACTTTTCCGCGTCATCGATCTGGTTATAATTCCTAATAATAATTGTAGCATCTGTCTTGGGGAAGGTTATTCCCGATTAGCTCGTTGGCCATTTAAACACAAACAAACATTATATTTTACCTTCTAGGTAATGTAGATTTTAAACAGTTTTAGTTGTGCAACTGCACTTATAAATATAATTGACGACATAATTCGTGAATCTGATTCCGGAGGTCTAACAGTTTTGTGTTTGCTTGATTACTCTAAGACCTTTGCCACTATGAGCCAGGAGTTGTTGCCAGCAGCGTTGCCATACCTAGAGATGTTACAGTGATGTCACACTACTCAAAAAGTGGTGAACTGTGGTATTTCAATTTTGTAAACAGTGATGCATTTTTATATAAATAGTGATGGCGTTTTTTAAGTAAAGAGAACGCTGTATATTCAGTTAAAAAAAAATCATCTTATTTGAAATTTCAATTTTGAGCACCACGTGAAATTCACATCACAGTTAACAATATAGAAAGCCGATAATATGATGACAGGAATCTATTTTAGCAACAACTGCGGAGTTAATAAATTCCTGACGATCATTAGATGACTTGTATTATTTTACAAATACTACAGTCACTAGATATATGTCTAGTGGCTTTACCAAAAGTTTTACATTTATCATTAATGTACACCGAAGCATGTGATTTTATGGTTATACACATATAATGATGCAACAGTGATATAGTGGTAATCTAGATAAAGCAGGGACTTATGTTGTTGTATAGTGGTAGTTATACCACTATAGTGATGACAATGGCAATATTGGTTGCCAGCAATCCTACACTATATAAGTTTGGACAATGATATTGTTGCCCTTTTGGTTAGTTATATGAGTGATGGGCAGTAATTGGAGAGATTGGATTATGGTGGCTCTGAGTTCGAACAGAAGTTAGTACACGAATCGATGCTATTGACACATTTTATCTCTTGCTTTTGGGAAAAAAGTGTACACCTCTCCAGGTTTACGGTGCCCTTTTCCGAATAGAACATAAAGAAGAAATGCCTACTGCTATTTTGTTAGTAACTGTCGTGTCTCTCTACCTTCTAAATTATCCGAAATTCCAAATAATTTAGAAGAGAATTTCTAACTAGACATGGAGTACACTTTGCATAACCGACGAATAATAAAACGTACACACGTGAACAAACTCATACTTTTTGTGAGTTATTAAAGCAGTTTGTTCCTAAGTTTAAAGAAAAGACAAAAAAACGCATGCAATATCAACAGAAGGTCGATGTAGCTACTGTAGAGGGTTTGGGCATACGATCGGTGGTTGTCTTATCCTGATTCGAAAGTGAAAGAAGACATCAGGATCTTCGGAAGCAGCGTCTTCCACTTCTTTCAATAAAAATGAAGTTCCTAAATATACCATTTCGGGCTATGGTTTTGGAAAATTTGGAATCATTAGAGCGAATTGTCCTACTTACAAAATGGGCAAGGCTGACGTACAAATTTGCAATTTTTATAGATGGTAGCAAATTCATTTACCATGGATTTGAAGTAGTTGTAACCACCGATACGGGAGTGACGGAAAGTACCACCACTAAATTTCATAAGGCTTTGAAATATTTTAATTAGGTATCACTTTTACAGAGTTGATGCGCAGCTGTACTACTCGTTTCCAATTGGTAATATGGTGGTAGTAATATGATTTTAAAAACTTAATTTTGATTTGGAAAGTTTGGTCTCACTTTTCATGTGATCATGCACTAAAGATTAATGCTTCCAAGACGAAATTAATTCTCTTTGGGACACAAAATAACGAACAACAGGTTCTTGCATCTGGCTTAAGTTGCATGTTGAAGGTACAGAAATTAAATTTGAAGACTACATAAAAAAAGGTACGCAGAAGACGTATGGTTCCTTAAAGTGAATATATAGTCACAGGTGTCACTTGAATAAAAATTTAAATATAAAGATATTGTTGTGTGAATCATTAGTGTTGTCTTTATTTAATTATTGTGACGTTTTGTATAGCACCTAGCTAGTATTTGGTGCTGTCATGTCAGTCACAAATTGAATTATATTAAATGGTTAATTATGCGTAATCGTAGGTTGCTGCATTCAGCATATTTGTTTCATAAAGTTATAACGACCGGTAAGCATGAGTATTTGTCTACTAAAATAACCCTTAGGACGGATGTTACACATAATTCGATTTAAGGGCACCCTTATATCACCAATACAACACAACTCAATTTTTCAAGAAGTCGTACTCCTATCAAATAACTAGAGTGTACAATGCGATTCCGGCTGACATTAGGCAGTCATGGTCTTTGGAGGCATTTAGGAATACGTTCTCCCGCTTCTTGATTGACGTACAGGTGGGACAATGATTAACTAAATATCCGTCTTCATTTGTTTTAAAAATTCCTGGTCCTAGCGGATTATGTAATAAAACTCTATATGAATTTTGTTTTGTATTTCTTACATATAACTAGACATTTTGGCAATACGCACATTGGCTTTTTCAATAATTTTAAGAAAACAAGAACTGTAAAGAACATTAAACAATTAGTATTGGTTTTGCAAAATAAATCTAAATAGAATGGCAAGGGATTTATTCATTTGTGTGATGAAAATCTTACTTGAATTAACATTCTGTACAAAACAAAAAGATAATGATGTATTTATGTAGCCTTAAGAGGGGTTGGCGATGCTCTGTACGGATGATGGTTGTGAGCTTTTTGTTAACTATGCGAAGCTTTTGTATGTTTCTTTGTCTGCAACTGTGTGTGTAAGTGTATGTGTATGCGAGGTCGCATATACATACAAGATCGATTTATAATGGTATGCAACCCTTTTGCTTCTAATGTATTAAAATTAATATTCTCGCTTTTCTCTTTTGTTTTATTTTATACATTTTTACTATTCTTTTTTGGGGGCATGAATATATTATTATTATACTGTACTTTTGAATTTTGGATTATTAGTTGAGGAAGATGATCAAATATTGTTTTTACTTCCAAGTGGAAAGTTTTAAAAGTGTTGCCAAGAAAGCACAGCTTTCTGGTTACAAAGATTTAAGATCAATAAGCATTCTGCTCACGTTTTTTAAGGTACCGAAGCAAGTCGTATGTACACAAATTCGTACATACGTTCATAAATTTGACCTAAATATTACGCAATTTGGGTTTTTTGTTCCACGGTTTTGGTGGACGCGTTTGATTATACTTAAATGTATTGCGGCTGACTCTAGAATGAGTACTGCTTTATATTATTACATTTCTCCGGAGTTTTTAATACAATTAACCACCAAATGGAGTATTGCAATACCTGGACTTTGAACCGGCATCGGCAGCTGTTGGTAGTGTTGCAACTACCCCACTAACCGTCCTTAATTTGTGAAATTGCAACATGAAGAAAGTGAATTGCGTAAAGTTGTGTGCGAAGTGCCTCAAGATTCTATTTTGGGACCGCTTCTTTTACATTGTACATGTCTAATAAATTCATTTGTAAAGTCTATTACTCGTTTTAATTAAGGAACATTCATAAAGCATTCCTGCACATTAACAAAGTTTTCGCTTGTTTAGGTCTGTTTGCTGAAACGCATTAAATACTTAAAAAATTGCAGTTCTCGGCTTTTTTGAGATTAGTTTGGTCTGGCAATTCATCATGAATGGTCTCAGGTTCAAATTATTCACATTTATTTTGAAAAATATGGTTCAATTCGAGAAACTCATCGGGCATTACGTGTACTTTATAATGCTCACAATCATCCATCAGAGAGATTAGTTCAAGAAATTATGGATCGTTTTCGCAACACGTTTACTCTAAACGATAATACACATCCCGTAAGACGTCACACAGTGCGCACACAACAAGTGATTGATGATAATCCAAATGTGCCAATTCCTCATAGTGCTCAACAATTAAACTTGTGTCCATCCACCTTATGGAAAATTTTGCGAAAAGATCTTGGTTTTCGTGCTTCTAAGATTCAACTTGTAAAGGTTTTGAAGCCACATGATAATCATTCACGCTGTACATTTTGTGAATGCGCCTAAGGAAACATTGCTACTCATTCACAATGTCATTTGTTCATTGATGAAGCACAGTTTTGGTTAAATGGCAATGTCAATTAGCAGAATTGCCGTAATTGGAGCGATCATAATCCACAAATTATTGTCGAAATGCCATTACATCCTGAAAAAGTTACCGTCTGCTGCCCTTTATGGGCCACTGAATCCTTAGCCCGTATGTCTTCAAAAATGATGATAGTCAAAACGTTATACTCAGATGTGAGTGGTATAGAGACATGATTACTAACTTTTTCATGCCTCAATTGGAAAGCATTAATCTTGCAGAGATGTGGTTTCTGCAGGATGGCCCCGCATGCCACACAGCGCTCGATACAATTAATTTACTTAAACAAACATGTGACGAATGATTATTTCACGAAATGTTAACTGGCCATCTCGTTCGTGAGATTTGACTCCATTCGATTATTTCCTCAGGCATATGTAAAGGCGCATCTCTACGCCAATAAACCAGAAAAAATTGAGCACTTGGAAACCAACATTCGACGAGTTATTTCCGAAATATAGTCTGATTTACTGCGAAGAAAGTGTGAAAATTGGACCTCCAACTTACGCCATGTACTCTTCAGCCTTGGCTATCAGAAATCATATTAAAAAATTAATGTCATAAAATTGTCTTTCAAATAAAGCCAATTTCATAGATATTAAAAACATTTTTCTGTGTTTTATTTCAATTTAAAGTTCTCCGCCTGTAAAAAAAACACTTATTAGTATCCTGCAGAGCCAAGTATCCACAAGCAACTATTAGAGGCCTTAATAGTTGGCAATTTAACAGTTTAGCAGAATGAAGCGGTCTTTCGTAAACAACTATGAGGTTATATCCAGCCCAGTAATTGCTCGATCGCTGTTCTCACCAGCTGAATATTTTTTTGGTGTTCTGACAGGTCCACGTCGATCATGTATTCCTCTTTTTAGGGACCGAATTGTGTTCCCATTAGGAGCACCATTGTTGTACCGAAAGCATGTCAGTGACTGAAATGAGGTTGCCAGCGGGACAAAATGATATCACACGCACCCGTCAAGTATTTAGTTTTCCAAATCGCTTAATTTGTTATACCCCATTCTGTATAGTGTACATAATTACTTTAGTTTTCGAAATTTGACGTTCAGAATACGCAGCTTTTAATCAAGTGACCACATTATTATTACATATGGTTTAACAATTTTGAATTTGTTATGTACAACAATAAATATTGATTATTTCTAATCAAGAGGAGGTATAACTAACATAGAAATGCCGTATGACACCTACGCTAATAAGAACACACTTAAACCCGTTGAATTCATGACTCCTGTGGCTAACGTTGTAGTTTAGCAGGAGGAATAATTTATCAAGGCTTACCGATCTACTTAATTATAGCGTAGCGTCTTCATTAATGTAATCTTCTAGTTAATTTACTGCGAACGAAGGTCTTTAATTTCCACACACACTTATCGACACGTGATTTACTGCGTTTATATCACCGTTTATCGGTCGACCTCCACAACCATGTTACATAATTCATTAATATCGTAATGGCATTTGGAAGCTCGAACTAGGTTATTCCAAATCGATATATGTATGTATGTATATACGTATCTAGTGCTACAGATGAGCAGAACACGATGCAATTGTGGATGAAACTTGATTAAATACTTATGGTAGCATAGTGAGAAATAATAGATGTGGTAAAATTACAATAGCATAAAATGAAAATGATACCATTACTTATGCTGTCATTTCCTTTCCGCTTTGTTCATTTCATTCCAAAGACTTTTTCATTTTTCTTCTCGCCAGTTCCTGTTCAAACGCTATTTGGTCTTCTTTCTCCATCGTAGTCTATCTTCTATCTTCCTCCTTTATTTACTCATTCCTAGGTTTTGTGTGTCCTTGATAAGCTATTCGTGGCACTTATGTTAGATGTGTACTTGCTACTGGTTTGTTTTTCATTTTTATTCTATGGTAGCTCTTTCCGATTCCATTGCTTTAAGTATGCTTGTCTCTTCTGAGATTCTATTTACTAATTATGGAGTCGTTAATCGTTTTCCATTAATCTTCTTTGAACCAAATATTTAAATCCAAATATTTATTTTATTTTATTTTTGAACGACATATAGTTTGCACCTGCAGTTGTCAAATTTTTACTTTTGTTAGCTTTAGTTTACATTACTTTGCATATTTACTTATTTGCATGAATTTGGTTTTCTTAATTCATTTTCATCATTTCTTTCTGCACTTCATTACTTCACTCACGAGTGCGCAGCCATATCAGCGGGAAACAAAATGGATAAGCAGATGAACTAATCAGACAAAAACTGCCAAGGCTTTTTATTAGAGCTGACCCTTTCTCCATATTATTTAATCACAAGTGTCAAAATCTACCAGCGAATGCATGCACAATGGTAGTAAAAAGCAGTGGCAACAAAAGTCGCCAGTATAAACACAGCTAAAATGTCAAAGGCATAGAGACGTGATTTTACGAAGGGCCTAGAAAGGAACGGTATTACAATGATGACAAGGTTATTGATTGGTCACTACGCATATGAACATACCTGCTAAAGAATGCTAATTACAGATTCTGCCAAGGAATAGATAACTTCAATACATCTTCTATGCAAGTATGATGGAGTTGTATTGTAGGCCACACATAAGTCTAACACTCCCATAGGCAAAGGGTTTAATTAAGAATACTGTTTAACATGGTTTATCTACGTGGATAATACTCATTCATAATTTAATGCTGCTTGGTATTGATTCATATTTGCGTAGGCTTTCACGGCCGATTCAACTATTACTAATAACTTCTTCCCGGTTTCGCCGTTGGTTAAAACTTTCGCTCGACGTTTCGCTGTTCATACTGGCAGCTTCTTCAAGATAACTGAACTGATTCTCCGAGGTACGACATTCTTCTTATATATTCCCCTGGTGCATCCGTGTAGTTCCCGCTCCATTGACCGTGAGGGTTTTTTTCGAAGTAGGTTCTTCCATGTGTTGCTAAGGTAGTACCCTTCTTTTCTGTTAACGGTTTTATTCATCTCTACCTCTATAGCCTGATAAGTCTTTTTCCGTAGTTCTTGGTGCCAGCTATCACTTTCACGCTGATAAAGTCCGTGCATGTGTTCTGCCACCGCTGATTGCTCGATCCTTTTTAATCCTACGTCCCTATCATGTTCCTTTATTCTTGCTATCCTATCCTTTGTGGTCGGTAGATATTGCTGGATCAACGTTGCAGCTCCGAAGCGTACTTGTAAGTTGCGTTTCTTGAAAATTCAACCTACTTTGTCGGTGACTCCCGCTATGTAAAGTAAAGACGCCGTCCCTCTCCGTGGTTCTGTAGTTGTCTCCAGTGTTGTCTTCTTCTTAGTGGCTCTCCTTATGCCTATGTCATTGTAACCATCCTTCTTCAGTGCTTTCTCCAGATGTATCTTCTCACTGAAAAGATGATGCTCGTCAATGATGGTTTCGGCTCTGGATAGTAAAGTTTGTATTAACGTCTTCTTCTGCATCGGATGATGGTGAGATCTTATACATTCTGTAGTCATTCTACACCCATGCAGCCCAACATTACGATCTTCAGAGCATCCGGGCTATTCTGGATATTACGCCTTCAACTCGCGTAAATAGATTGCTGTGTCATTTCTCGGTGAACCACTCTAAATTGAAAAAAAAATGCTTCAACAATTTCTTTTTGTAATAAATTTGAGCAAATTTGTGGGTAGAAATCGTTTTCTTTTTTCAAATGCCCGCCATTTTGTGAAATATTGATATTTATCTTTTTTTTAGTTCACCGACTTACTATGGATATAAATTTTGAAAAACTTTTATTTTTTTATTTCCGAGAAAAAAGACCTGCACAAAAATGCCTGCAGCAAGCGCATTTGCGACGAACTGTAGCTTTTACTACGGCCATTGAATAATAGAATACAGTACAGTGCTTTATTCAATAGCTATAGTAAAAGCTACAGTACATCCTAAGTGGGCTTACTGCCGATACTTTCGTGCAGGTTTTTTTTTTTGGTAGGAGTTGTACCCTGATAAACCACAAAAGTTCTAGAACAATTCGTTATTTTTTTCACCCCAAAAAATATCCCCAAAGATATCCAACTTTTCGGGCTATTACACGTAGTGGTGGGCACTATCGATAGTGACTATCGCTAACTATCGATTGTTTTGACTATCGAAAGATGAATGTCGAGTTGTTAATTAAAAACGTTTGTTATCAATCATCAACTATTCATCGAGGGAGAACTAATTTTGTCTGTTGTAATATCTATAGTAGCTGATGTTGATAAAACCATGAAACGAAATACTAGTGTTAAGACAATTTTTTTTTAATAATAATACGAATGTATTGCCCAATTGAATCTTACACATATTCCAATTACAAACCAATAAATAACAAACAGTAAAATGTGAATTACCTATCATACACAATAATATACTTAGAACTATAACTTAAATCTAACAAGAAAAATGATACATTCACAATGAATCTTTAAGGTGATATTTGTTGAAGTTTTCGCAAATGAATGAAATGAATTTTTTCAAGTCTCTTAGTTTTTGAAAATAAATATCGCTTACTTCAGCAACCATGTTGTAATTCTTACACATAACGTACAATTGTGACTTAAGTAATATATTAGCTTTTGGAAATTGTAAATAAAACGTAGTAGACAATCTAGTATGAAAAGGCAGTACAAGGAAGTTACATTGGCTTAGGAGTTCAGAACAGTGAATAGTGTTGTGGACAATGTTGTATAGAAAAAAAATGCTAGTTGGTACCCGACGGAAGGACAAAGATGGTAGATCAAAGCGGGATAATAATGTAGGGTGATCAAAGTTTCTAGGCGGATAAAAATTATCTAGTCGATACCACAAATATTTCGCAAATTTACGTTGAACTTGCTCTAGTTGATAGTAGATAGATAGATATATGTATTTGAGTACCTCAGAATTTGAAAAGTACTTAGTATATCGAATTATAAATCCTAATGATTTTCTTGCTTGTGCGCAGATGACTTGAATGTGATCGTTAAGCGATAGCTTATGGTCAAATCTTTAACAAGATCAGTACTAGTTAAATTAATAGAATCGATAGGGTAATTGTAATCAATTGGATTAAGCCTTCGTGTATAGGTCATCATTTTACACTTGTTTATGTTTAATTATATTGCAGACTAATAACAATCGTATAAAAAAAAATTTGAATAATAAATAACAAGAAATAAAACACAATGTATTTCTAAGGACATATTAGTTGAATAGAGTGGTGAGCATTATCGATGACTACTATCGATAGTTGTAACTATTGATAGTTGACTTTCGAATCTATGGATAGTGCCCACCACTAAATAAATGGGATTCCCTCCTCAAGGTATATAAAATGGTGAAATAAAATTGTAGTAGTAGTGGGTAGTAGACACAATGATAGCGATTAATACAGCTAATGTACTCAACATGTTAGAAACCCTTCAAGTAGCCAACATCGTCCTGTTGATGTAGGTAGTTTCCTTAACGTCTCAAAAAGTAAAAGCAGTAAAAGAAGCACAATTTGACGAAAATATAATAGAAAATAAAGCAGATAGTTTAGAAAATATTACATCTATTCGTTTTAAATGAAATTGTATAACTCTACTACATAACTATGACATAATTAACAAAAGTTAAAAAGCCTATGAGAACTTGCCCAACACCAGTTCTTGAGTAATATTAGATCTTACCATGTCTCTTTATTATGGTGGAGGGCGTGGCAAAAAGTATCACACTCAGAATAATCAAAGAAGGAACGATTAAGCATAAGGTTCAATATCCTAAGGTGATCATACTTGAAGCATATGCCAGGGTGATTTGCCAAAAAATTCAGCTTTGTGAAAGAATTTGCCACAAACCTTAGGAGCAAGAGCGAGTGGAATCAAGACACCATCTTGCACTGTATAGAAATGGTATACGGATACCTCCAAGATGGTAGAGAACTGCAGTAGGAATATTTCGGCATAGAACCAAGTATTTTGAAAGCTTGGAGAAATATCCAACAAGGCCAAAAAACCCTCATAGTGTGCAGAAAGCTTACAGGAAGAAATCTCGGGCTGTAACACTCAAAAAAATTGAGATGTACAGCTATAGTGAGATTGATCATTACGTATGGATCAGTAGCTTTGAGCAAAACAAAAAAATATACGCTATGAGAACTTGCCCAACACCAGCTGTTGAGTAATATTGGATCTTACCTCTCCATATTATTAAGGATCGCACTCAGAACGATCAAGGAAGGAACGATTGGGGATAAGCTTTAATATCCTGAAAATGATCACACCTGCGCCATATACTAGGGTGATTGACCAAAAAAATCAGCTTTGTCAAAAAATTTACCACAAAGCTTAGCAGCAAGGGCCAGTGAGATCAAGGCACCATCTTACACTGTCTAGAATAGTATACAGATGGCTCCAAGATGGCAGACAGCTGCAGTAGGAATATTTCGACCTAGAACCAAGTATTTGAAAGTTTGGGGAATTGTCAACCAAGACCAAAAGCCTTTATTTTGTACAGAAACCTTGCAGGAGGACACCAGTTCTTGAGTAATATGGATTTTTTTCCTCTCTCCATATTATAGTAGAGTATTATAGAAAGAAAAGATTATCATTCTATGATCGTCAAACAGCCATCAAAGCACAGAGGTCTTGTGTAATCAGCTCTCACCGAGGAGGTTACGACAATGACCGAAGTTCTTGGTATGCTATCGTGCGATACATCCCAAGTCACGAACTTACAAAATGAATTTCGATTACTGTCACAGCCTCCTCAGTGACATATGCATTAGTCGCTACTGACTCTAAGATGTTTCGAGAGTACCTGAGTAAGAACAATATTCATATTTATATTAACCGTGATCGTGTCAGATCATTGTAAACTGAAAAGATATCTGAGTAAGCTTGGACAAGCAAAGGAATTAAAATGTAGATTTTGTAAAACACCCATCCATCTCCTCTTAAACTGCCCAGCACTGTGCAACGCACCTGAGAGTATGTGAAATCTGGGAGGAAGATCTGCCTAATCTGAGGCTTTCCCATATCATGCACTTTTTAAAAGGAATAGGATTGAACGGCCAGTTATAAAGCAACAGAGAACACAATATATCTTTTAGATCTCAGTATGCTATCACCCTTACATATATGCAGTCGTGGACTTTCGAAATGATTTCACCTAGAGAACAGCGGTCGCCGCGATAGTCACAGTCTATTCTACTTCGCGACATATGAGCAGATGTGTTGGATGCGAACGAATGAATAGAATATTTTTATATTTATGTGGTGAGATGCAAAAGAAGTGAACAGCGCGATGCTTACTGCTAACCAGGCAGTCATTCCGAAGTTCACGACTGTACATATACATATACTATCGCTATAAATCCAATATCGTTACCTAACATTTTATTGCTCTGGAATGACGAAATCAAATAGAATTGATAGCTATTGCGCCTTGTGTATTCATATTCGTCATTATTTTCCGCCTCCTTTCCTTTCCTCTGGAAAGCACAAACGTAATTCAGAATGCTTCATCCGCTTCGACGAACATCATATGAAACTGAGATGGAAATGATAAAATTAACACAGACTGTGTCCATGAATAATGAATTCTAATTACGCTACCGTCAGAGTTTTATTTTTATGTTTTACACCAACAGATTGGTTATTATCCTCGTCCCAGTGTTGTTATTTTACGGCGGTGAGTTTTTGAAAGGATTCATTAAAATTCGGTAACGTTGCAGTAATTGCAAAACAATTTTACAGCTCCTTTTGTGTGAGGAGTAATCCGGGAAAAAAATACATTGTATGTTGTTGGGACAGACATAGTAAAGGTGTGTTGAATTTAAAATTAACTGGCTGTTGTGTTTACGAGCAATTAGTATTAGAGGTGTCTCAAAACATTGTTTCTAATTACAGTAGCATGCAATTACTGAGGTCACGTAACGAGTTCATTAAAGAAATGTAGAAAGAGGAAATTATGTATTGTGTAGCTGCCACATAATAAATGGCGGTCACAATATAAATATTTAACCTTAGTAGTAATAAACAGGTGGTTGACTTCGACTATTTATCAAAGATTAGTCAAACAATTGATATTTAAACAAGGACTAAAACGGCAAATATATGATCGTTATTCACCCCAGATTGAATGGAATAAAACATATACACTCACAATCAGTAACATAAAAAGTGTTACAACTAGTAGGAATAATTTGTTCAACTTGATTTTTTGGCAATGTGATAGTTTTACGTCAATAATGAAACGATAACATTTGCAAGAAAGTTTATTAGCACGTAATAGGAAAAAAATATATAATAATGTGTTTTGGCGACGCGGTAGTTGAGTACACTTGTGTACCTATCTAGGCATCGAAAAATAAGATGGTTGATATCTGCTCGTTCCAAGCAATTTGAATTTCCTGGATTAATTGTGCTAGAGTCTATGGAGAATGCTGCAAGGTGGACAGTCTCCTCCCTATGATATCCCACACATGTTCAATGGGGTTTAAATCCGGTGAACGCAGTGGCCACAGCACATCATTAACGCCTGCTGCTTGGGTAAAGTCCGTAGTTTGACGAGCAATTTGGAGACGTGCGTTGTCTTGCTGTGGACGGCCATTTAGATAAAGTAGTAAAGTGATGTGTAGGACATAATTAACATAACACGCAGCTGTCATACTGCCTTGAATAAAGAGAATTGGTGATCGGTTACCATAGGCAATAGCCCCCAAACTATTACTTCACCAGTCCTGTGTATATGTCTCTCAACAGCAAATTCAATGTCACGTCGCTCTCCACACCGGCGTGTTACCCTTCTACGATCATCGTGCAGACGACATTATCTGCCGTTATCTGCATCAGTTTAAACATTGGCAGTTTGCAGTCAAAAGAAGCGCTAGCAGTAGACGGTATGAAAAAAGTCCAAAGGCTTGAATGTGAATTCTTTTCCAAATCATTGATCAGCGATTTGATGCGTAGTAGCAAAACTGTCTCGTAGAGCTAGTTGTCAGAAGTGCCTATCTTAAGGCTCTGTGGTACGCCTTGGTTAACCAATTGATCTTCTTCGTGTTCCTCTACGTTCTCCTGTCCACACACGACACATACGCATTACCGCCATTGCAGTACAATTAATACGGCGGCCAATTTCGCGATAGAACAAACTAACATCCCGATAGGCAACAATTCTACCCCTGTCAAAGTCACTAACACGATGATAATTTTGACGTCTTCGAACTCTAAGCATTTTGTTATGCTTAACACTAGTAGACGGGCGCCCAATAACTAAATATTTCTGTACTAGTCAGCTCTCATAAACAGTTTTTTTTTTCACAAGAAACGTTTTTTTTTTGCAAACAATTATCAAAGATTCACATTTTTACTTGCTTGCTTTAAATATAGACATTTTGATTCCAAAAAATAAAGTAAAAGAAATTATTTCTTCTGGGTGTAATTACAATAAAACAATATCATTTTGCTTCACCATGGTTTACTATAATAATTATAAATAACAATTTACATTTGTACATTACAAATCACACTACATCTACAAATGTAGATTATGTAAGCAGGCCCTTTGTTGTGGGCGGAATCCTATAGACCTTCTATGTTTTAAAACTGTTTTAAATATATATCAAATTATAATTGTAATTAATTTAAATAATGTATCTATAAGAAAACCATAACAATATCTATGCATACCTTTTAGTTTGAGCGAGTTTGTAGAAAATCGTAGAGCACTAGAGGTATGCACCGAATAAATTGTTGCTATTTCAATCAAAGATTTCGAAAATGTAAAGTGTTGAAATAGTAGAGTCTTGTGGCGTAATTGTGAGACATTTCTAAAACTTTTATGATTAAACAAAAAATAAAGTTGTTAAATAGTTCAAATAATGAATTCCTACACAAGGTTTAGGAGTCTTTTCAACCATGAATAGCCCAGTTAGTTAAATATAACTACAAGGGCAAAAGAAACTAAAAATTGTGTCTCACTTTTACCCATCATTTGGGAAAAAATATAAGATACTTATGGACAAATGTGAGACATCCACATAACTTGCTTGTTGATCGTTACTAGCAATTCCTTGGGTAATAATAAGACAGAGTATGTAAAACTGCAAATAAAAAAAATAGATATTTCTTTTTATTATTTTCACCGTCAAGAAAATTATTAGAGTAGGCGAGAATACTCATATTCTTCACTTACTTGAGAAAAGCTAATCAGAAATTGCTCAACTAAAAAAGGATCTGCAAAAAAATCAGTTTTAACATACTCCATATGTATTAAAGCTAATGGGCACTGTGTAGTGTCGATTAGTTCTTTTCGTGCCACCAAGTTGGAGGAGGCAGCTACATATTAATATCTTCTATTAAAAAATCTGTGTAATCTTCTACATTCTGAAATACAAATGTCTTACTTTGTCGCTTACGACGTAGAACTTCTTTAATAAAGGGAAGCGCACTTAGAGAAGTACTTGCATTGAGCTGACCAAAATTTAGTTAATTTAAAAATGCTGTTTGGTTGTATATGGCGAACCAAAATTTTTTGTTGCAGGAACGAAAATTTTTTTTTAGGTATTTGTTGTTAGTACAACAAATTTATATTGTTATTGTAAGCCTAGCCAGAGTTCAATCTAACCCTTTGAAACGTATCACGTGAAAATAATTGTTGAAATACTTTAATTATGATAACTAAAGTTTAAGTAAAATAAACCAAATTCTCTTAGTTGAAATATATATTATGCTTTAATTTATCAAATTCCGAATATTCTATATTCAAATGAATATTTAATTGAACGAACTCTAATAATTTTGCTTCAACAACATACTTAACTTAAGGGATTTATTATAAAAACACTCTAAGTGTTTGTTCTGCATATTGGGGGTTGATCGGGAAGATCACTCAGCCGCTGTAATATGCGGTCAAGGAAGTCACCCTTACAATGATCATAGCTCCTATCAAACGTTTATCTGGTAAATATACCAGATTAATATGTCATAAACGTACTTATCACCCTAATTGTACTAAATATGTTATGTTACTGGAGTGAAATAGGAGAAACGCCATCTGTGGCACAATTTCTGTAATACATGCAAGTATTTAATGTATTTGCTGTATAGGGAGAAAACTTCTACAAAATATGTTAGAAGAATATTGTACTGATATTCTTCAATTTCTACGACCCAAAACGTAATTTGATTTAATGCTTCAAATTTGTCTATCTAATCGCATTTTTAGTTGAATGAAAAAAAAAAACGTGTTAACTTTCTAGTAATATTAAAGTAACTATTTTCATTGTTACTTAGAGCAAGTTCAAACTTTAATTTAAATAAACCGATTCAAGCTAAATTCTTTCTTTATAGAACCCGAGAAAATACTTTGGTTTAATTAAAATTTTGGTCATAATAACCAAAAAAAATCAATAAAGAGCATTTTGTTAATTCAACACCGTAACTTTTCTGACTGTGGGTTTACCTGTATACATAGTGAAGAAGCAAAGATATAGCAAAAGCTTCATAGAGATCTTTAAAAGTTTTTAGAGGGTGTAGTAATGGCCCAAACTAAAACCAAAATTTTATCTTTTTATATCGCCAATTTTTATTTGTTATCGATGGTGGTCAGGAGCTAAGAGACAGGACAACAATATTCTTTAATAGGTACTATAAAAATAATGAAGATCAAAAAAATTGTCAAGCTATCTCATTTTTACCCAATGTTTTGAGTATCTCATAATTGCCTATACTATATGCGAGGTGAAAAATTATTTTAATACATACTTACGAACCCCCGTCTCCTTAATAAGTAATATTGTTTAAACCTTTTTCCTTATTCATCAAGTTCTATGTAAGTAGTGATATCTAATACACTTTACGGCGGAGATAGGCTAAACTTATAATCATTTATCTAACACGGTTTTTTTTTTAAATCAAATTCGCGTTCACAACGGCGAAAGAACGCTTCCACGAAAGTTTGCGAAAGCGAAGCACCCTCCAGACCCCCAACACACTTCGCATATCTCAAGCGCGGCGGGACGACCGAAAGAATAAGAGCCTTACTTAAAGGGATAGCGCACGAGATGCGAGCGAAGCTCCCATCCAGCAACTCACCTATTATCTTTCGGGTATCCCTCCAGACTCCGTATAAAAAATGAGCGAACGCTTCGAATGACCCGAATCACGGTTACCTAATAAATTGAAATGGATCGTTATCAATTTCCTTAAGAGGCCGTCCCTCAAAATATGAATATATTTTATAATTCGGGTTTCTTTAACGGCCGACTTTTCCACTTTTCCCTTCCCCAGCCTATTCTCTATATGTATTTATTGACGTATTGCGGAGAAAAAAAAAAGTTCAAACGATAAAGGGAACATCGCGGATATCGGAAGCGATTTTATTCAATGCCGGAGAAAGCGAATTTGTTAAATTTGATTTTTCCGTGATTAATATACGCCCAACTGATCGTTTCGATTGGGTTTAACTTTCGGAGGAATTTCTAGATTTGATGTATAGCTTTGAATTTGAATACGAATGGGAAAAAGGGCGTTTCTTTTTTTTTTTTATTCTATTTCGAATGGCCGACGATAGAATGCAGGTAACATTTAAAAGAAGACTCATATGTGCAAACTAAATGTGAATATATATCCGATATTTAATAAATTGTAATTAATTGAATCTAGATGAAGAGAATCTGGATTGCTTGATAAAAATTCTATCTATTCGCAATATTTCCAAAATGTATTTCTAAGGTCAGGTGGAGTATGTGAGCAAAGCTTCAATTGTCAACAAAAGATATCAGTAATACTGAGAAATGCGGAGAAAGCATAGGCCCGAATGAAATTTAAGCTTTACCTGATTGATAAGATGTTTGAGTGAGCAGCTATAATTTCCTTACAATGAAAACACTTAATTTTTTATCTGCTACTAAATGCTAAATAAATAAGTGAGCCGACTCTTTCATTATTTATTTATTATTTATAGAGCTGGTCATTAATTAGTGGCAAATATTAAAAGTACAAGATCTTTATCTTTTTAGAAATGAAGCCTCAAGAAAGAAAATGAAAAAAAAAACCATTTCTATACTCACGTAAAGAGCCTTTTTCAACAAGAATACGGGAAGAAAGGTTGCGACTTACTGGGTATACTTACTTACTTACTTACATATATGGGTTTAAACGGCTTATATTATCTCAGAATTCTATGTAAGTAAATATCACATAATTTACTTATTGATAATTTCACATCCACAATTACGCATTAATTATTATTTGTTCTTGCACGGATTCTCTCATGAAGGGTGCAGCTTTTCCACATTTACTATACATAGACAGACAAAATAAGGTGAAATACTGCTCAACGAGATAAACTTCCCTAGATTTGCAGGCGCTAGAAAATCCTGACGACTTTACGTACACACAGAAAAAGTTTTCTATTGTCAAGTACATCTGTATTCTTACACATTTTTACTAAATGTAAGATAGTATTTTCTTTATTTTAGAGAATTTACTAGATCCGAGTTAATAAGTGCCCTTAAATATAATAAAATATTTTCTTGAAAATTTACTAATATCAAAACAAAATTTATTTGTGGCAAATGTTATCTCTCTTAAAACAAGTACATATAATTTTTATAAGAAATAATTCATTCTCTTACGATTTTTCTAATATTGAGTGATATTTCCTTGACGCAAGTAACATAAGTTTCTTGTATTCAGAATAGAAAAAAAAAGTTGGAATGTGGAGGGGTTGATATACGCTGAAACTTGGTTTTATCCAGTATGATCGAGTTTGCATTTCGGTATTAGATATTTCGAAGTATTTCGATATTTACCTAAATCTGCTTGTCACCTGTTTAGTGGTTTGAAGTATTGTTATAATCAGAGGGAGGACAATTTCGGGCGAACTGGCATTACATCATCCAAGGCAGAGGCGGACGCCCGTAATGTGCCCGCATCGAGCCGACTAGACTTGCCCTGTGTCGGTACGACGTGTACATACGTGTGACGGTTGCTGCATTTTGTTTTTTGTTGAGAATTGTTTCATATACATATATACATGCATATAGGTATCATGCGGTTACTGTTAGAAAACAATTATACCAAAAGAAGAAGTGTTCAGTAACAGAAACTTGAAGTTCCTTCACCAAACTTTAAGCTACATACATATTACATATAATATTTAAATTACTTTAATATACATAGTTCAGCTTGAAAGAATTTTCTATTATTTTTAAATCAATAGTAAATGACAGTAAACTTGTAGTGGTCAGTACTATTCAGTGCTCGTGTAATCGTAGTCTTTTGTTGAGAATCGTTGTGCGCATTACTTTCATATATTTGGCTATAAAAGAGTTCCTTTTTCCTTGCGATTTGCGAATAATAATATATAAGGAATATATATAAAAATAAAGCGATTATTATTTATAGATATTTCTAGGCATTTCTTACCTTTTCTACTTCGTAACATACTTATTCTTTATGTTTTAAAGTACATTTCAGTTATAATTCTTTTGCCATCTCCTTCGGCTTTTCTTGCTAAAGGCTTTAGATTTCTATTTTTATATCATATTATATCTGGACATCAATAGAAACAAATTCACAAGTAAACTCTTCCCTTTTATTAAAATAACGTCTGTAATTACACACGCATGCCTTTAATATTATTTACTTTATTTTAAACTGCACTAGTACGTAGTGTTAATGAAATACAGCTTTTGCAGTAATTACTATTATAGAAATCTAAAATTACTAAAGTATCACGTTACTGCAGCTAAAATTAAATAAACTGCGTATTGTACGATATATAATTTAAAAACTTTTTAATTTAATATACAACAGCGCTAATAAAAACTTTAGGACGCCACTGTCTTTGCATGTATTATATTCATCGTCTATCGCACGATAGAACATCTGAGCCCGCTGCGCTGTTATTGGAGTATCGCCTGTGATGTTCTTCCCCTTACCAGCTAGCAGTACAAATAGTCAAGTGCCGTTTACATGTTTACATATACCTTTATTAAGAGAGAAACATGCGTCCCTTGTATGTCGCCGCCTGAAATCCACCTCGCTCTGGTTATAATATAATGCGTATATACACTAGTAAATAAAAAAATATACATATATATACATATACAGTTACGGATATTTTTATAAATAGATATGTCTGATGAACAATTTTATATTCGGCTTCAATATAAAGGCCATTTTGAGAGGTGTAGCATTGGCGCGGAGATAGAAACCGCAATAAAAAAAGGTTAATAATTGATTTCATTATGCATGAATATGTAATCCCTTACAAGTCTAGTAATTGTAGAAATAGTTGCCACGATATAGTATTAGTTTGTATCTGTTAGAAGAAGAGTTCGCTTCGTTTTGTATGATAACATAACCTAAGAATTATTCTTTAAAAAAACATACTGTAAATGTAGTATCTAAATAAATACTTTTTAGTTGTAAAGTTATTCGATTTGTATTTTTTTCCTTACCTATGATTTAACAATTCACAAAATAAAATTTAAATAAACTAATTTTATTCATATGCTAACTATGTATACTTGTAATTTATTTCGAGTTTTTACCTTAAAGTATGTGGCGTTACATGGTAACAATACAAATCCTATGTAAGAAACAACGTATAATATAAGTAAGCTACAAATATGTATATTTAGCCAACGAAAATTATTATCAAGCAACTAATCCTGCATAGGGTCCTCTGCCAGCATAATTAAAATTATGATAATGTTTTGGGTTTGGTCTTGCTGTTTGCAAACAATTGAGTAACATTTCGTCATGCTGCTGGCTTTTTCAGCATAACCAACAATTCAGTTATTTTTGACGAAACTTTAATCAGGTTTTTGCAACCAACAGTACTAGACTAAAGGTTATCGCACGTTAGTCCGTCACAAAACAGCAAGGTGCGCCCCGTCAAAAGAACGGATAGAATTAAAACAACGCAAATGAATGAACAAGCGTCCATTCAAGTAAGTTAAGTTAAGTTCAAGTAAGTACCGTTTTCATGTTTAATAAAGTAACGTTTGATTTAAAGGTATTAGATGTTTACCACTAGAAAACGACAAACTAATATTAAGCTCGCTTTGTATTTATTTTAAGGAGAGACCTAGTTTATATCAAATTTATTTTTTTCTCAATTTAAAGTTCTCATAAGTTCGAATTAAATACATAATATTCTTGAAACCAGTTTTTTTTATTTGTTTCAAGTAACCTTAACTTTCGTTTGCTAAGGACATTAAATTTCTTCAAACAAGGAATTAATTTCTTGGGATATTGAGAAAATAATTTTCTTCGTCCAAGAAATTATTCATTTGCTTATATATAAGAACGAAAGGTACTTCAGTTGAGAAATTCTCACTTGATTCTAGAAATTACTTCTCTGTGTGTATTGGAAGTGTTCCATCAACCAAAAAAAAAGGTTTGGTGATTTTTTCCTTTTCGAAGAGAATAAACTAATTAGCAGTGACTGGTAACATTTTTATACATAATATTACTCTGCAACGTTAGTCATGGTAAGTTACTCCTAGGCTGCGGTGAGAAAAAAAGTAAAATATTAATCTCTGTAAGTGTAACGTTTCCTAACAAAAAATTTACCTACTTGAAACCTATTTCGTAAAAAGTTCCCGTAACTGTTTCGGCTATTTTTAACTCTTGTAGTATATAATTTAACCATATAAAATTCATTTAATATTTTTTTTTGTACTTCTAGTTTTAGTGTGAGCATAAGATATTTCTCGTTTTTTCTAAATAGAATAGTTTTCGAGAAACAAACATTTAAAGCGGCTCTGCTTTGGGCACATTATTTCAAAAACAGTAGGAATCAGGGGGTAGGATACTTCAGGTGCCCATGTATAACTTTTTCTAAACGTCGCTTCTGAGAGCCAGTTCACCATGCTTATTCGGCTAGATCCTTTATTAAAGTTAACTCTGAAAAAGGAAAAATATTTCTGTGTTTATTCTTACTTGGGTTTTCTCCTACATAATGGTCTGTCATGAAATTATGAAGTCAAGTTACTTTAGAAGGGCATTAAATGCATCGTTAAAGTTAGTCCTTCATTATTTAATGGACAAATAATGCATCGATTGTGAATTCATCTCACTGTAAAGTAATTAAGTGACCTTACAAAAATATTCTAGGGAAAACCGAAACAAAGAATAACATCCAATTGTTTGTTTTATATCAATGAACTTTTTTGTAGGTATGTATAATAGACAACAGCAAATGTTGAAATTATAATACCTTTTCTTATTAGGAGGATATTTTACGTTACAAGAAGTTCTTTTTTTAATTAACGAATCAACTACTGTGTATGTGACATATTGTGATACAATATGAATTTATCGATGTACAGCATAATAACCAACAAAATTTTATGTGAAACAACTGCTAGTATCGTATCAAATAAGTGTAAATTGAAAAATCTTCAAATCAAATAAACTTAAAAAGTTAATTCAATTAGAACGATTAACTAAAATAGGATATCTAAGATATTACCCGAAGACGACACATCAATACATATACAAGTTTGGTTACTAAACTAGATACACCCGAGTTGGCAGCAAGATTGCAGCTGGAAATACATATATCTACTAGAGCGAACTAATTTAATTTATGCAGGACACACTACAATAGTATATTATAGTTCTTCCAGGGTACTTATGGTCAAATTTTAGCTATGGATGGCCAAATTATTAAAAGTTTTATGCTTAAATTAACAAAATGAGGCTTCGTAATAAACAGATGCAATATATTCAACAAATGCATATTCTACTGTGAACGAGTCTCATTATGCTAGAAACAATAATAATTAACCATCGGATTATTACTTGTGCATATGAGTATCATTTGTGAATAATACATTATCGAATCCTACCAAATAATCGCTTCGCTTAATAGTAGTCTGGTAGTATAATGTCGTCCGCGCACTTGTTTCGCTTTTCGTTCGTACGAAAACGTTTTCCACAGTTATTGGTTTTTCATGTAATCACGGTGCTATCTGCCGAACTATCAATTTTAAGCTCTCTATTCAATATTTAATTCACCACGAGCCGTGTTACGTACGCCATCTGGATGAAGTTAATTCTACAGCCATACGTTGGCTCCACGTAGTACAACGATTTTCAAGTTCATTACTGTACAACGTTCCAGGTTAATGGCTTCTCTATGAATTACTAGTACAATTCTGTTCTATCGACAAAGATACGGTTAGATTTTGAAAAAATAAAATATAATACCTATAGGTATACCTACACCTGCAGTGAAAAAGAATACTCACAAATTTTAAAACTAGTTAATTGATTTTGGTAATTTAGGAATAAAATAAACAAGAATAAATTAATTTTAATATATACAGAACGATATTACTCCTTCTAAATTAAATCCCAATTTAATCCGAACTTAATTCCTGTGGCTTATTTACTTCATCAACATCTTGATGAACTTTGGAGATATACAAATTAATGTAGCCAAATTGGTATTGCGTTCTTTGCATTTGTTCATTGAATTTTCTGACGGGTTGGAAAAATCTGCCAGCATCACGAATTCCCTTAGGAAACTTCCTCGACGTTAAATTAAGTTAATCGATACGACTGGAGCTTTCAATTTTTAGAACTTTTCGCCGTGACGATTTGGATTGATAACATTCCACAGATAAATCGTTCAAGTAGGACGAACTTCGCGGATACTTATTACAAGTTTGATTAAACCTTCCAGGTTTAGCGTAACATCATCTGGTTAGAGATCCAGTGAATGAGTTTCATTGTATCTCATTTTAGACTAAATAAATGAAGAAATAAAACAAATCAACAAAATAGAAAATGAAGCAATCACTGCAAAATCTAAAACCCATATTCAGTACTACTGGTGTTGCTTAAACATCTTTAAGAAAATAAAACTTAAAAACGGTTGTGTAAATAAAGTTCTAAACCTTTTTTATTATAAGAGGGTGCATGTATCTGAAAACATATAAAATGGCATATATCGCTTAAGAAAAAGTGTATGTTTTACGTTACCCGGCAAAACTGCGAAATAGGAGAATTAACAACATGAAATGTTCACTTGACTGAAGAGGATTCGTATACACGACACTAACAAAACCCTTAAATTCAATGCGTACGTGAAACGGAGCAAGAAACCAGCACGAGAGGCGGTATAGAGGGAGCAACGACTAGGAACCCTTGGAATTGAGAAGGCAGATACAAACTCAACCACACTTTGTACGTCATGTCATTATATTTAACGCAACATATAACATTGACAATAGGGAAGTAGAGGGGTGAAAGCTTCAAGGCAGGATAAAATGAAAGATAAAGATTGGTGGAAGGTAACAGCGAGGTCATTTAACATTTTAACCAGAATGTACATACTACGTTCAAACGTAGATGAAACTGTCTAGTTAGAAGTTTTTCAGCTTAAGGACACTCTCCAGCTTTAAAAATTTAGGAATTCTAATGAATGGGTAATTACTTTTGTGTAAAATATTTTCATTTTTTTGCATTTTCGGTTAACCGAAAGCCGCCATAACTTTATTATCTAAATTGAACACGCTAATATATTATTACTAGGTCGAAGGCGTTTTATATTTTATGCGACGATTATTTTCAAAATGCAGTGGCAGAGAGCGAGTCAGGGTTTTTTGCACATACACACATACATATGCACAGACATCAGTTGTCGTAGGGCGAAGCATCTGTGTGGTGTTCGATACGTTAGTAGAATTAATTTTAAGAAGACGTGTAGACGTGTCTCCCGATTGTTTCTGTTATTTTGTATACATACATATTGTAACGCTACAGAGTAACATACAGTCCGGTATAAGAAAAAATAAATTTTAAAAATGACACATTAATTAAATTAGTAAAAATCAAATTTTCGACATCCCAGTGTCATTTATATTTTTTAGTTTTAAAACATAAGTGTGTTCTCTCCCATGCTAGAGGGCATGCGGGGGAGAATTTCCGATTGAGGCACGTTGACATCAAAAAAATAACGAATAGCTAGTTACCCTCTTTATTATCTCAGTACGTGTGGAGCAGGCATGCAAGACTGTTGCTAAATATGTCCTCTCCTTCAATTTGCATGTTAATGACAGTTTCGAAGATGTCGTAGGCACGATAGTGTTGTACCTCGATGGTGATCAATCTCTCATGTATAATGAAAACATTAAGTGTGAATAAAAGTGGTTTTGTTTTGTAAAAAAAAATCGAAATGTGAACCTGTGTAAAAATCAGACATAAATCTAAAGATATTATTATCTCAGGTAAGTTACGTGAGTCCGCTTAATTAATAACAATAACAATTTATTAGTCATTCCGCTTTTTGCAATATAAATTCATTATCGAGACCGTGAATACGTTTAAATTAAATTTCAAAATTCCCGCGTTCTCTGAACGTTCAAATGGGAGTTATGCTATGCTTAAATGACATGTGAAGCAGGATGACCAACCTTTATGGTAAAAATTATTGGATATTGGTTCGTACCGTAAATACGTATCAAATATTAACCTAGAATACCATCAACTTATACAAATTTTCCCCAAGTGACTGCAAACCGTTCAGCAATGATACAAACAAATTCCTAACCCCAAAATTTGCTGAACGTATTAAAATGGAATTTCTTATAAGTATAATTAAATTTAGATCAGGATTGAAATAATACATTTAATTTTAGGTAGATTTGAACGCGGAGTACCTTTGGAGAAGTGAAACCGGCTGGCATCCAGTTGGTCAGGAATGGTCGGGTTTCTGATAGGGGCCCTGGTACATCGTACTTCTGATCACGGAAGATGGCTCGATCAGGACAGGAACATTACTCGGGAAAATCGTCGTTGGAGAAAAATTACCCAAAAGTAATAGGTAATTTGGATAATATTTATGTGATAAACTTTGTTTAACAATTAACAAATCCTTTTTTAGGTTGTAATTTGGAATAAAATTGGATTTTATCAAAATAGCCGTTAAAATTGTACGAAATAAATTGAGGCACGTCTGCCTCTGACGAAGGTTGGCTGTTGAATGCTTTCGAATAGAAAACTTTTAACCGACTTGAAAGCGATTGTCTTCGACAAGGAGTGCAATTGTCTGCGAAAATCCGTTAATTTCACCAAATTGAGGGGAATATACTTTGTTTAATACATGAGAATGCCCATATGACCGAATGGACTGTCGAATGTTTAAACGAACTTCAAATAAATAATTATTGCAAAATTCTGGAATCACCTTACAATTAAAATATAATAAAGGTAGGTGTCGCTCGATCATGAGAAAAATGTAAAATAAACAATCTTAAAATTCATTACTGTACACAAAAAGTAGACAACTATTTATATACATAGAATTGTGACGAACCCAATTTCCAGCAATTTTCCATGTCCTTCTGTTGAAATATCAATGCAATTGCACTGCCAACGCATATTAAAACATTATTAGACTAAATTTAAATGAAATAAGTTCACTGTAAAAAAAAAAAGTTCATTTGAATTAAACTTGGATCCAACTTTGATCTGTCAATATCTATTGTAAAAATATACTACTCAAATTCTAATATTCATTTTCGATTGTAGGTATATCACTGCTGATCATCTTTACTTCCTGAAGGGAATATTCTGAAGGAGAATGCTTTGAAGGACTTGCCAAATGCAGAGATTTCCTACATCACTTGGACATCGTCTGGCTGTCTGCTGCTACATTTTATATCCTTTTTCTTATTATATCCTAAGTAGTTTTAAAATATAACTAAGTAAAATAGTAATTTTACATTTAAATAATATCAAGTACACATTCCATTACAATATGTGTGCATGAATATATTATTGGCACGCAGGAAATGCTGGTTCAGCGAAGAGATAAGACAGGAAGTGACACTTGTTATTTTTGATGGGTCCACTTTCGCGTTCTGACAGCACTGACAATTTAAAGAGAGGTCGCCACTGCAGTCATTCATTATTCCGACGTTGATCTTAACGATCTTTGGGAGTAATTGAGAATAATTAAATGTTCTCCTTATTGCTATTTTGTTTGTTTATTACTCTATTGTTATTTGTTCATTTTTTTTCTTTTTTAAGCGGTGGTAATGCCTATGCTATATTTTTAGCTTGTCAGGCCCCCGCAGAGTCAAATGTCCCTCCTAATCAACATTACGACCCCGGAAAAAAACCGATTATCGTAACTGACCTGAGCGAGATTTGAACCCCGGACTCCGCACTGATAGCCAAGTGTGCAAGCCACTCAACTAACAGCCAGGCTAATAATACAAATAATAACACTAATATTACTAATTACTTATTACTTATTACTAATCAATTTCATAAAAGATATACACGTTTAACGCAGCAAATGACAGCAGATGACAAATAGCGGCCATTTTGAGATTTCGGTCTCTGACACACGCTCTCTATGAATGGTGTATAAAGCCAGGAAGACAACTGATGCACCTGATGCTAATATAATGAAGTAGCGGTTGAAGTAATATTTTCGGCGATAAAACATCAAAAATGCCGACAACAACCCTTCGTGTCTTATCCCTAGTAGCAACATTTAAATTTCCCGCAATTATTTTACAACTTCAACATTGAAACGTCAAATTACCAATGATTTTGTATTAGATTACTACTTACTTTGGGGTCTTTCTGTTAAAGTTACTAAGAATAATTTGAGAGATTTAAATTTCGCTACTAGGGATCTGTTCGCTGGTTGATTTCTAACGTTTTTTCTTTTAGTTTGTAAAGGTCCCGAAGTTCTTCATTTAATTTAGTTTATGTTTTATACATTTTTCTGTAGGTTGTTGGTATTTTTGGTTTCTCTGTTTAGTTTAATGCGTATACTTTATAGTATTCTGTTGTATTCTGTTGTATATTATTAGATTACGCATTATTTTTTCATTATTATTATTATTTATCTCCATAGTTTCGTTTACGTCGGAAGGTTTTTAAATTCTTTACTTTAGTTCGTTTGTAGTTGTTGATAATCTTGTATGTTTCAAAATGGCTTCTGGTTCTGCATTCCAAAATTGTTCATAGATGATTGGATAAATTGCCGAGTAGGTATGGAAAATGTTAAAAAAAAACTGAATTATGCTCTATTAAACAATTGTCATATGAAAAGATTTTTTTTCTGTGTTTAAAAATATCCTCACCTAACAAATGTAATTTTAACACACATAATTCAGAAATGATATTAGTCGGTAATGTTGGTCATACATTTCAAGGGTATAAAAAAAAGATATAAGGGAATAAATTTAGTCAATAGTAAATTCGAGCTCTGTCGGCCGTCGAATACAAATGTTCACTTTGCTTTGATGTAAACTTGTGCGATAACGATTTTTTGCGGTTTATTGTATTTATATTTAGTTTGCTGCTCTCCTATTAAAAAATATGTTTTAGTTCGTCTAATTATTACATTTTTTGTATTAGCAAAAATTCAATCAAGATTACAATTACAGTTTTCTTGTATCTATTTGCAACTGTTTCCAAGATATTACGATTTTTGTGAAATTTTTAATATTTAAATTCACTTGCATTAAATGCCAGAGATCTCTCATTTTAAAACAGCCAAGTGTGAACATTATTTCACTAAAATGTAGTAAAAAACTCCGATCGTATTATTCTTACGTGTTTAATATTAAGAAAGCTGCATTAGTTTCATTTCTGAAAGCAGTATCTTAACGTATTTGAAAATTCTATAGAGAGATAACTTAGAAATGCTGAAATCTTTAAGAAGTAACAGGTATGGTGAAAGTGAAATGTTCTAAAATAATCCAATTTTCCTCATCCTCGGAAACAAGTTTATTACATACTTTTATTGATAATATACTCAGTGACATTAGAAGTGTTACACTCAAAATGAATAACTTGTTCAACTTTTTGCGAAAAAAATTATCTCAGTTTTTTTTGTGAAGAAACCTGTTTATAAGAGCTGGCTAGTACAGAAATGTTAATTAGTTATTGCGTGTCCGTCTAGGAGTGTTAAAATTATCACCGTGTGACTTTGACAGAATTGACAACCCGCCGTGTTAATTATACTGCAATGAAATTAATGCGTATGTCATGTGTGTACAAACAAGGTGGTAGAGGAACACGAAGATGACCAACTGGTCAATCGAGGCGTACCACAAAGCGTCAAGATAGACGCTTCAGACAACTAGCTCTGCGAGATCGTCACACAGTTGTTACAAGAGGTTTTCTATTTTTTATATCTATTGGCGGCAAATAAGGGGGTATCATTCGTTGAATTCTCGACAAGCTTTTCCTGTAAATGTTTGACGTGAATGTAGAATAAACTCAAGATCTATTCAGATTAAATTTCCATTATTTATAAATTACACAATAATATGTACTTTTCTGAACATTTAATATGCAGAAAACGATGATTATAGCAATAATATTTAGTGATAATAATAATTTATTGTAATGTGAGAGTCATAACCAGGCTTGTAATTTTGAAAATTATTGGAACGATTGGTTTGCGTTTTCATTTAATAATTTCTGAGTTTCCTTTAGTCGAAAATCTATTTTTGGTTTTCTTTTAGAGAAGTTTCTAGCAATACAAAGGATTGTAAACTAAGATTCAAGGAACTCGTTTTAAACGTAACTCAGAAAGGGTTTGGTAGATTAAAAATTCTTTATGGTAGCAGAGAGTGCTTGACAACGAAATTACGTAAACAGTTATCTGATGCTCTCGTATTATCATTATTTAATTATGCAGATGTGGTTTATGGAAATATTGTTGTCTTGACTTTAAGGATGTTCAAAGAATACAGCGTGTTCAGAATCATTGTCTGAGATTTATTTATGGCTTGCGAAAATTTTATCATACATCGCATACTTTGGGAAAACTGGCAGAATATGGCCGAGACAAGAAACTTGCATTTTTGTATTTTTTGTCACAAAGTAATTTTAAATCCAGCTCCTATCACTGTAAAAAAAGTTGCAGTAAAATTACATGTAAAATCGTTGGTAACAAAGTTGCCTACAATTTTACAGGTAAATTTGCTTCATAAGGTAAAATTTCTACCATCTAGTAAATTTCACATGCTGATTTGTTTTTCAAAGATTGTATTGTAAAATTCGTATGTAATATTTATATGAATCTCTATATTTACGAACACTGAAGTAATTTTCATATGTATTTTTATAAAGAGAGCAAGCAACTTACCTAATTCTTTTATAGCACCTAATAGGTCATACTGAATCGCTCAACCAGGGATCAAGAACGAACACGCTTACGCGAAACCTACGATTGTTTGTGACGTACATGAGCCAATAATAAGTTCGACAAACGAATAGAATTACCTACGCGCACAGATAAATAATCCAATAACCAATCACATTGCGGCGTATGAATTTAGTATTTTCCAAGACATCTATAGTTTTACCCGAAAATTCAAGTAAAAACAAATAAATATAAAGGATCCTCATATTTTTACAGCAAAATTAATAGTTCACTAGTAAAATTACTTTGAAAGTGCACTAAATACCCAAAAAAAAATGTCAATTTTACACTTTTAAGTAAATTTTAATAATAATAATAATAATAATAATAATAATAATAATAATAATAATAATAATAATAATAATAATATTTATTGATTCAAAGTATCGTAAAGATAAAAGAATCGTCAAAAGGAAATTACAAAAAAAAAGTGTAAAAAAAGAGCAATATGCTAAATAAACTAAACAAACTAACCTAGGCCAATACCAAACCACCCTAATAAAACAATGTTAACATAATTTGTTTGTTTGTTAACACATTTTGATAGTAAATACAAAATTGTACATGTTTTTTTCCTATATTTTCCTTTTGAATTTTTGTTACATCTTAAACTTACACGAAAAAACTATAAATTACTGAAAATTTCTTTTTCCATGTTGAATATTCGTGTAAAAAAACATTTTAAAAACAAAATTTATATGATTTATTGTAGTAAATTCACAACGTTATTACATGTAATATTTCTAATTTACCATAGCAAAATTACTGTAATTTTTTACAATCTATATACCTTGATCGTAAAATTACATTTCGCACATATGCACATACCCCGAATCTTACACGGCCACTCCATTTCACTACCTTTATGAACGGTCGTTTTCGTACAATTTTACAATACCATCGATCACAGTTTAAAACAATCTATCAGTCCGGGCATTTGCTAGACACCTGCGCCGCAGGCTAGCTGCGTTGTACTTTTGTTACAAGTATGAAGTAAGTACCTGTACCAGTGAAATTAAAAATGCTATTCTCATTCTTGGGTTGGTTTGACCGTATAATAAATTTTAATTTATTCTGTAATCACACTCTCTTTTTTATATTATTATCTATATTACTTAATTAATTTATTTAGTAAGGAGGGGTTTGAGTTGTAAAGCAGCGCAATTCGCTGAACTCATATCGCATTACCACATCAATAATTTTGTCTCAATTGGTAATTGTTTGCAATGGAAATTTGTAATATTATTGCATCATGAAGCTTGATTTATTATGTTATTAAATTTGTTAACTTTATTGTCATATACTAATTGTGAACTTTAATTGTGGTACCTAAATAAACTATTATTATTATTAATAAAATTGTATGACTTTAAGATATAGTCATTTATGAAGATCGCCTTTCATATATCTAATTCCATTGTTAGTTTTCATTTTCTCTCTTTTGAAATAAACAGATACATAATTAAAGTTACTTTATTGTTTGTCTAACAATGTTTAATGTAAGAAATATGGCAAATTACTTTTTTATTTTTATATATTACCAGTAAACATTATGATTTATGCAACCTGAAATTTGTAATCGCTGAGACCGAGTTACTTAGAATTAATAAATGATAAGTAATGTGGAGTAATTGTACATACCGAGTGATATCAAACGGTTGCGTGTTTAATCTGATCTGCTGTTTCAGTTGTTGAAATACAGTAAATATTAATTTGAAGCGGTACCTAACAAATTAATATGTACTGTTTTGTCAGTGTACAGTTAAACAATACCATAATTTCTAAATTAATATAAATGTCTATTAAAATTACACAAATCTTATTTTAACAGTAAACAAAAGTTATAATTATATCAAAGATATACATATTTGAAGGTAAGTACATATAGAGGTTTTTAATTCAAAAAAAAAAATGTTTTAATTCCAGGTATAATTTTATTTTGTGTTGCAAACAATATTTTTAAATTTCACACTTGTATAAAAGACATAAATTATGTTAAATTTAATATTTTTTATATTAAGCGATAACATAATTATTTAATGTTTAAAAATTACATTTATTTAAAACATAAAGTTTAAAATAATATTGCACTTAAACAAATATTGTTGCTGTCCCATATATAGGTTGGGCCACTACATTCGCGTAGGTATATACAAAAAGTGGAACAAATATGTTTCCACTTTTTGTATATACCTACGCGAATGTAGTGGCCCAACCTGTATATGGGACAGCAACAACTTTTTTGGTTAAGGATTATACAGGCTCAGAAGGATAACATTTCAAAATTATTTTAAAGTATACAGCGTGACTCAAAGAAAAATCACACACCAAAGTTGTGAAAAATTAAATGGAATACCCTATATATTATGATATATTTTGATAGTACCGACTAAATAAAGACAAATTGGTGTTAGGTTCTTTGTGCCTAATTCAATTCGTTTACGACATAATTAACTATTTTTCAAAATGTAGACCAAAATTTAAGAGGCATGCCTGTCATGCATATTTAAGTTAGATATTTTAAACTATATTTATTTTTTAACTAAAGCATTACACATGGTAATAAAATAAAAGTATTGCAAAAAATTATACAGGGTGAACAAAAACATACTTTTAATTTTCGCTATCTTTAAAGGCAAGTAACTTTCTTATTTTAAATGGAACACCCTATATTTATTACTTTATTTAGATTCTAATTTTAACGGTCTTTAAGATTGTATTAATCCTTACTATACCTATCTGTTACAGTTTCTTAGTAATTTAGAATTTTCTATTTCAAATATTAATTCCTATCAATTTTTTTTTCAAAAGTAGGCTCAGACAAAAGTATCGCTATTATTCATTATACACAAAAGTCATTTGACAATAACAGAACTTTCAGTTGCGCATCATTTTGTTAGTGGTTATTTTAAAAAGCATTTTAATTATTTACAGTGCGAAACTATCCTCAAGCAGAAAGGATTGATATGATTTTAATAATTGGAAAGTGTGAAGAAAAATATTGTTAGCATCAAGAATTTATGCGCAAAAATATCCTAACAGACGCCATCCCGATAAGCGTCCTTTAGAAAATTTGCTGCAAGTATTCCGAAGTACAGAAGGTGTGTGTTATAAGAAAACAGAACAACAAAAACCGATTACTGGAAATGAAGGAAATATATTTTAAATAAATCAATGAATAAGCAAAAGGAGCAAGAATTTATAAAGATGAACAAATTTCACCCATACCACATACAATTGCATCAAAGAACTTTGGAAATAATTATGATCGAGCGGTGTTGAATTTTGTTATGTGTTCTAGAGAAAGTTAGGAGATGACGAAAAATTTCTCGATTATGTTTATTTTCGGATGAGTCAACTTTCATAACGCGGATTAGTAATAGGCATAATTTTTATTATTAACAACGACGAGATATCCAATTTCTTTAAAACTCTATAATCGTCAACATCGATAGTCTTTTATGTGTGGGGGGGAATAGTTGGAAATTACTGATAGGGCCATACTTTTTTGATGGTCACTTCGAATGGTGCCATGTTTCTACAATTTATAAAATATAACTTAGTAATATTTTTGGAAAATATACCTATTAATATTCGACAACAACGCAAAGACGTTGCAATTAAACTATGCTCCTGCGCACTTTCAAATAAGCGCTCGAGAGGAATTAGATAGGCAGTATCCCACCAGGTGGATAGGCGTGGAGGTCCAGAGAATTGGCCAGCAAGATCTCCAGATCTAACGAGCCCAGATTTTTTTATGGGAATATATTAAAAATATTGTTTATGGCATACCACCAACCACACCCGACAATATGAAAGAGCGAATAAGAATGGCGTTTCGATCTATCACACCAAATGTTTTGAGTAATGTTAAAGACTCATTTCAAGAAAGAGTACGCGTCTGCATTGAAAACGATGGCTATTATTTTGAAATTTTTAAAACATTAGCAGTTTTTAACATATCAGTTTATTCGTTTTAATAAAAAACATTTCTGAAGTTTACCTAGTTATGACTTTTAATTAGTATGTAGGAAAAGTCAGTTGAAAAGTTAGGATGATTATTATCGTCTATCTGTGAATAATAATAGCAGTTTTGTCCAAGCCTACAAAAAAAAAATAATGGCTAGAAATTAATATTTGAAAAAGAAAATTATAAATTACTAAGAAACTGTAACAGATAGATATAGGAAGCATTAATACAATCTTAAAGACCGTTAAAATTAAAATCTAATAAGGTAATAAATACAGGGTGTCCATTTAAATTAAGAAAGTTACTTGCCTTTAAAGAAAACTAAAAGTATATTTTTCTTTACCCCGTATAATTTTTTGCATTACTTTTATTTTATTACCAAGTCTAAAACTTTAGTTAAAAAATAATACAGTTTAAAATATCTAGCTTAAATATGCATAACAGGCATGCCTCTTCAATTTTGGCTACATTTTGAAGGATAGTTAATTATCTCGTAAACGAGTTGAGTTCGGCATAAGAAACCTAACACCAACTTGTCTTTATTTAGTCTGTACTATCAAAATATGTCATAATATATAGGCGTTCCATTTAATTTTCCACAACTTTGGTGTGTAACTTTTCTTTGAGTCACCCTGTATAACCGTTAACAAAAAAAAAATTGAAAATATGTTACCACTTTTCGTATATAAACCGATGTGAATGTGATGGCCCACGCTGTATAATAAGAAATCATATTTATGTGTGATACAATTACATTAAAATAAATATTTCTCTGAATGCATTTCTGATTCAATAAGTTATTTGAATGTTTTTTTTCTATATATGGTTTCGTATACGTCTAACTCTTTCGGTGATTGTACATTTATCACCAATTGAAGAAAACATTGAATTATACGAATATCGATATAGACGCATACGAAACCATATAAGTTTTGCCGCGTAAATTACATGATAAAATTTCTAAGTCAGTACACATATATAAATCTACTTACATCTTTAGATTTGGAAAGCTAAACCCGATAAGCTGCGATAACTTGCGCGGTCGATTAAATTACATCCCTAATGCCCTCAATTTATATACGTCGGGTCGAATAAACGGTTTCGCGGCAAATTTACGGCGAAACACTTTATATGTAGTTATAATAAAAGTTGGGGCCTGAAAATAGGTTGATATGGCAGCAGAACGGCGGCATCGTAAAATTTCCTAAATATTTTCCATGATCATCAGGCGGCGGATAATGTTCTCCGTGACGGTACGCAAAAGCCTGAAATATTTGCCGCCGTAGACGCTAAATGTTATGGACCACTGAAATTTATCGCGATGACGCGCAAAGTCCTTTAGATGTGTGTATTATATAGGTGGCGAACAAATTCGAGAGTCACTTTTAACAACTTAAGTTGTTACTTGGTAGTTCATCTCCTTTAATGGGACGTGTATTCGCTGAAGTCGTACAAAGTTTATTTCAGGGAGGGCGACACGCCTGTTATTTCATCTATTTCTCTCATTTCTTAAAGCATACTTCATTTAACTTGTCTTATACACACATTATAGTATAATGTTGACGGTTCTTTGTCCTTTAGATGGCAACTACAAAAAAAAGTAAGTAGGACAATGATGAAACTAATTCAAAAAAATAGC
The DNA here is from genome assembly GCA_004143645.1 of Protaetia brevitarsis. Classification (NCBI taxonomy): domain Eukaryota; kingdom Metazoa; phylum Arthropoda; class Insecta; order Coleoptera; family Scarabaeidae; genus Protaetia; species Protaetia brevitarsis. Next base: position 1,806,559 of record RXPK01000053.1, on the reverse strand, counting down.
AAGATTGGTATCGGTTCCCGAGTAATCGCTCTGCCTTTTTTTTCCTGAAAACACGTATACATACTACCAGCATTTTCGTATGATAATTTCTGTAGTGGCGTTTCTACACTATTAATTATGATGTTTAACAAAAAAAACTGATTGATTTCATTATTACAAAAGGATTAATACAATTTATGGTATTTCTTACTAGAGTCTCTTGACATCATACTTTTTGCCATACATATACAGGGTGAGTTTTTTATTTGAACAGTAATGGACACTATGGAGGGTATGATAAAATAAAGTTTTCCGTTGTTGAATAGCTTTTTGAAACGTTATTTAATGTTGAAATAAAAAAAAAAACACAAAATCATGTTTGCCTGCTTCTCTTTTTTGTGTATTTTTCCTAGACGTTCACAATCATGTTTTTCGCAATTACAGCGCAATCTGATACGAATCGAAAAAAAAAGTTTCAACCAAAAACTACATACTTTATGACGTAGAATCCGAATCTGCAATACAAAACGGAGGTTTGTCTTGCATTTAAGATTTCAGAGTTGTCCCCCCTCCCACTCGGGGGGGGGGAAGGGGGGATCGAGTTCGGCACCATTTAATGAGCCCCCTATATTATAATAAACCTTATTAAGATCTTTTTTTATTTGATGCGGTGTTTTAGAGATATTCCGTTGCCTCAAGATAAAAACTCACCCAGTATATGCTATGGACGCACAATGAAGTAAAACCGGAACGAACTTCAGAAGTTTAAAATCCGTTTCGAGCGTTTATTTTTATTGCTTCTTGTCCTTGTATCGTTGGAGAATTAATGGGAAATTCTATGCATATCTGTTGCACCTCTAAGATTATCTGCAAGTCACACAAGTGACAGATAACCTTACAGATGCTACAGATATCCATATAATTTCATCGTAAGAACCAATTTACTCGTTTTACCAAGAAAAAAAACACAGTTGAAATTTTATACTAGTAATTTTACTTTAAATCTTTTATTTGTAACATTATAAATTTATGATGAAATTCTATGCATATCTGTAGCGCCTGTAAGATTATCTGTAAGACTGTAAGCACATGTTATGGATGCTTAGACCTTACAGACAACTTTACAGGCGCTATAGATAATGCACAAAATCTCATCTTAAAATTTATAATATCACTAGAGTTGGGCAAATTTTTCGGCGCGGCAGTACGTATTCAGCACGTGCACTCCAACTCATGTACTCCAATAAAGCAGATGAACTGTAGAGTTGTAAGTCAGTAACAACAGTGCCCGTTTTTCTTATAAAATGTAAAAAAATATTTTATTTTATCAAGTAGTGATATAAAATGCGAATGCATCGCAAGGTGGCCTGTTTGTTCGCCCGCTTTGTCCGATTTTGTCCTCAAGGAAAATTTGCACAACTATTAATGTGACTTATGTTTTATAAATACAGTCTAAATTACAATAATACCATTGATCTGCTTTATTTATATTACATTATTTGAGGCCCGCATCGCAATACGTATCTGCTCCGCCGGACAATTGCCCAACTCTAAATATCACTCGTTTGAATGATGATTTTATAACTAAAAATATTTAAAGCTATCGCATTGAAAAACTACTATCAATACTAGGAGTATATAAAAGAACAGAACGAGAGCAGCAAGAAGTTCAGTCAAAGAGAGATAAAAAGAACACTGCAATAATGACAACGTACACAACCAAACAAACTCATGGTAAGACTTTGATTAAGGGAATCAAACAGATTTCATCTAAATACAATGTATGCACCAGTATTAATATTCCATAGCATAACTTTAATATTTTACGATTTTCCAATTTTACCGTTGTTGTATAATATCTATTGTTGTTTTACGATCATAATACAGAAACTCAACTGGTTGAAATTTAAATTTTCATGCTTGAGTTGAGTCTATCACGTCGTTGCGCGGTATCGATGTTCGGTTCATGACGAATATCGAGGGGACGTTGACTGTCTTCCATTGTATGTCTTCATTGACCCTTGTGTTGTATTTATTAGTGTTGCATTTCTTTTAAAATAATCAGTAATGAATTATTAGTAGCTCTTTTACATCCCTTTGGTTTCAAATTAATTAAGCGTAATAATACCACTGAGTTTTTGCATTTAATAATGGTGAAAACGGAGACAACCATGTTTTCTGACTCTTAGGAGGGCAACTTACTGCCAACATAATATATCCTTAAAAAAGTGCGTGTACAGGCTGTTCCAAATAGAAGAACGCATACTTACTCCGTTATTTTAAATGGAACACCCTATATATAATTCTATTTTTAAATTCTGCACTGAGAGAAATATCCTTTTCATTTAAAAGGAATTGCCTTAAACCAAAAGTTTTTGCGTTTTCTATATGGCCAACATGATTTGGTGTTCCTTGAAAAGGAATATAATTTTAAATTCACGCAGTTCTTCGGAAATAATATATTTTTCGTTGAAACAGTTTATTCTTTTAAGTGAAAGATATTGTTAGTTGATTCAAGGCCTCTTTATTTTGAACTTGAAAACTATGCTAGATTGTCAGAAAACCGTAAGCATTTTGATTAAAGAGGTTTTTTGTTTTCTTATAACATTTATTCATTTTAGACTTAAGCGTAAACACAACAAAATGCCGTGATCATTTTTAATCGAAATGAAAATGTGCACTAAGGAGGGATTTGCAGTTAGATTGGTGTAAATCATAGTAGAGTTGAGGGGAGTTGGTTACCAGTGACCATCTCTAGCACAATGTGTGCCGTGAAAACAAATTCCAAAATTCATTCAATGGCGATGACTCCTATCAGACGTTGATCTGGTAAATGTACCAGATTAGTATGTTACGATCGTAGTTTCCAGCCTATTTTGTGCGAAACATTATCTGTTACTGGAATGAAATAGGAGATGCGCCATCTATGCGACAATTTCTCTACTACACATAAGTATATCTGCTCATCCGCTGTACTAAATGGGGAGAAAACTATTATACGAAAATAAAATTCGATATTTATTTTTACTTCCATGTAAATATTTTGTTAAATTAATAAATATTGCGCTACCTTCAAATAAATCTACTAACCAAATTATTTGTTTGAATGAATACAGGAATATTTTTAATATTCCTAAATTTAGTAACTTTAACCATTTTTCCCGTCATAACAGCTTTAGAACCTTCAAACACTATATTGTACTGCTGTAAAGTTCCTTGGCTTATAAGTAAATCAGCATTAACTGAAAAGATTCCAATTATCTCTGAAATTTCTTTAACCTCGCGCGAAAAATATTCACTTTGTTCATTATTGTTTGTGTATCTGAGACTTATGCACGTGGTAACATGAATAAAACTGTTCCGCGTAAAAAAGCAGTCACCTTGAATACAGGTGCTTGCATTTACCGTTAAAAGCAAAAGTTTTAAATCAATGTATACATGCGTGTCCACGCAAATAAACCAAAACGTCCGGCTTTTTTTATTTTAAATACTGTTTATAATTCAATAATATGACAACGTACTTAAAAGAAACTAAAATATTTTATTATTATATGTACCTAATAATAACAATATAATATGTATGTAATGTGTATTGTCTTACTTAAACAGAAGTTATACACACATTATAAAATATTAATCAAAACTAAGGTGCATTCCATTTAGTTACGGTTACATTCCGTCGAAAACCATGTACTTAAGAAGAAAATAGTCTTCTAGTAAAGCAGCACGTTATTTTCAATTAAAATAAACACTTTTCTGTAAAAAAACCAAAAATTAAAAAACTTTTCATTTAATGCAATCTCTTTTCTTAGTGTGCGTAGAAAAATCACTTTATATAAGATATATCTAAATATAATACATTGTACAACACTTTTTACGCTTAGGTAAAAAATACGCTTTGTAAAATTTGTAAAAAATAACTCTGCCACTAGCTTACGGATAAGCCAGCGTAGTTTATATACGCATTTTTCATTCATATTAGATATTCATATTTTAAACACCATACAATACATATATAGCACACATATATAACAGTGAAATTAAAATCAATAAAGTTATATGCAGGTGTCCACTATAATCCTGACCATTTGCTTAACTTTAGTCGAAGGTAACTTGATTTTTTAAATAGCACATCTTTGCTTATGTTAAATCAACCCTAACACAAAACCCTTTTAATTTATACTAAACATTTACGATACCTCATGCAGAATTTTGTAGATGATTAATGAATTTTAAATAAATCTAACGAATTTCCATTCATTTTCATATTGGCTTAGTATACAGGGTATTCCACGTAAGTGGTTCATTAAAAGTTTATGATGTTCTATTATTTAGTTATATTTGAGATTTTGGCACCATTTAAGATCGATTGAAACTATAAATGTGAAATACTTTAGCCAAAATATTACTTCCGGTTGACCGGAAATGGACATCAACTTTGTTATTTTAAATAGAATGATAATTTTTTTTTATTCATTTTTGGCTTCTACGGCTACTAAATGCGTCAGTATTCATTAGTTGTTCCTATAGCTACATGTTGCCGTTTTTGAGTTATTTAAGTTTTTCTTTCTTTTTAGTCATAATCATTGCACCATTGAGAAGTTAATATCTCGGTTAGTACTGCAAGTAGAGACTCCAAATTTGCTATATTATGAATGTAGTGTATATATAACTGTGTATATATAACTGTAAGAAATGTACACACTTCACATTCTAACATACAAAACTGAGGAACAAAGTGACATATTTTCAAATGCAGAAAACTCAATTTTTTTAAATAGAATACCCTGTGTTTTAATTCAAAATCTATGCGGATGGCTCTTTTTTATACACAAGTTTCTTTAGGTAGCCCCTAAAAAAGAAATCACGGAAAACGTATTACATTTTATTACAAATTATTTTTTTGATAGCTTTGACTTTTAATTATCATTAATTCAATATAATGGTAGGTTGTGGTAATAAGCAATTACCATAGCCAACCAAACATGTGCAATATATTTTCTGCATATCATAGACAAATGACATTACTATTTTCAAAAAAACCTATTTTTTTGTATTTTATGATGTGATGTCGATGTATGCTTGTATTGCGTTTATATATTAAAATGACTTGAAAATTAGTGGAAAATTTATGGAATTTAATTTAAAAATAATTATCTACAAGGTCCTGAGTCTTCTACATGAGTCATCACAAATGTTTAGTATGAATTGAAAGGACTTTGCATAAGGGTTAATTCAGTACAAGCAAAAATATAGAATGCTATTTAAAAAAATCAACTTATTTTTGGCTGAAGTTAAGCAAATGTTCAGGACTATAGTGGACACCTTTATATAATTATATCGATTTTAATTTCACTGTTATATCAGGCTAAATATGTATGTATGATATTTAAAATATAAATATCTAAAACAAATACATATACAAACTGCGGCATCTTAACCGAAAGCTTGCATCAGCGCCTTTTTTTACTAAAGCGGAAATAACACGGTTTTTATTACAGATAGACATATAGTTGCTTATATAAAATGTTACTTTTCTTCGTAGAATGTAAAAATGGAATAATATATAGGGTGTGCCATTTAAAATAACGAAGTAAGTAGGCGTTGTCCTACTTTTAGAATAGTCTGAATAGTCAAAAATATTTTTAAGTTATGCAGTATTGAATTCTATAAAACTTTTATATAAGAGACTTTTTCCTAATATCAAAAATGGCGCTATAATCAAAAATCCAGTCTTCGATGGGATAGCCTGTACATATCTAAATTTGTTTATTATATCTTTATATTTCCATAAAAAGAAAAAACGACAGAAAAAAATCCTGCCAACAAGGTTCGAGTACCTACTCAGTTTATTAGCACTTAATATAGAAACCTATAACTAACTAACCATGAAGAAGTGGAACGACCGACTGGAAGATAAAAACTTCCAATGTCGGTAGTAACGAAACACGCACAATATTTATTTTATTGTTTGCGACAGCGATGTTATTAGTGCGTTACCTTGTTCCGCCTCGGTATCCTAATATCATCCTCAGCATTAGTGACTTGAAACTTGGAGTTATTATTAACTAATCCCAGGAGAAATTCGTAACTTCGTTTCTGTCTGTTGGTAGCCGTTGACGCGGTCGCTGCCGTAGTGAATTTCGGTTTGAACTCACCCCCTCTCGTCATGGCTTCGTGCGATTCCAGAGACAATTCTTCCGACGTTCCATTCACCGATTCCGCGCTAGTATGTCGATACTCTTCTTCGATTACCTGAAATCCAAAATACATCCAATTAGTTCTATTTACTGCACTAATAACTAAAGTAAATTTCAGTGAATTTGTGATAAGTTTCTGCAAAGTTTTTTTATTTCGTGAAGTAAAAAGAATTACTTAGATTGAAATTAGGATTCTATTCGGGCTAGTTAAAAACAAATGAGAGAAACTGTATAGATCTACTACAGGTTACACTGTGAGCACTGAATGTAGTAGTGCTTTAAACAGAAGTACAAAAAACAACTTTATGTTTTACCAACTCTATCAGTTTTAAATACCTGCACTGGTTTTGTTGTAAATTTCTCCTTATATCCTAGTATTTGCTATTATTCTGTCTGTACTTTTGTATGATGGTGTTTTTATCTATCTAAACGTATAAGCAAAGTGTGATAAGAAGACATTCAAATTTCTACTCTTTGGGGGAAATTGTAAACGATGCAAGATAAATTTCTTGGCAAAACGTGTTAGATTTAATAACGTTGTAACAGACAATGATAGTTCAAAAATTGAACTAATCAAATTTTATTAAATTTAGTTGGTCCAATTCGACTCATCGAAGCATACCAATTATAGCTCTCTCCACAATCATCAACAATCAACAAATACTGTTTCAAAATTGTTAAGCGCAATCCCTTGGAAAGCTGAAGCCGTCCAACAGATTTGCCTTTTTCCAAACAATATTATTAAATATACTGATAGCATATCTTTATAAAAGTTATTTCTTACTATTTGTTATTATTCTTAATCTAATACTTTGTATGGTAACTGTATCTATCTAAATTCATATATGAAGTATGATAAAAGAAAAGATGATAAAAAACTGATCATTGTCATGATCAGCTTTAATAATATAGTTAAACGCTATTTCTTGGTATTTGTTACTATTCTTGATCTATACTTTTGAATGGCGTCTTTGTCTATCTAAACGTGTGTACAGAATGTAATAAAAAGGAGACATCTAAATTTCTGCTCTTTCGGGAAGAAGGCAATTGTGTTACTGAACTAAATTTAGATAGTTTAGTTTTTCAATTATCATCTATGTGTCATCTGTTACAATTTTATTAAATCTAAGATAATTCTCAGTCCCTCGAAAGGATAAACCTTTCGTAGGAGAAAAAACAAATCAAACAAGGTCTAGATCCTCCCAAAATTCTTTGATATCACACGACCGGTTTCGCTCTATCCAAGCATCCTCAGGCCAATTAAAGAAGTATGAAATAATGAGATAGTGTAACAATTATTAGCAAAAAAGTATTGTAAAAATTACCTTTTCTGCCCGTATGTAATGTTTGGAAATTGTGATGGATCTAAAAGTGGTGTTTATTTTCTTTTAAATGTTGCCGCACAAGAAAGAAACCCCCTTTTCCAAGGTTTATTCGATAGATGATCTTCTGGGTATATGACTTTCAGGTATTATACTATCTCTTTAGCACCATTACTTTAGTTTAGTTTTTCATTAATAGATGGCACAAGTGTATTGCTTCTTTCTGGAAATTTTCCATCTTTACTTAAATTTTAGTCTAGACTTTTCCAGAAGCATTTTATATACTGAGTTAGAAGTGGTTACATTTGTTTTAAATAATTTTAAAGTGTTATTTGTTTAAAGTTATGTGTTTTATACTTCATTTATGTCTGTTCTATGCAAGCTTTACATAACTTCTACTATTTACACTACGCTTTCTAATTTTATTTTATTTTCAAACATTGACCAGTCTTAACTGATTTTAAATCGTAAGTATCTTTTAAATATTTTTTTATCATTTTGCTCTATTCCGTTATTTATATAAAAACATATTTACTATTACATTTATACTTTTTTGTTAATAATTGTTGCACACTCTCATTATTTGATACTTCTTTAGCTGATCTGAGGATGCTCGGATAGAGCGAAACCACTCGTGTGATATTAAAGAATCTTGTGAGGATCTAGACCTTGTTTGATTTCTTTTTTACAAAATTAAAATTAAAAATTAACAACTCACACAGAGTCAAATATGGATTTTATGTAAACATTTTGGATAGGTTCATTTCTCCAAGGGTTCCCACTTAACGATCATGGAAAAGTGTTGTATTGTATAGCGGATATCGACTCATTAAGTAAGATCCCAGAATCCCACTCAACGATATCTGCTTCAGGTCATGCAAGGAATTGATCATCTTCCAAAAGATCATATACGTGATTCTCGTGCGGACTGCATAATCGAAAATATACGCTCAACTTTCTCCCAGTTCTCCATTCCTTTTACTCGTTAAATTATATCAGCCATTCCACTATCCTAGTACCCTGCACCCATATGTACAGGTCCCTGACTGATTGATCGCAGTAACCCTCCAAGTTAAAGCTTGCCAAAAACTACCTGTCTTTTTTTCCGTCCAGAGCCTCGCATTCACACGAAAATATGGTAAGCGTTCTCTATCATGTCATTACTCAGTTTGCAGTTGGTACCTCCGGTGTTGATCCCAATTTTCTGTAGGGGTCCCTTCAATGCGCAGTGCACTGGAAGGAGACCTGTTACGGCACGAAGATGATTCCTACTAAGCTGCAGTAGTTCCTCATCTTTTTCTTTAATAGTCTTTTAATAAAGGTTTTCCAATAAATTTGTCTGGTTACTTTATACTAGTGTTCTTTGTGTTTTCTTTTTATCCAACTTCTTACCTGCTGTCGTACTGTGTTTTCGAATACTCCTAGAACATGCTCTGGATCTATCTATAAAGCCGATGATACGTTCCTTGCTAACTCATTGGCCTTTTCGTTTCCTTCGATTGCCGAATGCCCGGGCACCCACAGCAAAGTGGCTTTATTGCGGTCTGTCAGGCCATTCAGCTCTCGAATACATTCCCAAACCAATCTTGATTGTATTTTGGGGTTCACTAATGCCCTCAGTATCGTCTGGCTGTCTGTTGCAATATAAATTCGCTTATTTTTATAAGCCCTCTGATTGATTTCAGTGTAATATTATATATACCTCTACTTAAAAGACAGTGGTATATTTTCCTAGAGGAAGGGTAACCATTGTGTTTCTCACCTTACTATATATTCCAGCTCCAGTCTCGTTCTTTGATTTTTCAATTATGTTCTTCAAATAAGCTTAATAAGATACGTGGGATGTTTTTTCAAGTTGTATTTGTGTATTAGTTAAGTAAAAATTTATGCTGATTAAACTACAAAAATGATATAATATATATTTTTTTTAATTGCAAAGCCAATGTGGCCACCTGTTAGAATAGATGTGTCGCCTTCGGTTTTTGCACACTTTTATTTGACCTAAAAACAAATAAATTGAGAGAATACGTTTTTTGAAATTTTATATTTGCGAACTAAGGACTACCCTAACCGACATCTAATGTGATTGTTTTAGCACTTGCAGTCGCCGTTATAATATGAATTCATATTAATTTAACTTTATATTGACTTCGATTGACGTTAGTAGCATGTTTCTTACGTTCTTGCTCCATCGTGTGAACCATAATTACAACGAATAAATGAACAGGTCACATATGAGGGGAGTTTTTCATATTTGACTATTGAATTACAAATGCTAAACTGGGCCTATAAAACCTTTAAACTACATACTTTGTCGTTATGCCCTTTATCTTTGATCTCTACACAATTTTTGTATTAGCCACACTGAAAAGCGCTGATGGGTGATCTACAGAAGCACCTAATTTTTTCCCAATGTAAGTCGTGAGAAATACAGTAGTATTGACGAACATTTTGTACAAATGTCAAAAGGCTTATACAACAAAAAATAATATAGACAAGTATGTACCATGCAAATTGAATTTCATTCCTTAAATGATCATTTTTGAAAATTAATCCCATACAATACCGCTAAACGCGTCCAGAATGACCCTCTTAATCCGTACTTAAACCTAATCCCGCGCTCACGATAATACATCATTCTATCCTATTTATACACTTATCATTAATAGAACAGGCGTGCGAATTCCGATGATAAATGGTTTAGTATGGCAACCCATATCGGGAATTAAATTAGCATATTTAACGTGGACGAATGTCTAGCTGGGCGACTACTTAGAGGGTATTACTTCTCCCAGTTCTAACGACTTGAATGCTCACGCCACGGACGACCGATATCGATTAAGTAGCGGGAACATTGAGAAGTAGCGGAAGCGATACGGGATGTGGAATAAGGATGCTAGACCAGTAATAAACTGTAAGGGCCTACATCCGACCGAGGATATTATTTATAGATAAGGACGACGCGTGATTCAGTTACTTTATTGGCGTTCCCATTCATTCTCACACAATTCGGTAATAGAACGTAAACAATGGGCGACCCTAGAGCCTAGTCTATCTCTTCCAAAACATGCTTCTCAGATTGCAAACGGTATAAATTTTGGTAGCAGTACATCAACCGAATAGTCTGTGTGGATTGTGCAGTATTTCAGTTTAATATCAATCTGGTTGTTTCTTGGTACAGTAAATGTAGTCTTTCACTAATTTTTTCAAATGTATTAACATAAAATCCATCTAGCTTTTTCTTAGTAATTAATGACGCTGTACATGAACATTAAGATCTTTTATCTTCAGAATTAGTAAATGATGTGTAAAAAAAAAAAAATATTATTTATTTATTGGGCGTCCAGTATTTTTTGTTGTTGTTAGCGTGCTTGTGATTTCAAAGTGTCTGCAAAAAGAGGTGCCTCTAATCCTTTGTAGACAGAGCTAGTTCATCCCTTGTAATTTCTTTGCTCTTGGGAACCAACTGAATATTTCCTTGGGTCGTTGTGTACCGATAATTTTGGGTCTCTTCTCCTCTTATGAGTAACGGCGTGACGGTTTACGTAAAAACAAAAAAGAAAGCAAGCAGCAAGGTGTACCAACAATGCATAGAGGATTGAGCAAGGACATGTATTCAAATAGAAACAAAGTCAGTTAAATTAAAAGTATTGTAACGCATTCGGCCATCTTAGATTCGCGCGTTCTCTTTTGCGAAGGGAATATAAAGGGAATGGAATACTAAAATATAAGATAGAAATCGCATTAATTTCGTGAAGATAAACCTTATTTAATATCCTTCTTCTCATATTAGGTACATATATATTCGAATTTTCATTATAATGCATTCGGTCAACCAGTAGTAGAGATAATACCAGACGTGTAATTAAAAAATTTCGGTTCACGAAAATACTAAACTGCTCCTCTGTGGCGAAAGGCAGTGAGGTGGTGCAAGTGTTGAAGGTAGCGCGAAATTCAAATCGCCTATACACCTATACTCGTAATGTTTATCTCAAATGATAAGTCAGACAGTCCTAGCTGTTGGCATATCCAAGTCAAAAATCCGGATGTGCACCACGAAGCAAACGCTGTACTTCAAAAACAATAGCAAATGAGTATGTAAAGTAAACGAGGATAATAACTTCAGCAAATACCAGTAAATTTCAAGTTGATCCGATAGTCTCTTCGATACTGTTCAAAAGAAACAACTAATATTAACTTGTAATCACTAGCCT